>OX276407.1:22633312-23160312 GCA_946251805.1 Cybosia mesomella
CGGTGGTACCTTTTTTTTTTCGTGCGGAAATCCCTTCTTATGTCGGGCTTGAACCGACTAAAACCGCACGCCGTCTCGGGTCTACAGACGCCGGGGTGTAAGGTTGCCCATAGAGCATATCCCTCGCACCCCGACTGACCCTGGGCCATCTCCGGTTTCGAGATGGCCCCCTCGGGTTTGGGAACCACGGTGTCCCCGTCTTGCCCCGGTTTGGGGGAGGGACGCTAGTCGCCCCACCGTCCCGACCTGCTTCTGCTGGGGTGACAGGCGGCCTCACCCGTCACCCCCAGGCCTGCGCTCATGGAGGACGGAAGTCGTTAAGTGACCTCCGGCGCCTGAGTCGCCTGCGACGCGCGGCGAGCAAGTTGCGGGCTCGGCGGGCCGGGAGAGTTCTAAATCTCTCCCGGGTGCGCTCCGCCATCTCCTTCGCGTGCATTACATGCTCGCAGAAGGAGGTGGCGGCGGCTCCGCGCTCACGCTCCGCACCATTGCCGCAATCATGCTGCCGAGCGAGAGGACTCCCGCCCCGATGGCTGCCACGAGGTCACGCCTCGGCGCCTCCCACGTTGGGCAGTCCGTCAGCGTGTGCAGCCCTGAGTCCTCGCTCGCATCGCAATGATGACACTCAGGCGTTGGCTCCTTCCTGATCCGATGCAGGTAGTCCCCGAAGCACCCCTTCCCGGAGATCACCTGCGTCAGTCGGTACGAGAGGCTTCCGTGTTGCCTCTCTAGCCAATCCTCCATGATAGGCCTTACCGCCGCTATTGCGGCGTGCCCTGCGCTTGGTCGCCCAAGTCGTTCCTTCCACTCCACCACGATGGCCTGGCAGAGCTGGGACTGCACGGCCTCGATTTCTCGAGGCTCGGGGTTCCATCCCTGCTCCCGCGCCTCCTTTCGCCACTGGTACAGTTGCGAAAGGGCTCTCGCCTCCAGGTCCCATGGCGGAGTTCCGGCAAGGAGACTCGCCGCCTCGAAGGAGATCGTGCGGTACCCGCGGATGACCCTATATGATATGATGGCCATAACTCGCTGCGGAGTGCGCAGCATCCGCACAGTTCTGGTCCTCAGGGCATCCGTCCATATTGGGCACCCATACAGGGCCATGGACCGCACGATTCCCGCGTAGTCTCCTGCAGGAGTCATCGGGCTGCACGGTGGTACCCACCCGGCCGAATTTTGTGACAAATTTGTCATCAAATTTCTACCACCAGTAAAACATCTAATGATCAAATTATTCTTACACTGTCTCTTAAGATACAAGGTTTTCTTAGTTTAAGGGACAGGGCCTTATTACAAATGTAAAGAATTGATCAATATTTTACCCAAATTGACTTACCAACATATTTGTAAACTTTCTCGAACCCTTATGTAAACTTTTGGAGAAATAAAAGATTATTATTATTATTTCCTTTATTAAATTTTAAATACATATAAATTATATTTTTAAATACATTATATACATAAAAAAACAAATATATTTAAAAATATAAAAAATAGTGGCCCACCGGCATAGGGTACAGGGACCAAGCTACCGGTGGTTAGGTTAGGTTACTGCCTAACGCGAGCCTCTGGAGATGTTCGAGGCTCTTGGCAATCAGTCCGTGAACCGATAACCCTATCGGAACAATAATCGCCGAATCCACACTCCACATGTCGACGACCTCGTGAGCCAAATCCAAATATTTTATTAGTTTTTCTTTTTCGGCTTTCACTAGATTCTCGTCATGTGGAATAGTGATGTCGATAATTATTGCGCGGCGCTCTGATCGATCTATCAACACTATATCAGGTTTATTAGCTACAATAGTCCTGTCAGTGATGATAGATCGATCCCAGTACAACGTGATGTGCCCATTTTCGAGAACTGCGTCGGGCACATACCTATAGTACGGTACCTCTGATTCCACAAGGTTGTACTTTAGAGCAAGCTGTTGATGAACAATCCTGGCTACTTGGTTATGCCTATGCAAATGCTCGCCGTTGGCAAGACGAGAACAACCAGAAATTATATGTCTAAGGAATTCTCTGGGACGGTGGCACGCCCGACATATGTCAACCGTACCATCCTTTAGAATATACCTCTGATAGTTATTCGTCATCACAACTTCGTCCATAATTGCAAAAACAAAACCTCCGGTTTCCCCAAATAGGTCACCGAAGCGTAGCCAAGATACAGATGCTGGTAAGTCTATATCAGGCCCATGGAGAGCCCGATAGAAACGTCCATGCAACTCCTTGCTCTTCCATACATCCATTCATTAGTACTTAATACCACGGGTTTGCGCCAGTTCTCTTCAGCCAAAGCTAGCGGGGTAGGTCCGTTATCCACCATTACTACATCACGATGCATATCAGCTTGTGTAGGAAGTATTCCCTGAGGTTGCACACGGTTATGGAGGGATTTGGCATTTAAAAAGTCACGTCCCCCGCATTTCCGCGGTATGTACAACCTCATCACAGATGAATGCGGATGATGCACTCGGTATGCAGTAAGAAGCGTACACGGAAAAAATTAATTAGTTGAATCAACCTTAATTCAACCGATTTTTTGTGTTAATATAGCACCTACATTGAAAATTTGTTGAATCAAACAAACAAAAATTGTTGCTTGTAAAAGGTAAATTTAACCAAACCAAGTGAAGTTGTTTTAACACTGTCTTGAAATGGTAATATTAACTAGTTTAATAATAGGTTGCCAGTACTTTCAACTTTTCAACTATTTTATTTTGGTTGATATAGCACCTACCTTTAAGATTTGTTGAATCAACTAATCTGAAATATGTTGCTTGTAAAAGGTAAATTTAACCAAACCAAATTAGGTTGTTTTATCACTATTTTGAAATCGTTATTTTTACTATAATAATAAACCTGTATTTTTAAGTATATGGTGCTAAGTTGTAACTACTACTTATCTTAATGTAGAATCGACACGTAGCAATAGGTTAGAATAACCTAAATTTGGTGGTAAAATTAACCTACGTACATTGGTCTTCTTAACTGTTTTGTAAATGTAATATTGACATGTGCAATTAAGTTGAAGCTACCTAATTTTTATGATAAAGTGAACCTGTATTTTTAGGTTGAAATAACTTGTGGTGTTTTGTTAAATGAACCTCTGCTTTGTGGTAAAATCTACCTAGATCGTAATAGTATTTTTGACAAATGTGTAATGTAGAATCGACATGTAGCAATAGGTTAGAATAACCTAAATTTGGTGGTAAAATTAACCTGCGTATATTGGTATTCTTAACTGTTGTAAATGTAGTATTGACATGTGAAGTTAAGTTGAAACTACCTAATTTTTATGATAATCTTAACCTGTATTTTAGGTTGAAATAACTTGTGGTGTTTTGTTAAATTAACCTCTGCTTTATGGTAAAATCTACCTAGATCATAATAGTATTTTTGACAAAAGTGTTATGTAGAATCAACATGTAGCAATAGGTTAGAATAACCTAAATTGAGTGGTAAAATTAGCCTGTTGTAAATGTAGTATTGACATGTGACATTTAGTTAAAATTACTTGTTTTTGGTAAAATCAACCTGCATTTATTAGTAATATCTACCTACTACGTATGTAATATTGTAGGTAGATATTACTAATAAATTCAGTTAAAAATACTTGTTTTTGGTAAAATCAACCTCTATTTATTAGTAATATCTACCTACAATATTACATATATTGTAGGTAGATACTACTAATAAATGCAGGTTGATTACTTGTTTTTGGTAAAATCAACCTGCATTTATTAGTAGTATCTACCTACAATATATGTAATATTGTAGGTAGATACTACTACTATATACTACTAATAAATGCAGGTTGATTTTACCAAAAACAAGTAATTTTAACTAAATTTGTTAGTAATATCTACCTGCAATATGACATATATTGTAGGTAGATATTACTAATAAATACAGGTTGATTTTACCAAAAACAAGTAATTTAATAGATATACCTGCAATAATGCAGATTGATTTTATAAACATCATAATATATCAAATTCTGTACAAACAAATACTTTTACATTTCAGATTAACTAGGTACAAATCAATGCAGGCTTATTCTACAATACACTTTCATCAAAATACTTACTTACATGAAAAGGAAATCTAATTATAGTCAATAAATAAAAAATATAGATTTATTAAGAAAAAAACATTTTATTTACCCTTAAATAACATAAAGTACCCGTCAATAAGAACTTTTACATAATAATCAAGAAAATATCTAATAAATAAAACATAATATGAAAGTATCTACATTGTGTATAAAGACATTTCACTTCTGGGGATTATAGTACCCGTCAATATGAACAACTTTTACAACAGAATCAACCCCGTTAGCGCGAAAAAAACAGCTGTTCCATACCTACTGTTTAGCTAGTAGCTATTGAACTTTTGTATGGAACAGCTGATTTTTTTTCGCGCTAACGAGTTGGTTCCATTGCAAAAGTTGTTCATATTGAAGGGTACTATAACCCCCCGAAGTATTCAGGCCATGTCTTGATACACCCTGTATAAATAGTGGATTAAACAATTTACGTAACGAGTTATTACTGTCATTCATTATCTGTTAAAAAATATTGTTTTATCTTGCAGTAGACTTCTCCATAACAAATTATATGACACACCGTTGGAAAACTAGATACTAGAGCACGTTGTAGGACTTGCAGGAGCAGAACTTGTGCTTTCCGATGCAGTTTCCTGTGAAATAATAAACCAAGTTAAAACTTTAGATTTTCTAATTTGCTATAAGTAAGTACCTACCATATATATACAGGATCGTGGTAGATGGCACAAACTAAGGGAGGCCTATACCCAGCAGTGGGTGAAGTCGGGCTGTGGATGATGATGATGATGAAGTACCTACCTACCTATAGCCCGTGCGATTTAACAAGAGACTTCACGCTGTGAAGTCAACAACAAAAACGCAACAGAAGTAGATATATCATCGAATGATTTAAAATGACTAATAAAAATGTATAACTACACTAATAGGTACTATCGATACTGACCGCAAGAAGGCAAGTGCGGAGTGCCGCGGGGCATGCGGGAGAGGGGTCGCATACCAGCAAAGTCTCAAGTTAAGTCGCACTCGCACGGGTTATACCTACCTACCTACCTAGGTGATAAGTACCTTAATCTAAGTAACTAAGGTAACTTAATCTAAAGTTTATACCTAATTAAAGTTTAAAAAACTTCAGAAGCCGACTTCAAGTTGATTTCGGCTCCATCATCAGATCGACTTTAAACCTTCAATAAATTGTAGTGCTTTAAAATACTTAATGAAAAAATTATCAAACGCACTAGTCGCCCCTACGATTTTCGAAAGTTCCTCTCGATTTCTCTGGGATGCCATCATCAGATCCTGGTATGACAGTCACAATCTATCTAGGTGTAAAGTTCTCATCAATACAAATTAATCAAACCCAAACACAAGGTAACTGCTGTAAATCGTTGAGGAGTTCCCTCGACTGTCTTTCGGCTCCATCATCAGATCGACTTTGAACCTTCATTAAATTGTAGGGCTTAATAAAAAAAATATCAAACGCACTAGTCGCCCCTACGATTTTCGAAAGTTCCTCTCGATTTCTCTGGGATGTTATCATCAGAACTTCGTTTCCTTATCATGGTACTACAAACGGAATATGTTCTTTCCAAAAAAAAAAATCATCGAAATCGGTTATAAACGACGAAGTTATCCGCAAACAAACATACAAAAATATATATACCTACCTATACGATCGAATTGAGAAAACTCCTTTTTTTGAAGTCGGTTAAAAATAACATTATTTTTTTGTTAAAATAACATTATATGATGTGTTTGATACTACATTTCGTTAGTGATTCCATAACTTGGTAAGTACCTAAATAAATAAATAGGTACCCTTGATAGGTTGCTGTAAGGTAGATAATAAGAACCGCTAAGCACTGGCACTCACTGCCAGCTTGTTTCCCCTGAAGACTACCAGGTATCTACCTACCTCCTAGGTCAGCCACATCGTCACTTTCTATCAGGTAAGATTAAAATTCAAAATAAAAATAATACAGGTATAGATAGGTTTACTTACATGTGTTATTTTTTATAGTTTCTTTACGCCGACTCTGAACAATATTCTCTCTTTTACATGCGGCACAATTTTTTTTAAATCTGTATCTTGTATATCTGCCAGTAGGTTTACAGTGATTTCATTATCTGAAAAACAAAACAAAAATATTATTTAGGCTAGGTAAAATATTATTTACTTACTTTCGGTCGGTAGGTACGCGATCTCGGTACCTAGTTTACTATGAAAATTAACTAGGTAGGTAGGTACCTAAAAACTACCTAAAATCTAGGTTAATTTTACGTAGGTAACTTCTAGGTACCTATCTACTCAGTGCTGGTTTATGTAGTTACTTGCCTACCTACTTGTAGATAAATTATTAATTTAGCTTCATTGATATCATCATGATCAGACAGTAAGTAAGTAAGTAGGTAAGATAAGTAAATTAATTGAATAAAACAATGGCGTTTCATGGTACCTATCTAGGTAGTAAAGTAGGTAGGTACTTACCACAAAAAATGTAATAGTCTCATCAGAAAATCTCCATTCCCAGAGATACACCGCCACCAGAGATTTCTCAAAATCTTCCATATTTAGACACGTAAGGTATCTATCAACGTTTAAAAATAAAAGGTGAGTTTAGTGATCTAAATTCACCTATAATTTTTTTCAATTACGCCACTTTTAATTTTTTTATATATACACACACGCACTGCCACCGACTAATCGCTTCGCTTTTGGAAATTGGAATGAAAGATGACGCCAGCCAGATTGACGCGCGGCCGCCATACCCCTCCCTACCCCTACCGCGATGCGCTTGCACACATCCTGTTCTTGCGTGAGCATGCAGGGCGGAGAGAGAGCGAGAAAGGAAAGAACCACCTTGGCAAAAAAGCGCCCCGCGCCGCGTGGCTTGTCGGCAAGTGTCGGTCGGTATATCAAAGAAAACGCGCCTACCTACATATCTATGTAGGTAAACTTAGATTTTTAAAACTAGTTCGGTAGGTAGGTAAGGTACGCAGCGGATTTTGATACGGTTTTTTTAATAGATAGAGTGATTAATTTGTATGGATGGGAACTTTACACCTAGATAGATTGTGACTGTCGTTAGGGGTCTGATGATGAAGACGAAGGACAGTTAAGGGAACTCCTCAACGGTTCACAGTAGCTATCTTGTGTTTGGACTTCATTCATTTATATTGATGAGCACTTTGCTTCTATATGGGTTATAAGTGCCATTACAGGTCTGATGATGGAGACCATAGACAGTCGAGAGAATTCAAACTACTTTGTAATGAAATGTTAGGTGTTTACAACTATTCACAACAGTTATTTTACCAATTTAATTTGTTGTTTAAAATGTTTGCAAATAGTTGAATAAATTTTGTAAATTTAACTACGTTCGTTTGCTGATTCAGCTTATGCAATATTGTTGATTTAAACATTATTTATTAGTTGTTTTAAATTCTAGCAAAAGGTTAAAATATTTTTGTTATTTTGACTAAATGTATCTCTTGATTCTACTTTGTAATGAAATGTTAGGTGTTTACAACTATTCACAATAGTAATTTTACCAATTTAATTTGTTGTTTAAAATGTTTGCAAATAGTTGAATAAATTTTGTAAATTTAACTTCGTTAGCTTGCTAATTCAACTTTTGCAATATTGTTGATTTAAACATTATTTATTAGTTGTTTTAAATTTCTAGCAAAATTTTAAAATATTTTTGTGATTTTGACTAAATGTATCTGTTGATTCTACTTTGTTATGAAATGTTAGGTTTTTACAACTATTCACAATAGTTATTTTACCAATTTAATTTGTTTTTTAATACGTTTGCAAATAGTTGAATAAATTTAGTAAATTTAACTACGTTTGCTTGCTAATTCAACTTATGCAATATTGTTGATTTAAACATTATTTATTAGTTGTTTTAAATTACTAGCAAAAGGTTAAAATATTTTTGTTATTTTGACTAAATGTATTTGTTGATTCTACTTTGTAATGAAACGTTAGGTGTTTACAACTATTTACAATAGGTTATTTTACCAATTTAATTTGTTGTTTAAAATGTTTGCAAATAGTTGAATAAATTTTGTAAATTTAACTATGTTCGCTTGCTAATTCAACTTTTGCAATATAGTTGATTTAAACATTATTTATTAGTTGTTTTAAATTACTAGCAAAAGGTTAAAATATTTTTGTTATTTTGACTAAATGTATCTGTTTATTCTACTTTGTAATGAAACGTTAGGTGTTTACAACTATTCACAATAGGTTATTTTACCAATTTAATTTGTTGTTTAAAATGTTTGCAAATAGTTGAATAAATTTTGTAAATTTAACTATGTTCGCTTGCTAATTCAACTTTTGCAATATAGTTGATTTAAACATTATTTATTAGTTGTTTTAAATTTCTAGCACAAGGTTAAAATATTTTTGTTATTTTGACTAAATGTATCTGTTTATTCTACTTTGTAATGAAACGTTAGGTGTTTACAACTATTCACAATAGGTTATTTTACCAATTTAATTTGTTGTTTAAAATGTTTGCAAATAGTTGAATAAATTTTGTAAATTTAACTATGTTCGCTTGCTAATTCAACTTTTGCAATATAGTTGATTTAAACATTATTTATTATTTGTTTTCAATTTCTAGCAAAAGGTTAAAATATTTTTGTTATTTTGACTAAATGTATCTGTTGATTCTACTTTGTAATGAAACGTTAGGTGTTTACAACTATTCACAATAGGTTATTTTACCAATTTAATTTGTTGTTTAAAACGTTTGCAAATAGTTGAATAAATTTTGTAAATTTAACTATGTTCGCTTGCTAATTCTACTTATGCAATATTGTTGATTTAAATATTATTTATTAGTTGTTTTAAATTTCTAGCAAAAGGTTAAAATATTTTTGTTATTTTGACTAAATGTATCTGTTGATTCTACTTTGTAATGAAATGTTAGGTGTTTACAACTATATTCACACTAGTTAATTTAACTAATCGTATAGTTGATTGGAACATTTGAAAATAGTTGAATCAATTTTGTAAATTTGACTAAGTTCATTTGCTGATTCAACTTAACATTATGTTGAAATTACCGAATTATTAGTTAAATTGACCGCTATGCGATTATACATGAAAAAATATGTTAGGCTAACCCATTTTTTTGGTTGTAACAACAAAAAAAAACAACTTTTTTTTATTTGTTGTATTGAATGTAGTACTACGGTTGTCGTAACGCAATTTATGGTAGACTCAACTGTTAAGAAATCAACATTCAGAAATTCAACTAATAGTTTTTTCCGTGTACGGACTCTCCTATCCAGGGTGTCAAATTCGGTCCGAGTATGCCGAAGGAGTACATTAAAACCGGCATGACCCAACCGTTATAGGCGCGCACCTTATTACCGCCTGACAAAAGCCTTATTATTATTATTACTCGGGAAGCCCCACGGAAAGTGCAATTGTATGAGTTAGAAATATAATAAGTCCCCTTTGATGGGCCAATATAGTATAGAGAAATGCAGGGTTTTATAATACATTTCAGTACATACTTAATTTGTATTACTCTTGTAAAGTAACAAGGATACTACCCGATCCGTGATGACTATGAGGTAAACTTTTGATAATAATTTTATTTACTTCTCATTTTCCTGATAAGTAAAGAAGAAAATTTCAAAATAAATTACTTATCATTTGCAAATATAAATATTTATTTTTATGATTAATTTTTTTATTTATATTATTAAAAGAATTAATATTTCAAACATTTTGTAATTCTTTTAATAATATAATAAAATATTTTTATTATATTAGCCTTGGACAAATAATGGGCTTTTTAAGACCTTGGGATAGACTGAATGCCGAAGTATTGGGTGCTGTGGCATACATTGCGAGAAGTCTATGTCCAGCAGTGAAGCGTCCAGCTGTAGTTCAATTGACTTATCATATGGTTAGCTTGAGAATGCAGCTCTGTTATATGTATTAATTCAGACAATTATCATCTGTCATTAAAACATTCACAGCTGTGGCAGATTGTAGCTCACTTACATTTATTTTTCCGTCTCTATTTTGGGTAATATGAATTAAAATGTTTAGTTCTCCTTAGTAATGGTGTGGGAAGTTACTCATCAAATATGGATGAAAACCAATTCTCAATTTGTTAACATCTATCATATTTGTCAGAAGCTGCTAGGTAAAAATAATGAAATATGTAGTGTGAATTATATTTTTTTGACAATGACTCACAGTTCCACTATTGTTTAAGTAGTGATAATGGGAACATACAATACTACACAGCCAAGCAATAACATTTTATAGTGAATAAGACAGTCCCTGATAAAAGGAAAATCCCCAATGTAATTGATGGATACATAGTAGTATAATTTATGTTATCATTATCCATTATCACCAAATATAAATAGCATCTATTGCTAGTGGGCATTGAGCATCAATACTGTAGATGTTCGAAAAGATTCACAATGTTATTAGGCTCAGGGTTGGGAGGTCATATGGCAATTGTTCCTATTAAGGAGACCAATATTCTTAGCAATCCATAGATTCTCCGTGCGGGTGCCGGGTCCATCGCGTTGCTGAGTTGGGAACTCGGGACTTGCGACCCAAGTGTAGGTTTAGAAGGCGCCCCTTTTGTTGATGTACATCAACAGTCACCTTCACTACCCAAGTTACCTACCTGCCTAACCAAATTTGATGCAAACCTACTAGTGCCGTTTTAGATATTCGTCCTAGTAATGAGCTTATTGTAGCTCTTTAAGTAGATTATAGAGAGATTTTGCTGGTATGCCTCTCGCTCTTACTTCCACTGCATACAAATTAACCACATAACCGTTTTTGGTAAATTCGTTTGTGAGATCATAGTATTTATTTTTCTTTATGGTGTAGTCCTTCGGTATATTTGTTTCCCATGTTACAGTAAGTTCCATAAGGACCACATATTTTATGGCTCTCGAGTAAAGAGAAATATGTCAGGTCTAGATGACGAAACGCCAACATCCTCCGGAATTTTATAGTGCTTTTCATACGTGTCGATTCGGAGTCGAATCTGGGGCAGTATCTAAGATTGAATAAGGTTGATTCCTGGATTTCATGGATGAACCTTCAGACACAAAGTTGATATGACGTCTATTCGTACTCAGACCTTTTTGGGCTCTAGCTACTGCCAGGCTCATTGCTTCGTATGATGATAAGCACCTTATCGTTGCGGCGTGAGTGTTGGCCTCTATCGAGAAGCACCCTACATCCTACTAATATGTGCCTAGCCGTCCCTATTGCCTCGCCACAAGTATAACATTGTTTTTCTGTGGCCTTCCCCCACCTTACTATGTTATTCTGGTCTGGGAGGGTCATCTGAAAGGCCTTAAGATAGAATTTTAACAGGGCCGGCCACCACTCATAAATCAAGGTGCCAGGTCACTTTAAGGCCATCGGCATGCAGAACTCTCCCATTGTCAACCATTCATTTTGGATTTCCAAATTCATCGCGGGCACTCGATATTTATCATTTTCGTCTTGTTTTAGAAAGGACCTAAGTATATCCTGGTCCCTTTCTGGCTGTCTTACTCTCAACCCCACTCTGTTCGACTGGGCCCCTATCATAAATCGTTTATAGACTACGAGTCTAGATTCAAGCTCGGACGCGTTATAATCTTTCGGGAGTGCCCTGACTGTGTCATCTTGGGATTTGCCTAAGATGTGGGTATTGGTAACTCTAAGGTGTTTATAGAGCTCCAATGGTTTCTTTAATTTCATCCGAAAATTATTTTGATCCCTAAACAGAGCAGAGGGATCAGCAGAATGCGCTAGTCCAAGCCACGATTTTAGTGATTTTATGACAGTTGCATTTATTTTCGCTAGTAAGGTTTTGCCGAAATCATATACCAGAAAAGGCCAAGTCAGACGTGATGTTGAGTAGTTGTCATATATCCAAGCTTTTTTGATATTGTTCAGTGGTAGCTGATCTATCTTATGTAGGTCATTTATAAACATATCGACAATTTCATCTAAGGATGGTGTGCGTCCTTTATAGTCATATTTCTCCCAAGAAATTTAAATGGCATCGATTCAGCGACTATGGAAACTGGTTTACCCCCTATAAGCCAAATTAAAAGGACGAGAAGGAGTAAGGAAAACTCAGGGTTCCAAAGTAAAACCTATAATCAACAACGGTAAGCTCATAATGATGCAAGTATCTATGGGCAACCAGTGATTACTGTTAGTAGAAGTGTGCGTTCATTGGACAGACCTCCAACATCACTACATATTATGAAACAAAGGCCTCCGCCTTGTCTGTCTTTTCACAATAACTAAAAAACTACCAGACCGATTTGTGGGTCTCGAGGAAGGTTTTAGTATAATATTTATCAAGTTTTTGTATATATTGGCTAAATATAACAAAACCTTTGCGATATAACAAAATGATGTATGGTGGAATTGTATATACAATTGTGGTGGTGGTGGAATACGGTCCCAAGGGTATCGGGGACAGGATCAAATTTCCCCAATGGTGAAACCGCGGGCTACAGCTAGTTAGAGATATAAAGTTTAAGAATAAAGATTTATGAACTGTTTAAGAAGTGTTAAAGAAAAAAAAAGAGTGAAATGTCATATGTAAAAATATGGCTGTTAAATACAGAGATGTGTAAATGATAACTTCATTTTGATTTATTACCAGTATTGATTGATCACCAGTATTAGAAGCCATTTCATGGAAAATTTTAAAGTTCAGCCACTTTGTGGTCATACTGAAAAGCCACATCCCAACTGAGTTGGGAAAAGGCTCCGAGGAGGGGAGTTAGAAGCTGAGCCATAGACGCTATTGGACCAACGGCATCATAGGCAGAGATTAGCCAGTCAAAAACATCACAATATTCACAATCCTGTCAAATATTGATATTATTGATCTGCAATTCATACCTATATTGACACCAATATCACGATATCGGATCACAATATCTATTGCCTGCCTAGCCCTTACCATAGGTGAACTTGCCACCTTAATAGAATTAAGAAAAGTTTAAAGTATACTTTACTGTGTCTGGGTTGTGCTGCCCACAAGATTATGTTGATATTAACAACTAACAACAATAAACAATGAAAGAAAATGTGATAGCTTTATTGAAACAATACTCATGTAAATATTATTGACTTGTGGGTGATAAAAAGCATTTTAATGTTGATATGAATTTTATAAATGGCCGCTAGCTTGTTTTCTAGATTACTAAATAAATATTCTAGGCAATCTAGACTCAAATTAAACTGAGATTTTCATATGGGTTCTAAAATGAGGATAAACATACTTGGAAACATTTTTTTTTATATATACATAAAAATAATCATAGCAATGCAAATATACATAGTCATGCAAACTAAATATTTGCAGTGACGATGATAAATATCTCATTGAAAGTATAAAAGTGACTTATTAGACTTATGATGTAATAAGTAATGCTTTAAAATTAGAATTATAACCGGGATATTTACCATGTTTAGTATCTTTTAAGAGAATCCGTGATCATGGTACTTGTAACAGTGCCGAAATATCGGATTCTCGAAAAAGATACTAAACATGGTAAATATCCCGGTTATAATTCTAATTTTAATGTAAATGACCATGTCAATCTAAAATCATATATAAGTAATGCTTGTTGGAATAACTTATTAATCTGTGGTACAAGACCTAACTTTGTTGATAGAATGATTGTAGTGAGGTTATTTGTTTGGTAAATAATTTTGACCATTTCTGTGTATACTATTATCTTATGGGTCATCTGCTAGTCTAGTATATTCTGCTCTCAATAAATATTTATAGGATTATATAAATAATTACATTCCAACAACCTACATTCCACCTTAATTCGTAAAGCCTAAATTCACTTCACAATGTTTAAAGAGAAAGTCTAGCTTAGATTACGTGTTTAATAATGCATAAACCCTTATAATCATCCACTTCAACCCTCATCAACTTCTATAAGCTCTTACCAGATAAATAAATAAGGATTTTATTAAATATTATTTTATAAAACTTCTGATATTTAGATTTGAACATCAAGGAACGAACAAATGGACAATATAACGAGATAAATGTGACAAAAATAATTATTTTTATAAAGTAATGCTAAGGGACGTCATTGTAAATCATGAAAGGGCAAAGGAAAGAGGTTAAGTAAGTCTAGTCGGATAAAATTTAGTCATAACGAGGGTAACTTTCCTTATAAATTATATAATAAACTACCGTCTTTTAACGATAATTTACAACGGTATACAATTTGAAAAATGCTAGCAGTAGCATAAATATGCAGTTTCATAGTTTAGAAAGTAGGTTTGCAAAGGAAAGTGAACATCCGTAGTATAGATACTTACCGCAAATTTTTAGCGGTGCTTCTAATTCAAGTAATATCGGTTGTGACAAGAATATTTCTCGCGATTTCAAGCAAAGCCCTTTGATCTCTATTTCCGTTAACTGAACATTCATTCCAGGCTTTTCGCCTCGAACTGAAAAAAAACGTAAACATATCACCAACACATAAAATAACACAACTAATTCACATGACTAACACTTTGAAACACTGGTAACTAAACTTTTCACTGATTACACATTGTATCAATTTTAACTTTGTTTATTTCAGACGATATCAACATTTACCTTTTAATAATTTTTTTATTACGTTATCGATGTTTAACTCATCTGTGTCTCTGTCTGCCATTGGATATAATATTTAAGCACAGAATATAGCAAAAGAGAACAGACAAAGGAATGAAGATTATAATGATTTTTGCCGATTTCGAAAGGCACAACCTATTTCAATTCTCGGCTAAAATGAAATTCAATGGCGGAGACATCACTCACAAACACAAGCAAGAGAAACACATCATCAGTGATACCAGCCTACGATTTATATTTCCATTATAAAAAAAAAGGTGGTTATTTAAAAAATAACCACCAATTTTCACAAATATAATAACTAAAACTATAATAATACTAAGTAGTATTAATATTTATGAAACATTATAAAATAGTATTAATATTGACGACGTTTTTCTATACGTGTGGAAACTCAACCGGGGTTAGTGGATGCAGTGGATATGTTGAAATCAAATTAGCTGTAACCAAACGATGTTCCCTAACGGCTGCCTGTTACCGATGATTAAGATATTTCTATATTGCACTGAAATAATATATTAATATTAGTATAACCGACCCTGTCTAACAACTAACAACTGATACCTCAAAATTTTTATATTTCTTACTCGTTACTATGTCGACGAGTGACGACTGTGATTAAAATTTGCTTCAACGCTATATGCTTGTTTGTGTGAGTAATGTGTATGTACAGCGAAAAGAAAAGGATAGTGCATATTACCATGTGAGTCATATGACTAGAAAAAAGGAGATCGTGCATCATAGACAAAATTTAAATGTATCTAATATAATATAATGTGTAATACATCTCTGCCTACCCCTTCGGGGATACAGGCATGAAGTTATTTTTATGTTTATATGTAATGTAATGTATTTAATGTATAATGGAATTTTAATGTATTTCGTCTGTTATCATTTAATCATAAGTCTGTGAGAGTTAATGGTTCCTTAATAAATACAATTTAATAAATAAGAGGACAATTTAATAATAACGAATAATTAAGGCAATTATCCGTTAAAAATATTTATGGTCCCAACAAAGTGTTTCGTCTCTTGCTATCTCTCTCCCTCTCTCTCTGTCTGTCACACAATGACTTCTAGTTAGTTTATATATTTAATGATAACGTAACATTCTATTTGAACACTGACAATAAACCAAATTATGTTTGGATGATGTAGATAAAAATAAAACAAAACAAAATTATACTCGCAAAAGTTGGCTTAATGCAATTTCTTTTACCCAGAAAGTATGGGAAAATTTCGGAGCTTAAAACATTAAATACTACAAGTGTTACCAGAAAAGAAAAATAAGATGGTAGAAATTAACTAATATTGTCAGGTACGTATTCAATTTTCTACTACTTATTTAAAGTTAACGGCCGCGGCCCACTGGCACAGATAAAATACAAAGCAGTGAAAGCACATATACATAATATATTAATCCTATATAACTGACTTTAGTAACCACTTGCAACAATGCTTACAAAAAATATTTGTATACAATTTTATTAGCAAGCAAGTTCACGGGACCTGCCAGGCCCGAGCCTATTAGAGCATTTTATCATAGTTTGGTAAAAACAAGGTAAAAAAATAAAAGCCCAACGCTGAAGCCTTTGACTGTATATTACTTAATTATTGATTGCTACATATGTATAATATTTAATTATCTTGTATCATATTTTAAGTTTCCTTTTTTCCACGGAACGGATGGAGTTTTCTGAAAAAAAAAACAATAAAAATAAAACCTCTTCATTGCACGAGACTGGTACACAAGTACCTTTTCTTTACATGCGGAAATCCCCTCGGATACCCCCCGCCGACCAGCGGGTGTGGTTATGTCGGGCTTGAACCGACTAAAGCCGCACGCCGTCTCGGGGATTCAGTATCGCATTTCCTATAAACGGACGCACGTATCTTTAAATAAAATGAAACTTTTGATTACGTGACAGATTCTTCTGTTTTATAGTCCATTGAAAAGTTACATTTCGAGTTGCAATAGTCAGAGAACGGAATTAAATTTATTGGATGTCTAGAGTGAGTTAGTGTAAAGTTAAATTCAAGTTTTTGGGGTCGCAACCCCGCGGATGTCGTCTTGAAAAAGAGGTGCGAATTGTTTTTTCATTAATTGGGCAAACTCGCACAGAAATGAGTTTTGTTACAAATTCCATTCTCTACAACTTTAATTACATGGCTAATTAAATTAAAAATATCTCCGATGTAGCTAAGAACACTCCGGACTCACAGACACACACAGAACGTCAAACTCCAAACACCTCGTTGTTTTTGCGTCGGGGGTTAAAAATAGATAAAAATTGGGAAAATTTGGAGAAAAAATTGGAATCTTTCAACCAAATCAAATATTTGCAAAATTTATTTATTTGGTATGGTTTTCTAGAGTGTATGGGACCCTACCGAGATAATTGGGGTCAAAGCCAACCTCACCTACAAGTCTGTATACCTGCTGATTGAGAGACGAGGTTCTGGCGCAGGCTTTGCACTCGGGTTGGGGGGTCAAACGGCAGTCATTCCCGACACGATTAATTATTCGAGCGCCAATCCCGGTTGCACCCGAAGCTTGCAATATGGAATCCTAGGCACGTTCTCCTACTCCTCCTTTCCATAATTAGGTGGCGAAGACTTTTACGGGATTGACTACTATTTTAAACCCCAACCCTGAGAGGAAACCCTGCGCCTGAACCTCAGAACCTCAACAGCAGGCATATCGACTTGCAAGCCTGGCTTGGGCCCCGACTATTTCTGGTCTACGCCCTAGAAAACCCTAAGAAATAAATAAAATTTGAAAATAGTTGATTGAAAGAAAATTTGAGTACTTTTTTTTTAATTCGTTAATAACTCTGTTACCTTTGGTTCTAAGAATAAAAGCACCGGAATCAAAGTTGTAGAGATTTGCAAGAAAACTGAATTTGCGTAAAAAACTATTTGCACCCCTTTTTCAAAATGGCGCCCGATGGACAAAGGTTGCGATCCCACAAACTTGGATTTAATTTTACACTAACCCCTTTAAGTATCCAAAAAATAAAATAGCGTTGTCTGACTTTTGCACGCTAAGCCTTAAAAAATGTAATATTTCAATGTACTTTTATTGATCGAAGAGACTCGAGTGAAGTCGAGTCATATGACGCGCGATGTTACGTTTTATCATTAGCGGCCCTGGGTCTCCACCTTGAAAAAAAAAGTAAAAAAAAAATCCCGCAAAATAAAAACCAGGCAGGTTGTACCTAGGTAGGTAGGTAGGTGTATCGTATCAAAATTTGAGTTTAATCTATGCAGAACTTTGTGAGTTTTTGAAGAGTACACAAAACAACTTTACATTTAACTTAACGGTTTTATATAGTACCTACCTATAGGTATATATTTCAGCCCTTTGCTTAGCGACATTGAGGTATCACCATATATTTTAATTACTCTATGCTTAGCGAATTAGCTTTCAAAATATTGAACACTCATAACGCTCAGTGCAAATATTTCTTATCTATTTGCATTGGTCTGGTTGTTTCTACATATAATATGCATGTATTTACAAAAAAAATGTATTTAAGTATGTTTATCCGCAGTCTAGTACCCATAACAAAAGCTGGTTACGCCATGCTTTCTTTGGGTCTAGATAGCATTGTATAGAATGTCCGAGAATATTTATTATGTATTATAATTTAATATTTTTGAATAGAATCATGGAAACTTACGCTGGTATAGTGAGAGTATATATTCCAAATTTGGTGTTGATATTTTCAAGATGGAATATGTAATCGATGTATTCTTGGTCAGCTAATACTGCTGGAGTCTCGAACACCTGGTTCATGATATAATCTTCAACGCAGCTGTGGACCATCAAATTTTAATTATAAAAGTGCTTATTTATATCTACTTATTAAGGTTCGTGGCTAAGTGGTAACCGATTAGGTTAACATATTGCAAAGTTAAGCACTTGTAGCCAGGTCAGTATTAGGATGGGTGACCATTGTTACTTATTAAGACCTCTGCTAGCCGCTCGTCGGTCCCGGTTGCCATACGAACTTCTATGGCAGTCGTTACGGGTAGTTGGGAACCCTAAAAAATCCGACTACAGAACTTCGGTATCACTGGAGGTCGCTTCATGGAATATATTATCAAAGTTCAATCGCTTCGTAGTAGAACCAAAAAGCCGACTCCAACTGAGTTGTGAAAGGGGTAACTTCATCATCCCCTGGATCCCATCATCTCAGTGTTTGTCCTGGCTTTTCCAATTACTAGGAGCTTGCAATTTAGAGCCCGGTGTCTGTTCACCTTCATTTTCTCCTACTTAACACAATACCTTCTATGTATCCTACGCTACTAGACAGGCTGTACGGAATTAATAAAAGATAACACGCACGACCACTATTTGACCAGCAACAATGAAGGATAGGATTCGTTACGAATACATCCGACAGAGAACCAAGGTTATCGATAGGTATAGCTCAAAAATTAGCAAGCTGAAGTGGCAGTGGGGGCGGCCATATCTCGCGAAGAACCGACAACCGCTGGGGTAAACGTGTTCTTGAGTGGAGACCGCGACTCGGCAAACGTAGTATAGGACGCCCTCGGGCCAAGTGAAATGACGATCTGCGAAAGACTACGGGCAGATGCTGGATGCGGCAAGCTGTGGACTATATGTCCAGCAGTGGACTAGCATAGGTTGATGGTGATGAGTGCGAGATTTGATACAGCTGGCATAAAAGGCGCGCTATACTGACACAGATAGACTGGTGTCAAAATTCCGAGTCCGCTTCTTGTATTTGATTTGTATGACGGCTTTTCCGGGTGCGCCTGCATGTTAATACCGGCAAGATCTCAGCCTCAGAATCGACCCAAGGTTAACTATAGACGCTAGCAGATTGCAGTTTTTAAATTTATTCATTAGAATATAAGAAGATATGGTAAGTAGGTACTTACTAAGCGCATGGTTGATACGGAACCAGTTTTTCAATCCTGTTCGGTCGGAGAACTTCCACATGAGGATCTGCGACTAATTTAGTTTTTTGACCTGAGTCCCCGGCCGCTTGGCGAGCTTTTGGTGTTGGTGGTGGTGGCTGAGGGATTAAAAAAATATCTTGATATTACTTAGGTAGTTATAATATACGTACCTACGTTTTCATTGTTTCTAACGAATGAAAACGAAACGAAACGAAAACGAATGAAAGCATATCGGCTTTTGAACAAAAAAAACCGCATCAAAATTGGCCATGTGAGGGTCAGCAAGTGCATAGCCGGGCAGGGGGATTGTGGTCGTGGTGGGACCGGTGAGTGTCACGCGATGCTGCGACGACAATCCTCTTTTGATGAGGCCGTCAAGTTGAGTGCCACCATTGTTAACATGGTACGTGTATGTAATGGTGACCCTCTTTCCTGAGACTTTAGCTTCAGCTTACCATCAGGCGAGGTGAAGTCAAATTGACGTGTCCTAAATATAAACAAGTTGAATTCCTGAGACGAGCTCAGCCGAATACAAGGGATTTTCGATTTTGCGATTATCTTTTTTTTTTTTTTGCGATTTTTTGCGATTTTTTCTTTATCTTGCAATGGTTCACCCCAGCACGAATCTATTACCGAAAACAGCAACTCGATAGCTCATCTCCTTCATACCCAAAACCATGACAGAAAATTGGCAACGACAACAACTCGATAGCAATAGGGCTTTTTTCTAAGGAAAATCCCTAAACAAGTTGAATTACTGAGACGAGCTCAGCCGAATACAAGGGATTTTCGATTTAGCGATTTTTTTTTTTTTGCGATTTTTTGCGATTTTTTTTTTATCTTGCAATGGTTCACCCCAGCACGAATCTATTACCCAAAACAGCAACTCGATAGCTCATCTCCTTCATACCCAAAACCGTGACAGAAAATCGGCAACGACGACGTCGACGACGTCGACGACACCGATGACACCGACGACGTCGACGACAACTCGATAGCAATAGGGTTTTTCTAAAGAAAATCCCTAAAAAGGTACATTTACTTATAAATGAGGCAGGGTCAGATTCAGTGGAAATATTAATTATTGTTAACTTAAAAAAAAACGATTTCTATATCATATAGGTACCTACTCCTTTATCAATACCGTAGTATCAAAAACTGTAGTAAACATATAGCAACATAGCAAACTTGTCATTCGCTTTGTTTTATTTTTACACGGTTTTTATTACCCACAATCAAATCTCTAAAATCAAAATCACACGAAGCTATCGAATTTAGAGGATCAGAGAAAACATTACGATCGCTATATTGCTATACCGTTAACTTATCAGTATAAAAAGAATACCTTGACAGCGCCATAGACAACTTCGATGAGACTCTTTATTTCGCACTCCAGATTTTTGAGGTATCTAGACACGTTCCACTGAGTGACCTCCCGATGGTTACCTAAGAGTGCTAGCAGTGGAGTAATATCATACCTTGCTAATCTGAGAAAAGAAAAATATTGTTTAGAATTTTTTGCCAACAATGTCATCATTTCCTTTTTCCTACAATGCTGAGTCGTGAAAAGCATCTGAGACCGTCAAGCGGAAGGCCATCTTTGTAGCATTATTGGTTGCTATAATGGTAACCCTGCTCATTCCTGAGACTTCACTTAACTTACCATCAGTCATATTGACGTTCTTAACATAAAAAAACTTCGATCATTCTGGTAACAACTTTCAGATGAAAAATAAAAGTTTAGGTAGGATGAGCCTCTTCGGAGGACACACCTCCGAAAGTGGCACGAGATTTTTATATATTAGATTTTTTTTCTTCGTGTTTGGGAGGCCACCGCTACTCAACTCACCCACGGAACCGCAATCGAGGTTTACGAGATCTTATGATACAAGTTTCTGAAGCATTTTACGAGTTATCGCCACAGAGGAAATAATTAACCAAAGTACCTGGCTCGTGGTCTATTTCGCCTATAAGAACCATCTAAGCAAACACAATAACTCAATACCCGACGTTAACTATAATTTTAACTGATAATGCGAATAATAATCTTATACCTTGCAACATTATTCAATAATAGGTTTGCAAGACATACTAAGTACTGCTAAATACTATAAAAAATCAAATTTAAATCTACCTGACAAGGTCATCAATGCCCTTCAGCACCTTATTGAAAGTATATTCAGATACTTGATATTGGTTCCGTAAGTTCTGGGTTCTCTTTTGTTGCTCATCCAGCTCCTTCGTGAACTCAGCTATTCGCCTTTGTCGTCTGTCTTCAGCAGCTTCATTAAAATCGCACCTGTCCACTGTCCGATATACCCTCAATGTTAGACACAAACTTCAAAGAATTGGACTTCTATCTCGAGAAGAAGTCAGTACCAGAGCCTAGCTCGTCAATCAGCAGGTGTACCTACCGTCTTGTCATTATGTTGGTAATGACGTCAACATCACCATTAAAAAGTAACTTCCAATAAAGAAACTCAAATAAACAATATTTTATTCTTTCTACTTATAATGACTAACGACTCATATCAGAGATCCCACATTTTGTTACATTTAACTTTAAATTGGAAAGGCCAACATTCAGGATGACACCCGCGACCAGTCCCTTTGTAGGGGGAATACTCTGACGAACTGAGCTACCTAGACACAACGTCGTCGCGCGTATACGTCTTGGGGCAACTTCCTAAGAATTTTGGTAGATAATATAATAATCGTATAATAATCGAATTGCTGCGAATTACAGACGGCATTACCGCGTCATATGAATGAAACTCTTTTCTTATAGTGTTTTTAATCAAGCCTCTACTTATACGAAAGCTTACCAGAAAGAATATGTTACAACTCACAAATCGTTTGCCTGACAGTTTCAAGGTCCTTTCTTAAAAATATGGACTCTTGCAGTACTTCACATAGCAGATAGAACAAAGAGAAATTCTCCATTTCACTCTTGTCAAAGTTTGTTATAATAATACCCACTTTGTCAGTACCAGCGTACCCCTACAGAAAATTCAAGTATTAATAAGTTTACTTAAAATTCTCAAGCGACAGTCAAAGTACAGCAAAAAGTATGTTTGTAATCCTATATATCGTATATCATTAAGAAAAATGTTAAAATATATTTTTTGTTAAAATATGAAAATATGTTCGTTCCACGCTTGTCGTGCCTAAAATCTGCAGCTCTAGGTTTCAACAGCCTACTCAACCTGCTGGTAAATCCGCCATTGATTATACATCAATTGTTGAGCTGAGAGTGGGACGAAGTCGAGCGAAAAGCTGTCTATACTCCACTCGGTGTATTTCGGTTGTGACGTTACTCCTCCTAAACTAATCGACCAATTTTGACCAAACTTGGCATATAAATAAAACTTGATACCCGGAAGGTTTAGAAAAATAAAATTGAAAATCGAACATACCATGGAGGAATAATCACACTTAAAAAATTTCAAAATCTGATTTCTTCTAAATGATTACTGTTGAGACCACGATTTTGGCACCAAAATGTGCAACTTAACTAATTGGCTTAAGACAGAAAAAGAAAATTGAAAATCGGTCTAGCAACAGAGAAATAATCACCGAAAAAATAATTAAATGGTACTCAATTGAAAAAAAATTGCGCGTGAATTGTAGGTAATCATGTAGTGCACTCTCAGCTCAACATTGCAACATCAGAATGCATTGCGTCCCTAGTTTTACTATTGACGTGCTATCACGTCGTCCTATCTCTATAGGAATGGGCAAAGGTCTATTACGTCCAATGACTTCTATGGTACTACTAGGCAAGCTGTTTTGGTACAACAGTTATGTCACGGTTCCTGGTCGAGGTGGGAATGAATTCTGAATTCCGAATTTGGTTCGAGACGCATACTAGATACATGGGATAATGAATGTTGACATAATTAATTTGTATAGACATAGCGCACCTTTTCGTAATGTCTCTCCGTACTCCTCTGCTTGCAGAGGAGACAGGATGAGCGATGCTGTTAGTGGTGAGATGGCCCAGGGTCAGCCGGGGTGCGAGGGATATGCTCTATGGGTAACCTTACACCCCGGCGTCTGAAGACCCGAGACAGCGTGCGGTTTTAGTCGGTGCAAGCCCGACATAACCGCCCCCGCTGGCCGGGGGTATCCGAAGGGATTTCCGCACGATAAAAAAAAAAAAAAAAAAAAAGGTATATAAATATCGTGTAGTGTAAATGTAGTGCGATGTGAATGTAAGGTAAGTTGCGCATTGTTTTGTCTTTCATTAGTGGTCTTTTGCGATACCAAATTCTTGTTCCGTACGGCCAGTCTAATAGTACGTTTTTTCTCATTCGGAAATCCACTCGGATACTTCCCTGCCGGCCAGCGGGGGCGGGCGGTTATGTCGGGCTTGAACCGACTAAAACCGCACGCAGTCTTGGGTCTATTGACGCCGAGATGTAAGGTCGCCCATAGAGCATATCCCTCGCACCCCGACTGACCCTGGGCCATCTCCGGTTTCGAGATTGCCCCCTCGGGTTTGGGAACAACGGTGTCCCCATCTTGCCCCGGTTTGGGGGAGGGGTGCTAGTCGCCCCACCGTCCCGGCCTGCTTCTGCTGGGCTGACAGGCGGCCTCACCTGCCACCCCCAGGCCTGCGCTCATGGAGGATGGAGGTCGTTCTCGGTTCGGTTGGTTTTCGGACTGAGTCGCCTGCGACGTGCGGCGAGCATGTTGCAGGCTCGGCGGGCCGGGAGAGTTCTAAATCTTTCCCGGGCGCGCTCCGCCATCTCCTTCGCGAGCATTACATGCTCGCAGAAGGAGGTGGCGGCGGCTCACGCGCTCGCCCAATCAAATAGTACGTATACATAGAAGTGATTAATAGTTAGATGTTACTCACAAATATGTCTTCAAGCAGATTATCGAACTTTGCGATCTCCTGCTCACATCGGACTATCTCTTCTTGTAACTTTATCTCTCTCTTCTCATCAGCTTCGCAATGCCTGATAGTACCCTTCGTCCGTAAGTACTCTTCTAATTTCGCTAAGTGATTTAGATCGTACTCGAAGCTTTGCATTTCCTTGGGAAAAAATTTGAAAATATTTAAACTATCTAATACTATTAGGGCCAGCGCTGCATCGAGCGTGACACGTATGCGTACGCCCGTGCGACTGGTGACATCGACTGCGACGTCAAAGCACGCATTGCAGCCGCATGGAGTGAGATGACTGAAGTCATCTGTGACCGAATGCAAAATACCGGTTAGGTTGAAGGGGCACGTCTATAAAACCATTATTAGGCCTGTCCTTTAACACGGCTGTGAAGCGTCGCGGCTGTGAAGCGTCGCGGCTGTGAAGCGTCGCCGCTGCTAAAGCGGCATATGCATGCCTGCGTGTCACGGAGATGAATATGCTCCGGTGGATGTGCGGAGGTTTTGCTGTAACCGCCAGGTGGCGTGGGTAAAAAATGTCTGGCCATGCCACTTCCGCTGGAGCGCGGTAGGAGGGGAGATCCAAGAGTGCTGGACCGACATCGTAAGTGATGAAATGCGTACCATGTTTTTACTACTATTTCTTCTCCATAGAAGAAAAAGCAAGAAGGCGGACCTTGGGCTTCGATGTGTTGGCCTCGGGGCACAACGCCGAGATGATGATGATGGTAGTCGCTACCGTAAAAGCCAAGATAAATCAAATTATGGAAACGAGCAAAAGAGCAGTCCCCAGGTCTTGAAACTTCAGATGCAACCAGGCTTGGAGCTGGAATGATGAAGGTGAGTATTCTATAAAAAAAAGTACATACGGAGATATCTTTATTAAGCTGAAACAGCCCCCTCCATTTCAGAGCTTCAAGTTTCCTGCAATACTCATCACGTTTCCCAAAAACACCTGTGGCAATCTCAAGTATATCCATTAGGTACTCTTTGCCTCTCAGCAGCTTGTCTATGGTGCGGTTCCATAGGACGTTGAAGTCTTTCCTGAAGTATTAAAAATAAAAAATTAAACGCCATGAGAAGACTATCATAATATATAGGAGTTAATTCATTTTAGGCCACTCAGAATTGACAGAACGATAGATAATTGTAACTATTTTTAATGGATACTGTCGCAAATTTTTTGGTGTTATTTTATTTTTTCGTTTTGTAGTACGTTTCGGTTACTTTTCAGCGGCCATGGTCACGAAACATCACCAACAAATCGTGACAGAATCCGTTAAAAAGAGTTTTTTTTTTCAATGCGTGGGGGTTTTCGAGTAAACTTCCGACAGTGTCAAACGCAACAAAGTAATCAGGGTACATGGAGCCCTACAAAAACCTTCAGGGCCTAGCCAACCTCATCTACAAGCCAGTACACCTGCCAAACAAGAGACGAGGCTCTGAAGCCTGTCTTCTCAGGGTTGGGAGGCCCAACGGCAGTCGACTCTGTCACGTACTATCTTTGGGCCTATTGAGGGATTTCAAATCGTCTGTTTCATGAGAGGCCCGTTGATCTTGAGCTGAGAGTTTCTACATTAATTTGGGCACACTGGTATTGAATTATGCCACAAACCTCTCGACAAGCAGTCTGTGAATTTCTTCTCTAATTTTATTGTTGTCAAAGTTAACCATACAAAATCTCTTGGTGGCCAGGTCGAGCCGATTCTCCATGCGCCGTAGACGATTGTTCGCGCTCTCTAAGAGCGCTAGCTCCTGTGAATAGACTAGGTTTGTAGGCTTAGACTTTGGTATTCACACTAAACTTATATCGAAGCCGCAGTATAAATACCACGGGATATAAACTACTAGCTGATGCCTGCGGCTCCATGCGCGCGGAGGTCGGTAATCGTTTTTTGGTCACATCTCCGGTTCTTCTTAACCAATTGCATTCAAACACACGGCAGAGTTTAAGTCAAACCAAGACCTATCTAATAGAAAAAGATGCATCAGAATCCGTTCAGAAGTTTTCAGTATTCATCGTGAATAAACAGACAGAATACAGACAAACAGACAAGAATTCTAAAAAAAAAATGTGTGTTCAGAATCGTCCATTTAACATAACAAAACTTTTTTTTAATATCTCCAATGTTTAGAGACTACTAATTTACAATTTCGTAATAGTAAACTAAGCAATGATATTCTAGGACATAACACAGCGCTATGAAGACCCAATGTAAGCATAGCTTAACTAGCTTGTGATAATGCGCTTTAGAATGCGTACAAAAACAAAAACATTTTTTTTTGTTGATAATTCTAAATACTTACCTTCATATTAATATTTCATAGATACACCCAGACCTATGCAAAGAGACATTCATGCATGAGTATTTGCAGTGAGCGACCTCTGAATGTTATCGGATGCTCTACCGCGCAGTTATAAGTTTGTGTGCAAAGCAGTACTTCGCATAAAGGCTCGTTTTGAGTGACCAACGCCATCGTTTTTACACATCAGTGCCGTATCTGCTTACCCCTTTTAATAAAAGATCATTGATGATGTGATCACTATCAAAGACATCACTTAATTTGAATATTTGCTAGTAGGTACGTGGAAATTTCTTTTTTGTAAACTTATTTGCAGTGCTTCGTAAAAACGTATGACCACTAACTTCAGTCTCCGTTGGAACCGATTTAGACAGTTCCACGATACGTTTCTGTGCCAGATAGTTCAAAAGGGACACTTCGGACAGTTGTGCCTTCTCGTCTCTTAACTCCGACTCCAGGCTTTCGTAGTCGATAATGGATTTTTTCGTTTTGTTCTTAACGTCGGTATCGCGTAAGGCGTGTTGACCTTCAGTGGCTAGCTGTAACAATATTCAGGTTTATCATAGGTATAACTAGTAGAAAACTAGAAGAAACTATAAGAAACTAGAAGAGAACTAGGAGAGAACTAATAGACAACAAGTAGAAAACTAGAAAAAAAAAAATAGAAAACTTGCATAAAGCTAGAAGAAAACTAGAAGAGAACTAGTAGACAACAAGTAGAAAACTAGAAAAAAATAGTAGAATACTTGCAGAAAGCTAGAAGAAAACTAGAAGAGAACTAGTAGACAACAAGTAGAAAACTAGAAAAAAATAGTAGAAAACTTGCAGAAAGCTAGAAGAAAACTAGAAGAGAACTAGTAGACAACAAGTAAAAAACTAGAAAAAATTGTAGAAAACTAGAAGACAACTAGACGAGAACTAGTAGAGAACTAGTAGACAACAAGTAAAAAACTAGTAAAAAATAAACAAGTAGAAAACTTGTAGAAAATTAGTAGAAATCTTGTAGAAAACTTGTAGAAATCTAGTAAAAAAATTATAGAAAACTATTAATTGATAGGATTATTTTTACAATTATCTAGATGCAAAGCCGGGACGGGCTCTTAGTATCCCTTGGCTGAGAACGACAACTTCCTAAAATGATAACTTCTGAAAACAAAAACTTCCTTAAACGAAAACATACTAAAACGTCTATTCTAAAATAAATAAATTCTAAAATAGACAATCTCCGAAAGTAATAAATTCCGAAAGTGAACAATTCCGAAAAGTATTGACAGAAACAAGAAAATAAGTTTTTTTTTAAGTTCAACAAAAATAAATGAAGTAAAAGATAAAAAATTAACTTGGGGTTGGGAGTTCAGACAAAATTCTCCCCTGAAGCCAATAAGTCAAATCACGAGAAAGAATAGGACAAATAATAGGACGAATTTTTAACTTCAGGGTGCAAGGTTTGGATGCAACCGAGACTAATGCTGTTCCCCTAGTATTACGATACAAATAAAATAGTTCACTAACTTTGATACAAAGCATCGTCTCCTTCATTTCATGCTTGAGAATGCTCATCTGTTTCTCCTGCGGCGCCAGCTGCGGTATACCTTCCGCTCGCTTTTCTATGCTGCACATTGGTGCTAGTATCTTATACTAGAAATAAAATATATATCTAGTAAATTTGATGGTGAAATATAGCCCGACATTATAAATCTTTCACGGCCGGTGTTGCATGTAGAATATACTGCTTCCGGGCTTGTTTGACCGTGATGCATATGTCGCTATCTTCAGTGGTACAGGTCCGGGCGGCGACAAGTACGTAGAACTCTCCTCGGCGGCGACTTCCCTGCGACTAATGTAGAGTCTTGAGTCACTGGCGTATTACAGGCTCATTTGGAGAGGGGAAACGACGTGTTTGATTCTGATTGGTCGAGGCTAAACAGGCGGGGCGTGGCCTCCCAATACTGGAGATGGTCCAACACCATCTCCGTCATATTTGTACTCTGATGACGAGCGGCGCTCAGTGCTGGGTATGAATCTCTGTGGAGATGAAATTCTTAGTTTTTTTTCTGTTGAAATTGTTGGGATTCTTGAATATTTCGATGGCTTCTCGAAGTAGACGTGGGTAAGTGTGATGTGGTGGCTAGAACCTTCGTGTTCTGAAATTGGATGTATGATTACCGGATGGTATGATTTCCTGGGTGTGTTCTGCAACCGCAGACTTGTCGAAGTAGCCCGGAAGCAGTATATTCTACATTGCCTGACATTGATTAAAATAAAAAGAAAGAGATTGATTAAGTTAAATACTAAGTAATTACTAAATGAAAGTGTGTTAAATGAAGCAAAAGGTACACAGTTGAAGTGTTTATATTATTTTATACTAGCTTTTGCCCGAAGCTTCCCGCGTTTGGCATTCTGTTCCCGTTCCCACTTCCCATGGGAACATATTAGCCTATGTGTCATTCCAGATTATAATCTATCCCAGTACCAAATTTCATTAAGATACGTTCAGCCGTTTTTGAGCGAAAGAGTAACAAACATCCATACATCCATATACATACATACTTACAAACTTTCGAGTTTATAATATTAGAAGGATGTTATTTAATCAGCAATGACATCGCAACGATT
Source organism: Cybosia mesomella (assembly GCA_946251805.1). Lineage (NCBI taxonomy): Eukaryota > Metazoa > Arthropoda > Insecta > Lepidoptera > Erebidae > Cybosia > Cybosia mesomella. Next base: position 22,662,792 of record OX276407.1, read on the forward strand.
TTGAAAATTGAAGGGTAATGTTGGCACCCGGGTAACGCTGCGTATGAACAGCACTGCTATGAAAAACTATGATTACTGACTAATACAAGGGCACTGCTTATTTCTGTAAGCATCTAGCAGACCACCGAGGGCTCCCGTGCTAAAGAACTAATAAACTCATTTTCTTACCATTCTCTGAGCATTGCTGAGCTCCGCCTCCGGGTCTGCTACCTTCTGTTCAACTTGCATCGGCATTTTGTTACAAAACAATGCAATTATCAAAATAAATAATAATTATAAAAATATAATAAAATATCAAACAAATAACGTTTATATCACAAAGTAAGTATTCATAATTTGGCGTTTCACCATATAATTTAGAGACATAGTAATTTTATTTTTCTACTTATAGATACCATAGACAAGATATAAGTAGGTAGGTACTCTTCTTGACGCTTAACGACCTCCGTCCTCCATGAGCGCAGGCCTGGGGGTGCCAGGTGAGGCCGCCTGTCACCCCAACAGAAGCAGGCCGGGACGGTGGGGCGACTAGCACCCCTCCCCCAAACCGGGGCAAGACGGGGAGATCGTGGTTCCCAAACCCGAGGGGGCCATCTCGAAACCGGAGATGGCCCAGGGTAAGTCAGGGTGCGAGGGATATGCTCTATGGGCAACCTTACACCCCGCCGTCTTAAGACCCGTGATGGCGTGCGGTTTTAGTCGGTTTAAGCCCGACATAACCATCCCCACTGGCCCGCGGGGGGGGGGGGTATCCGAAGGGAATTCCGCACGTAAAAAAAAAAAGGTAGGTACTCTTGATTTTGTAGCCTTTGTGCTTTCCATCAGGCAGTGGCATCGAACTGGAATTGACGTACGCGGCTTCGTTTGAAATCTACGACGAGCAACGTATCACACGACGCATGGCCATTATTCATAATTAATAGAAACTGATGTACTCAGTATCTTCCTGATGTTTAACGGGCATTTTCTATATTCTGTGAATCTGTTTCTTCTTTATGCGTCTCCTTAATAGTTACCAGTAGAAGAATACATCTAGTGCGGTACATTTGCGAGATTAACTGCGAAAGTGTATCGACGACTGCCAATGGTCTCACTACCGTGGATGTCCAAGATCGAGCGAAGAGGAGAAGGAAAAACAGGAAAGCGGATCCGTTCTCCAAGGTGAGGGCTTCGGATGCATTCGGAACACAACGCTAATATCACGATAACTGTCTCGACGACGTTGCCGTGCGTCGTGGCACATTGTAATATGGTCTCTTATTTTTTTCACTCCTCGAGGTAGATTTCCACGATACGACGACGTCGCATCGTCAATCTAAACGCGACATCGTTTCACGATGTGATACCGTATCAGTTTAAGAAGTTTAAGGGCGAAGCCACAACAGTGCGTTGCGACAACGTATCACAAATGCGATCGGTATCGATGTAACGATCGCATTTGTGATGCGTTGACATAGTATCGTTCTTACACATAAATACGTTGCGACGTCGCGTCGTACTACGACGCATGGCCATTAATCATAATTGAGAGAAATGGATGTATCTAGTATATCTGTTTCTTCCTTGTGAGTCTGTTTAGTACCAGTAAGAGGAGAATACGTCTAGTGCGGTTCTTGTTTCGAGCTTAACCGCCGCATCGAAGCACGTTACGACGTCGTAACATGTGTAAGTGTAAGGGCGAAGCCAATAGTGCGTTGCGACAACGCATCGCAAAAATCTACCATTGCATCGATGCCTTTTTTACCATTTGCCATGCGTTGTCGCAACGCAGTGTTGTGGCTTCACCCTAAGAGCATTTACGCCGTGTACCGAAACTACATGCATGATGGCTCAGACCGTGTAGTATCTATTAATACAGTATCCCGAGTTATCTATCGGTCGGCATCAGGCAATATACAGAAATTCAAAAAAGAAAGAATTCAATACGAAACTTCCTGGACACTTCTAGAAGTCAAAATGATTAGCTTTCAAACTTTACAATTTGTCATTATTATGTATGCGCGCTTTCTGATAGGATTGTTTTCTTTGTTAACAAGTATTTTTCATAAGTATAGTTATAGTTGAAGTGTATTTTCTAGCTTTATTTATTTCTTAGGTTGTGATCACTTATAACAAAATGCCGACTGAGGTTAAAGAAAAAATTATGGACCCAGAAGCCGAACTCAGCAAAGTTCAGAGAACGGTAAGAAAATATTACATTTTTTTTAATATAGAGCACGCCAATTGGCCAATTGACTTCACTTCGTCCGATGATAAGCTAAATGCGAAGTTTCAAGAATGAAGGCCACCATTGTAGAAACTAATATTGCTACAATGGTGATTTTCAGTTTAGCCGCCTCGTCAGATGCTTTTTGCCATGCACCCGCTTAAAAGACTTGGGTGTGTCGCAAGACTGAAACATGTGTGCTGGTGAAGAATTAACGACCTCCGTCCTCCATGAGCGCAGGCCTGGGGGTGGCAGGTGAGGCCGCCTGTCACCCCAGCAGAAGCAGGCCGGGACGGTGGGGCGACTAGCGCCCCTCCCCCAAACCGGGGCAAGACGGGGACACCGTGGTTCCCAAACCCGAGGGGGCCATCTCGAAACCGGAGATGGCCCAGGGTCAGTCGGGGTGCGAGGGATATGCTCTATGGGCAACCTTACACCCCGGCGTCTGCAGACCCGAGACGGCGTGCGGTTTTAGTCGGTTCAAGCCCGACATAACCGCCCCCGCTGGCCGGCGGGGGGGTATCCGAGGGGATTTCCGCACGAAAAAAAAAAAAAAATAAGGTACATAAATCCCTGATAAATCACCTCCTCTCCCTGATATAAATCCCATATCCCTACAGAGAATGAAAGGTTGAATGAAAGTGCGAGAAGAATAAAAGCGAGAACTAGTATGCCTAAGAAACTCGGAATGAAAGAGGAAAGCATAGGATTAGACTGGGAAGCCTTTAATTTAAAAAAAATGTAAAAATAGACCCCGCTCCATAGCGGGGGTAGGTAATAATGGTATTGGACTTTATACCTGAGGCTGTGTTTCCGGAGGGTTAGGCTTTGCTTCAAGGGAATCGTGGAACCGCCAGCGACCATATCATCGCTTACTAACATGTGAGAAGGTGGTCTAACGCGGGCCTATTAATAATTATAGTTAAAAATACCTACAATCCTGGGCCCTTTAAGCGGGGTGTGAAAAAACATCTGTTGAGGCCGTCTAGGTAGGGGCCACCATTCTAGGAACAATCTCTGGAAATGGTGGCCACTACTTTTTCCTTTATTCCGCCCTGTGCCACTGGATTTGCCACTGGGGTCACAAAACGGAAAAAAAAATCCGGTTTGTGCCACTGTTTGTAGAAACATACTCCTGTTAGACACTTTGAATTTGCAACTTTTGTAACATTCAATACAAGTAATAGCGCAGTGCCGACTTATGAAGATTCCTATGCATTTAACTACCAACCCTTTATTCTTAAAAACATGTAATAGGTATGCATAATGAATGATTCTAACGATACTTACGTTGAAAAACAATATTTATATAATATTTTTTAATATAACAATATTTTTATTTATTTATTTATTTTTATATTTACATAAGAACCTCCTTCAACATAAGTGGCCAATGCATCATACGTTATTAGATTATGCTCTATTTTAGAACAGTGGTACAAACCGGAAGATTTTTTCCGTTTTGTGACCCCAGTGGCAAATCCAGTGGCACAGGGCGGAATAAAGGTACTTTTTGGACGTCACCTCAGCTTACCATCAGGCGGGGTGCAGTCAATTTGAAGGAATAAAAAAAATAATGTTCAATTACTGACTTTAGCATCATTCCTGTTAGGTAACACTAACTACAATGATTACCGAAGTCTTATTTAAACACTATATTTATTGGAGATTTAAAACGATCCAACAACACAACCTTATATCCATCAACATCTTTCAAATAGCTATTTCCACTCACTGCTGGCCATCAGCATTTATACTTGCTAAATTCATGGTCTTCTTGGTGCCGTTGGTTTTTCGTTGTACCCTAGAAAATCTAAATATAATCGCCTTTTTTTTTTTTTTATCGTGCGGAAATCCCTTCGGATACCCCCCCGCCGGCCAGCGGGGGCGGTTATGTCGGGCTTGCACCGACTAAAACCGCACGCCGTCTCGGGTCTTTAGACGCCGGGGTGTAAGGTTAACCATAGAGCATATCCCTCGCACCCCGGCTGACCCTGGGCCATCTCACCACTAACAGCATCGCTCATCCTGTCTCCTCTGAAAGCAGAGGAGTACGGAGAGCGATGTGTTCCCGCCACGTTGGGTATTGGCCGACGATCAATGCCAACCCTATGAAGGGGTGAAGGGGAAGCCATTGACCGCCGCCCAGGGTATACCGGCCGCTCCGATTCCGTTCCCCCTGGACTGCAGCGGGATCGGAATCGGAGCGACACTCGAGGAGGTTACCCAACACACACCCCAATATAATCACACCTACGGTGCAACAACGTCACTTATGCAAATGATGTAATTTTTCAGGAGAAGTGTTTGAAAATTTCGACATTCTATAATGAAATATAGTTCTTCTTGTCTAAAGAAATGAACATTTAATATTTAAACTACATCTTTAAACTTCACAATGAGGTCAACGAAAACATTACCTGACGTTGTTATAAAAAAATATGTATAATTAAAATTTAAAACCCTCCCAGAAGCGACGTTATTAATGTGTAATTATTAATTGGGGATATTGTGTCATAAAAATTAAAAACACAAATATTCATTTTTAAGTTTTATTTACAAAGTAGCAAAGAACTTATTTGCTAATTCTACACGAAATCTTAATAATTAATCAGTCTTTCTAAACACAAGTATGGCACCCGTATTTAAATATAATTCCGCTATAATCAACAGTATTTTTGCTCTCTATAATCCAACCATACGTCCGGGTCGAACACCTGACCCACGTGGAGAGCGGACACGCGACCTAGTAATCACTGGCGCGGCCAACATGGCTCTGGAAACTGGTGGCACAATTATGGTCCGGGTTGGTACCACCATGAAGCTGCGGAAAACCCTCCAAATAGCCCAACATTGGTTGGGTTGTGTTCAGGGTTCAGCAGCTGCACAGCCGGGGATGAGGACCCAGCCGACACAGCAGTTGTGGGACCAGTGGGGTATTGGCGGAGCCTAGTGGGGATGGCGTGGGTCGAGCCGCCTGACAGGGAGACCCGTAGAAACGGTGGTGCCGCTGGCCGCCCGCGGCATAGTACAGGGGCCCAACCGGGACTAACCAACCCGGGAGGCTGCCCCACCAGGTTGCGCATAATCCCGATGTGATTCGTCGTACCGGTTGGTGACCAGATGGTGGGTTCGGCGATCACACTCGAGAGGGTACGGGGCCCTTCCGTTCGGCGGGTCGGCTACCGCCATGCCATGCATTCATAGGCGAAACCAAACCCTGCGCTTTGTCAAAATCTGCTGTGACGTCTGTCTCCTCTTTTTTTTCACGCCTTCACTTGCAATTAAAATAATTATGGCAGCGCAAATGAGAAATGGAGCACATAATACAGCGGCATACTCTTTCCCACCAACACATCACTTTTTGAGGAGGAGTTCACGAATATTCGTGGACTCCATACAAACCTCCAAGCCGTTCATCAGCACCTTGAGACGGTACGGCCGGCACTGTTTTTTCTCATCGAGACGCAAATACGCCGCCCTGATGATACGTGTTACTTACTCTACCCCGGCTATGTGGTAGAGGAAAATTTCCTTGCAAAAGCCGGGGTGTGCGTGTATATCAGGGCGGATGTTGTCGCCGGTTGCGCTGCCTAGTGGACCCATCCTTTTCTGTCCTCTGGCTACACGTGGACCATGGCTCTTCTAGCCGGGTTTACATGTGCCTATACCGCTCCCATCACCGGATACCGAGACAACTCGACTCTTCGACCACCTGAGTCAGGCGGCAGATGTTGCGCAGGAGCGGTTTCCGACCGCCGAAATGGTATTTTTGGGAGACTTCAACGCCCACCACGAGACCTGGCTGGGCTCTCTAAAAACTGGCCATGCGGGACGGGCCGCCCACGCATTCGCACTGACGCATGACTTGACTCAACTGGTACAACAGACCACCCGGATACCAGACATAGTAAGTCATGAGCCCTCTTTGCTAGACCTGCTGACGACCCACCCTGCCCAGTACGGTGTGTATGTCGGTACGAGCCCCACTGGGTTCCTCCGACCACTGTCGGGTCTGCGCCAACGTGCCAGTTACTGCACCTCCAAAACCTGTAGAGATAAAGCGACGGCTATGGCATTACTCGTCAGCGGATTGGGACGGCATGCGAGACTATTTCGCATCCGTTCCGTGGTCTGAGCGCTGCTTTGATGGAAAGGACCCATCGGATTGTGCTTCTGCCGTCGCTGGTGAAATCAGCTTGGGTATGGAATATTATATTCCACACACTGAGGTCACCAGCGCCCGCAGAACTCGGCCTTGGTTTGGGCGCGAGTGCGCTGATGCTGTTCAAGGAAAACAGTCAGCGTACCACGCGTGGACTAGGGCACGAGTCGAGTGCGATCCGAATGCGGGGCACCTCAAAGCGGCGTATAACAGGGCCACTAAGGACTGCAAGTCGTCAGATACGTCAGATCTGCAATACGTCAGAGCGGATGCCCAGCGCATAGCACGGCTTGGTCAGCAACTCATGTCACATCCCGCGAGTAGCCGTGGGTACTGGCGACTGGCCAAAGCCGTGCAATCCAACTTCTGCCAGCCTTCGCTGCCCCCACTGCGTTACCCTGACTGGCGTTTGATTCTTTCAAATCGTTGTACAAAAATGTCGAATGCAAGTATTATTTACTAATAATTGGCAAATTAACATTATGTATGTCAAATTTTTCAGGCCAATTAATCGATAGGAAATTCAACAAACATGAATTATTTAATGAAAAAACTAAAAAAACACAGGACCACGTAGTATAGTAGTGGAAATCGGACTCTTAAAATAATATAATTGTATGCAAAATGAAAATTAATCACGACGCAATAACTTTACACTTGGAAAAAAATTTACGTTTTACATTACATTATTATTAAACATTAAATTAATCATTACTATTTTGGACGGACATTGTCACAATTTTCAATCGAACATAAACTTTATACCATAAAATACAAGGATTGGGGAAACAATGTCATTACAAACACAAGTGCTGGTATTGCTCCAAAAACATAAAAATAATTTGTCACAATTACCTGAGTGACGATGTAGCTCCAGAAGATTGTCACGCGTGCGGGGGGCCGCGCGCAACTGACCAATAAAACGTGGTTTCTCTAAGTGGTTTTTCTATAAGTAGCTGTTAGATTAGCGCCAAAACCATAACGACACTTCTGCCCTCACACGAAAAGTTTAAGCACTATACAAATGACTACGGCGCACCAGGTAAAGAGGTACATTTGCGTCACTCGGGGTGCGAGGGATATGCTCTATGGGCAACCTTACACCCCGGCGTCTGAAGACCCGAGACGGCGTGCGGTTTTAGTCGGTTCAAGCCCGACATTACCGCCCGCACTGGTCTGCGGAGGGGTTTCCGAAGGGATTTCCGCAATTTCTCATTATCAGATCAATTTTGACAAAAAATGCATAAGTGACGTTGTTGCACCGGAGTAAGGCTCATTAATGTTCTCGAAATCTTTTGGTAAATTATGGTTGTAAACTCCAATCGCGTCCTTCATGTTTGACGTGATCTAATAACGGTGTTTTCCATTTACAGTTTAAAAATCTAGCACCCAAGTGCAGCGTCAAAAAGCGAGCTGAAGGTGAACCAAAGTTGGCTCCGCAACAGAAACAGATGTCAATTCTTCAGAATGAGATGAAAGAAACCGTGCTGTGTATTAATGTATGCTACTTTCCTCATCATCGATTCGACTTCGATATTTTTCGTGAAGCGATTACCATCTGACCTTTACAGCCCATTGGCGATATCGAAGTTCTGTAGTTAGACCAGTTATCCGACTTTTTAGGACTTCAACTACCCATACCGACTCCCATAGACGTTCGTATGGCAACCGGGACCGACGGCTTAACGTGCTCTGCGAGGCAAGGAAGGGGTCTCCTATCTCAATGTGTTGAGGTTGGACATCCATCACAAGACTAACCTCGCTAGTATTGCTTAACTTTGCAATGTCTTAACCCACTCGTTTACCACTTAGCCACGAGCTCCTCCCACTTCCTCTGCGCTACCTTATACTACATAATGTGCAACAAACGTGGACCACAAAACTTCTAGTCCAACGGGAAATTTAATAGTTTGAAACAGAAAATGACGTTTTACGCTGACTCCAAATAATTTGGACAAAGACATGCAGATCTTGACGGTGATTGTACCGTTGCTATTGTATATTATGCATTACCACTTATAATGTTTTAATAAGTAATTAAATGACGAAGTCATTTGACCCACTTATTCACTAGGTAGGAGTAAAGAAACAAATTGTCCTGAACTGTCAAGAAAAACCTGCCCATGGTCCATTGCATATTTTTAAAATTCCCTCAGTATTTTTGTTTTATGTTTAATTCTATTTCAGCTCGCAAAAAAAGGTCTGCATGCTCTCCGTGATGGGAATATCAAGACGGGAATAAAAAACAATATTAAGGAATATGAGAGCCTGGGGGTGGATTTGGTGGATGAGAAGGCGCAAGAAACTGAACTGGATCTCTTGAACTATCTTTCTAATAAAGTTGTAGCAACTTTGATCAAGAAAGTCCCCTCGCAATCCGATGTGAGTTTTCTTCCAATTTATTTGCCATAATTTGATTTTGTCGACTGTACGGGAACGTCTGCCGTCTGACCCTCCAGTCCAAAGGCCGCGGTAACTGCTTCCCATCAGGTGGGTCGTGTGCTAGTCTGCCACCGGAGTGGTATAATTTTTTTTCAGATTCTTATAAATAAAAAAATAAAAAATTTGATACCAGATTTAAGTGAATTTATTAATGCCATTACAGGAACTAGCCATGTTAGAGAATGCGAACAATAGTCTTCGCCGCATGGAGAACCGGCTTGACATTGCGACTAAGAAATTTTGCCGGGTTAATTCCGATAACGAGGGAATCAGGCAAGAAATACATAGACTTATGGTTGAGAGGTAAGTGGAAGCAGTCTAGTTTTTTTTCATTTATAGGCCAAGTGTGACCACTATTTCATCTACGAATATACGAAAAATATATTACATGTATATAGAGACCGATATTCTTAGCAATCCACGGATTCTCCGTGCGGGTGCCGGGTCCATCGCGTTGCTGAGTTGGGAACTCGGGACAGTGCTTGGGATATGTTTGGGATAAATAGGTGCCACGGGGCGACGTATGCCAGGGGCGAAGCCGCGGGGGACAGCTAGTCTGTCTACTGATATAAGTGATAGTGTGGTGGTCTATATACGATGCATACGTTGAACTTTTTGAAGAATATAAGTGTTTTCTATGAGAAGATAGTATTATTAATTCAATGAAATTTTTAAGCAAATTAGTATCCTTACTGTTCCTATAGATCTCCTAGATGTTCTCTTTTTCCGATCTAAGTTTATAGTATTACTAGCTGTTGCTCGCGGCTCCACCCGTGTATAATTCTGATACCGTTCCTGCAATCCATGGGAACCTATTCCCGGAGTAAAAAGTAGCCTATGTGTTATTCCGGACTATAATCTATGCCTGTGCAAAATTTCAGTCAGATCCGTTCAGCCGTTTTTTGCGTGAAAGAGTAACAAACATCCATCCATTCATCCATACTTACAAACTTTCGCGTTTATAATATTAGTAGGACTATCTAATCTTTTTATCAGGATGGTTATCCGTAGGCCTACCATGAAACGTAGGTACATACGCAATTGGGGTGTGTGTTGGGCCAACACACACCCCAATTGCGTGTTGGGTAACCTCCTCGAGTGTCGCTCCGATTCCGATCCCGCTGCAGTCCGGGGGGAACGGAATCGGAGCGGCCGGTACACCCTGGGCGGCGGTCAATGGCTTCCCCTTCACCCCTTCATAGGGTTGGCATTGATCGTCGGCCAATACCCAACGTGGCGGGAACACATCGCTCTCCGTACTCCTCTGCTTTCAGAGGAGACAGGATGAGCGATGCTGTTAGTGGTGAGATGGCCCAGGGTCAGCCGGGGTGCGAGGGATATGCTCTATGGGTATCCGGGATTTCCGCACGATAAAAAAAAAAAAAAAAAAGGTACCATGAAGTTGCTTCGGATTTAGTTTTTTCGGTCGGGACAATATACACACATCAAAAAAGTCTAAGCAACATGCTTAATTTTACATATTCTGCAAATTATATTGGTCAATTGTTGTACTTTTTTACCATAGGTGGGCAGGTATGTAACCTGTTTGATTAGAAAAAAACTCGATTTTGTTTTGTTTTTTTTTTGTTAAAAGTATACCTACTCTATCACGCACAAAAGAAAACAAGGCATTTAAGAAAATAAACTTTTTAAAACAAAATTAAAGCGTTAACCAAAATTTATTTATTCTTAAAGAATTCTTTAATTTAATACAAAGTGTGTCCTCCTCTGTTGTTTAAAACTTGTTGTTAATGGTATCCTGCGGCAATCGCTCCCAATGAAATTTTAGCAAATTCAGCAACTGTTGTCAGGAGCATATCCCATAGATGCTCGATGGGGTTGAGGTCTGGCGATTGTGCAGGCCAGGGTAACGCCCTGATGTTTTCTGTTGCCAAGTACTCCCTAGTCCGCATCGCTGTATGAGAACGTGCATTGTCATGCATTAACTTAAAATCGGAGCCAAGGGTTTGTGCAAATGGATGAACATAAGGCCTAAGAACATCCTCAACGTAATTTTGAGCGGTCATGTTTCCATTTACAAAAACGAGCTCAGTTTGTCTGTTCTTCATAATACCCGCCCATACCATAACTGTTGATCCGTTGTACCTATGGATGAACTTCCTGAATGCACCTCAGTCTTTCAGTATTGCCGGGACGACGGTACACTCTTACCCTTCTTGTATCAGGCCTAAACCCGAATCGAGACTCATCGCCAAATAAAATGTTGTCCCATTGTTCCTGGGTCCACGATATGTGTGGCATTCATTTCGACGAGCGTGTTAGAATATTGTTATTGTTGCCAATTTGAATAAGTTTATTTCGATACTTAAAGTTTACTCAAAATCCGTTATGTTATGAATTTACTTAATATTGTAAACATACACATTTAAAATAAATTCGTCATTTTAGACAAAGTCATGTATTTTTAAGCTAAACTATAATTTTAATAGCCATTATTGATAAATCTTCATTTAAATCGTTTATCCTTTTGCAACTATTGAGTAGTGGGTATTCTTGTATAAAAGACGATGCCTCGGCTGAGCGAGCACACTTGTTGGGTATTAATCGTCGAGGACAGACATTTGTTATTATGTTCGTTTACTATATGTAAACTAATTGGGGTATTTTAGATAATAGATATTATCTAAGAATAACCTAACTAAGATTTGTATTATTCGCTCGTAGACCGTACTCATGCAGTCGATTTCGCACGGTTTGGGCGCTAACAACAACACCACTTGAGTTTTGTAGCCTTGAACCTATCTCTCTGGCGGTTAACATTGGTTGACGTCTTGCGGTTAGTTGTATGTATCGGTCTTGCCGAGTAGTTGTACTCCTACCACGGCTCGGGTGCTGCTCAGCGGGATTTCCTGTCGTAGTGTAACGCTGCCACAAACGGCAGATAATGCTCCTGTTCACATCAAAATGGCGAGATGCCTCAGATTGGTTTTTTCCCGCTTGTATCATTCCCACAGCTCTCTGCATTTCATCAGCGGTCAAATGACGTGGCTCCATAACGTAAAGAAGATCTCACAATTCAATTTTATCAAAAAGTCTATTAAAACTTGGTTAAAACTATAAAATTCAAACGATACCAAATTTCTTAATTATTAAAAGAAAACACATTTAAATTGGAACTTATGTATCAGCTTTTAATTTTATGAAAAAAAAAAACAAAACACAAAAAGGTTACATTGTATACCTGCCCACCTATGGTAAAAAAAGTAGAATAATTGTCCAATATAATTTGCAGAATTATGTAACATTAAGCATATTGCTTAGACTTTTTTGATGTGTGTAGTATGTTCGGGATTGAATCAAACATATCAAGGAGGTGTTCGTTTACAATATATATTTTTTTTAAATGAACTATTATAAACCAACAGATTTAAAAAAAACATTCGTCACGATTTGATTATTTTTTTGGCGGGCTGTCGAAATTCCGTTTCATGGCCCTACCATGGAACGGAATTTTAGGCCAAATGAACTGGCACATGCCGTTTCCGCCGATTGCGCGATACGTGCATTTCATGGTATCGATTTCCGAAATTTCTGTCTGCTATTACGGATGTAAGTTTCATGGGGCCTACTGGCGCTGGGCTTTCCTCTTAGGTTTGGGAGGTCAAACGACAGTTGCTCCCACAAAAGTCGTACAAACTCAACCAAAAGCAAGAGGAGTAAGCGGTCTCCAGGTTTCGAAGTGAAAGCCTTCGATGATAATGACGTAATATTTTATTTTAGGAATGACTTCAATATCCTGTGGCAACATATTATAGGCAGACTGGTGAAAGGCAAGGAGTACTTGATGGATATCTTTGAAATAGCAGCCACGGTTTTTGTGGAAAGAGAGGAGTGTTGCCGAAAACTCGAGGACCTGAAGTGGAGGGGCCTTCAACAGCTTAACAAAGATATTGCCGTAAGTGATATTTTATTTAAACAGTGACTACCTGCACTTCGGTCCTCAAGCTTTGCAGCTTTTTATAATGATGATTATGGATGATGGTCTTTTATACAGACATTCGACAAAGTCGACCGTTGCAAGCAACTGTATTGTTTGATGCCGACCTTGGTTGACTTCGGTTGTTCTCCAATCGAACATAATGTAACCTTGCACCCTTTTAAGTTCCCCCACCAAACATGAACCCTTTATAGTGTCGCGCGTCTAGGACTGTTGATCAAAATAGTAAAAAAAAACCCCCGGGCTGGGGTGCACGGCATCGCCTAGCCCTCCGAGAGATAAAAAAAAATTGTTTATCAAAACCATCGCACATGCTCAATGCCATGATGCCTACGAATTATTTAATTATTTCCGATTAAGTTTTGTCATACTTCACGGAAGTCACAAGTTTTCCTCAGAGGAAACTATTTTGTCTTTCTATATTGTCAATTTACTATCAAATGTAAGACATTTATTCCCGCAGGAAATGTATGCTTATGAATCTGATTTAAATCACTTGGCAAAGCTAGAAGAATTCCTCCGAGTGAAGGGCTCCAGGCGAATTTGCGAGGCTGATGAGATAGCGGAAACAAAAAAACTAGAAGAAATTGCCAAATGTGAGCAGGAGATTGCGGGATACGACGCTCTTCTGGAAACATTATTTGTTAGTTTCTTAAATTATTTTTGAGGTTTTTCTAGGTCGTTCTATAGCTGGAGACCATGGTGATAGCCTTGGTCTCCGACGGGAGCAAGTGGCAGACTTGTCTACGCCTGGGACTACCGACTTCCATGATCGGGGCCTGAGGACGGCAGTTAGCCGAATCACTGTCTTTACAGAAGCAGGCCAAGATGGAGGTGTGACGTGTGTGTGTCCTACACACGCCTACCAACTCACCGAAGCGGGATCAAACCCGACCCGCCGGTTACCCTGTTCAGATAGACTGGAAAAACGGCAGTATTGACTGGATATGAAAAGTAGTGGATCGAGTGCTATGGCACATATTGGGGGAGGCGTATGTTCACCAGACTGGACTGCAATAATATAATTGATAAGTAATCATGATGATAAGACTAAGGGATACAGCAACAGGACAGGCTGTAAACAAGCATACAGCCTCGTATGATGTTAAGAGATTACTGAAATCGTAAAAATACCAGAAAAGACCATTCTTACGTATTGCCTCTTGTAGGGGAACAAAGACGAAAGAAAGGGAGATGCTATCAATTTTTAAATGGTGTTTATTAATTCGACGGTCTGGACCGACTAGATGCTTATCCGCGCCCCGCTTAAGGCATCCAGGATTATATAAAGAACGCAACACGTGTCTATTCTCCGATATTTAATTAATGTGTAACTTGCACTAAAGCGTAATATCTTTTTAGGAGTACACCGAATGCGACAGGGTAGCAAGCATCATCAAAAACTTCAAAAGTAAAGAGATAACAAACGATTCAATATTCGTTTTGCTCTGCGAAATCTTGCAGGAGTCCATTATGTTACGACAGCATATTGAAGAAATAAGGCAGAGATCCAGTGAGTTCTATTTACATATGTTTTATATTACTCTAGGTGTTGTGCCCGGCTCCACTTAGATGCTGAATTCTCATTAGATTTCCCAAAATGTTCTCCCATATAAACCTTTTCCTGATAATTATGAAGACAACAAAAAATAAAATTGTACAAACCGGTCAAGCTGTTCTCAAGTTTTGATTTATATAGATAACTAGCTGTTGCCCGCGGCTTTACCCGCATAAAATTCTGCAGTTCTCGTTCTCGCTACCCCTGGGACCCTATATAAGAAACACCATACATCATTTTCTTGTATCTCAAAAGGCAGCGTTTTTGTTGGAAGCTACCAGACGGCGTTTTTTTCTGGGTTCCGTTGCCAAATGGCAAAAAACGGAACTCTTATAGATTCGTCATGTCTGTCTGTCTGTCTGTCCGTCCGTATATATGTCACAGCCACTTTTTTCCGAAACTATAAGAACTATGCTGTTGAAACTTGGTAAGTAGATGTATTCTGTGAACCGCATTAAGATTTTCACATTGAAATAGAAAAAAAAACAATAATTTTGGGGGTCATACTTAGAACTGAAACTCAATTTTTTTTTTCATCGAAGCCATATGTGTGAGGTATCTGTGGATAGCTCTTCAAAAATGATATTGAGGTTTCTAATATCATTTTTTTCTAAACGTTAGCGAGGGAGACACTCCCAAAGTGATAAAATGTGTCCCCCCCCCCCTGTAACTTCTAAAATAAGAGAATGATAAAACTAAAAAAAATATATGAAGTACATTACTAGTAAACTTCCAACGATAATTGGTTTGAACGAGTAAGTAGTTTTTTTTAATACGTCATAAATCGTAAACCGCAATTTACCTTTTATTCAATCAACTCAAACATAAAAATTAAAAAAAAACATTATTATGTTACTTGCTGCTACGGAACCCTTAATGGGCGAGTCCGACTCGCACTTGGCCGCTTTTTTCAAAACCTTCAACAGATATTATATTTTCGCCAATGTATTTGACAAATTATATATTAAAAACCTTCCTCGATAACCACTCTATCGATTGGTGAAAATAGCATTAATATAAGTGCAGTAGTTTTTGAGTTATCGCGAACAGACAGACACGGCGGAGGACTTTGTTTTACAATATGTAGTGCTGTAGTGACTATAGTAATTCTATATAGTGATAATTTGTTTCAGCAGTAGGCGACTGCAAGTAAAAATTAGCTTCTGTATAATTTATAGTTATTATCATACTGTTAGTTTATTATGTGGTGTAGGGGCCCCACCAAGATCTTCGGGGCCCTAGCCAACCTCACCTGCAGCCTCTGGCGCAGGCTTTCCTCTCAGGCGCCAACCCTGGTCAGACGGCAGTCCCTCTCGTAAAAGTTAAGATAGTCCATTGAAATGTTACAATTTAAGGACCTTTTTTTTTTTTTTTTTTATCGTGCGGAAATCCCTTCGGATACCCCCCCGCGTGCCAGCGGGGGCGGTTATGTCGGGCTTGAACCGACTAAAACCGCACGCCGTCTCGGGTCTACAGACGCCGGGGTGTAAGGTTGCCCATAGAGCATATCCCTCGCACCCCGACTGACCCTGGGCCATCTCCGGTTTCGAGATGGCCCTCTCGGGACAATTTAAGGACCTAATATTGCATTTTTTAGAACACGCAATTTTATTTTTGGGACATGTGTTAGCTTATTGTGTATGTGTTAACTTCTTTAATTTTAAATTTATGGCAAGAAGTTTCATTAACATATTTGTAGGCAAAGCAATTTGCTACAAATTGTCTTTCCGAATTTTTTGTAGGACGCATAGTTTCCGAGATATCTCGAAAAAGATGTTTGCACCCCTTTTTCCAAGATGGCGGCCGGGGGACAAGGGCGACCACCCCATAAACTTGGGGTTAAGCTTCTATTGACCCAAGAATAAAATTGCGTCTTTAAAAAAATGTAAAGCTCATGTAACATTTCAATGGACTATATGTTAAATCAAGAGACAGAGTGGAAGAGCGGGCCCCGTGTTACAAATGTGCAAGCTTTGGATAATTATTGCTGTGATAATGATGATCAAAAATATAATAAATCTAACAAACCCGGGGAACAGGTAAGTCGTACAAAGGAGGAATATTCAAGGTCTAGTGGGGTACCATCTGTGTGGGGTAGCCTCCTTCAATCTACTAACCATGGTTACAAGACAGTTGGAGCTAACTGACTGTTGGTGTCTTTCCAATCACGGCAATAACCACGCACCCTTTTACGTGAGACCGAATGCGACTGTCGAACTGTCAGAATCTACCCCTGCGATTGTATGTATGTACTACCAAAATAACCATTACCCAATTTAGTGGACTTCCGCGATTGGAACGAGGCTCGTGAAGAGAAGCAAGACAGGGAAAGCGCAGCTCTGATGCAGGAGCTCGCTGACCAAAAACAGCGTACTCAGGCCATGCGGGATAACGACGCCATTGAAGAGGCCTTGTACGCCAGAGTGCTGAAGGGCATAGAAGATATGGTCAGGTAAATTTAAAGTTCCTTAGTGAACCCGGTAGGCAGACGTTATAATTCTGCAGTGCGAAATCAAAAAAATGTGATGAAATATTCTGAAATATTTAGCTAGATTAAAGGGAATTATTATTAAGATCGGGGGCCTAGCCAACCTCGCTAGGAGCTGGTACGCCTGCTGATAAACTGACAAGGCTGTGGCGCTGGATTTCCTCTTGTGGTTGGGGGATCAGAGTAACTTACCTAAAAGTTATGATCAGTCACATCAAGAGGAAGATTACCAAAGCGAATCCCGTGCTCCCAAAGTTCAAGTTTTGGATGCAAGTTTTGATTTGATTTTGATGATAATGATGATTAAAGGTTATATATTTCTCAGATTGATGAAATGCAACACAACGCCATTGCTGAAACTCCTGGGTAACCACAAGGAGGTTACGAAGTTTAACGTGTCAAGGTTCATCGATATTCTGGAGCTGGAAGTTAAGAGTGTGCTCGAAATGGTGTATGGAGCTGTGAAGGTTAACCTCACATAATTTTTCATCTTTCCAGGTAAAGGGAAGACACTCAGATCTTTGGGGTCCTAACCAACCTCAGCTGCAAGCCGCTCATAGCTGCTAATTGAGGGACGAGGCTTTGGCGCGGGCTTTCCTCTCGAGGTCGGAGGGTCAGACGGTAGACGCTCTCGTAAAGGTCAACCAGAGCTGAGCCCGTGCTCGGTGCTAGTGCAAGCTTTGGATGCAACCGGGATATTGGCGCTCGGATGAAGATGAATTTAGTTTATGTTATGTTGGATGTTAACTCCCCTCTGCCCGCAGTTTCAGGGATGAGCAGGCGAGAGTATCTATAATGGAGATCTTTGAGAAAACTTAGGCGCTGACAAACAGAATGAACGCGCGTCCTAGACGTGTTTTTGTAACGCCCCGCGCTCCCCTAAGCGGGGTGAGCGGAAAGGTTAAGGGGATTGATTGATCGGAATGATTAGATAAAATATAGAAACTAAAGTAATGTATTGTTATTTTCAGCCACCAGCGCCAACACCCAAGAGTCGAAAGGCAGAGAAGCCAGTCAAACTTGTCGCAGACCCGCATATCGAGTTCCTGCGACCGAACAGGATTGAAAAGTTGGTGCCTTACCAGCCTTGTGCTTAGTGAGTATTTTTCTGTTTGGTCCGTTAATTTGACTGCACCCGGGATGATGATAAGTTGAAGTCAAAAAGTAATAGGCCACTATTCCAGAGGCTTACAACCTTACGCTAGTAATTACAATGCATAATTGGTTTGATTCCGACACCGTTAGCTCTGGAGAGGTGTGCTGATTCCACAAACAAATTAAGGTAGCGTTGAACTACTTATCTTGAAACTCCAATATATTTGATGAAGAGTAAGTTGAAGGGATTGGATGAGTAATTCATTTTTCTACTTAGGAAAGTGGAAGATAAAAAAACAGCATTCAAATAATAGAGGGAATAGACATTAAACCGTTGCTGATGCAATCTAGTGGTTTCGTTACGCACGCAAATATCTACCTCCTATATTGTTCCGCATTGAATAATACATAGTTGCCAGTCTCTATCTCGAAAGCAACTCGAAATACTGATAAAGTTTTAATGCCATGTTATTGTTTACTTTATCATTTGCCGAGCGCTAATTCCCCTTGCATCCAGCAACTTTGCACCAAGCACTTTGGATCCCGGGGTCCAGTTTTCTACTCCTCGATATGGCTTGGTTAGCTTTTGGTTGGTTCACTACAGAAATGAATGCCGTTTGACCGTGTGAGGAAAACCTACGCTAGAACATCGTTCATCACCATCTCATATTTCACCTAGAGTTAGGTACTACATATTTGGCCATTTTAACAGTTGTGTCGAGGACTACATGATGAACCAGGTTTTCGAGACACCAGCAGTGCCAGCTGATGAACAGTATTGCGTTGACATGCTGCATCTTGAAGATATCAACACCAACTTCGGAATATTTAGTCTAACTAAGCCATCGTAAGTTATTGAAGTGAAAACTTCTTTAGGTGCGTAGCGCATTTCGCTCGGCAGCATGATTGCGGCAATGGTGCGGAGCGCGAGCGCGTGGGCCGCCGCCACTAACTTCTGCGAGCATGTAATGCTCGCGAAGGAGATGGCGGAGCGCGCCCGGGAGAGGTTCAGAACTCTCCCGGCTCGCCGAGCCCGCAACATGCTCGCCGCGCGTCGTAGGTGACTCAGGCGCCGGAGGTCGCTTAACGACCTCCGTCCTCCATGAGCGTAGGCCTGGGGGTGGCAGGTGAGGCCGCCTGTCACCCCAGCAGAAGCAGGCTGGGACGGTGGGGTGACTAGCGCCCCTCCCCCAAACCGGGGCAAGATGGGACACCGTGGTTCCCAAACCCAAGGGGGCCATCTCGAAACCGGAGATGGCCCAGGGGAGGTACGAGGGATATGCTCTATGGGCAACCTTACACCAAGCCCGACATAACCGCCCCCGCTAGCCGGCGGGGGCGGTTCTTTTATTTATAAACTATCTTTTTAAAGGAGTCCTTGAGTTTTCGTGGGGATTTTGAGGGTTCTTGAGTTTCCTGTGGGGCTCTTGAGGGTTCTTGAGTTAGTTGGGTTTGAGTTTCTGAAGTGAAAACTCCTTTAGACGGGGGTATTTTTGAGCATTTCTGAGATGGGGAAAAACAATTGAATTCGTGACACTGCTACCGCTACTGACACCTCTGTAAATATTTTCTCATGATTTAATAATACGCCCGTAATTGTTCAAAATTTCACTTCTGCGGCACTTCCGGAGTGCCACAGAATTTTAAAAAAAATGGGTACTATGGTACAAGCTTAAGGCTCGCATATGGTGAGCGGTGGGTGGTGTTTCCATTGAATGTACGGGAAACACCTTTTAAAATGTCCTAACCTCATGGCTAGCGATTTTCTCGTTCCTTTTTTTACGATTAGTGTGATCTCGACTTCACATTATTTTTTTCAGGAAACGTCATCCATTCCGAGGTATGAAGAAGAACTGATCAGATCAGGCTGGACTTTCACTTCTGTTTTTTCCAAACATTAAGCTATACTTAACCATATTCTTAATGGTAATTCTTAAGAAAAGCTCAAGTAGGTACCTATATTATAACCATAAAGTTCTATTTAATTCATAATATTTTACTAATTAATGACTAATTATATTTAGTGTGCCAAAATAAAAATACGAAAAATAATGTTTGTTTCATTTGAATCGTTTTATTTGGAGTACTGGACTAGATTTCCTTGCGGTGGTGTTCCCAACATTCCCAAAGAATTGTAGAATTTGAAATCGGAATTTTTGAAAGTCAAATAATCGAGTTATACGACTGTAAAAGTGTGCCCTCAATTCCCCTTTCACGTGGTACAATTGATGTTCCATTGATGTTCTCACGTAGTGGATTGAGGGCCCACCTGTACAGAAACTGGTGTGATAACCTGGTGTGACCACGAGTCTGGCAGGAATAAAACATAGATACTACAGAAATAGTGTTTACGTCAAAATCTAAACTAAGTACTGATAAATTTGGAAAAACAAGATATCACTTGTTTTCGAGGGAGGCATTGCTGTATCTCCCAGTAGTTCCTGTTTAATGTTGCCAAAAAAACGAATAGTTCTTTTGGCTTAAGGTGAACACGCTTGGCCTACTATAGTTTTAGGTTATTCTTAGGCCTACTATGACGTGCTTAAATAAGCGATTTTGTTATGGACGAGAAAGGGGGAAGGAGCTACACACCCCAAACATCGAGGAGATAATCACTATTATAACGCCGTCCCTTTTTCTCGCCCAGAACACGGACGCTTACAATATACCTATCATGGTAGGCCACGCCAAGTTAGGTCTGCACGATAGGCAGCCAATGATTGTTCCTGGGGATTTCCTTCCTAAAGTAATCCCCTGCAATCCCACACAGAAAAGAAGACCTAATGGCTATGGAAGGTGCTCTCTTCTCATTAATAATAAGATTCTCTTTGGATCCCTCCCAGTGGTAGCACCTGCGCAGAATACAGCAGGATATAAGGGTTTTACACTTTCTCGTAGAAGTAGCGCTGGTCTGCGCCGGTCATAAAGTTAGTCTCAGGTTTGACTTTGACAGAATTGTCGTCATTGGTGTCGTTTGCCATTCTATCATATAGAAAAATTAAATTGAATTCTTTGTGACAAGAAGCATACTTCTATTACATATTAAAATATTTCAGTAAGTGAGCAAAGATTAGAAGTTAATGTGCATAAGTATTGAGTTCTCCGATATATAATTGATTGAAAAATGTCTATCGAAAACGACCATATTATTATGAATAAAGAAGATGAACTGAACCGTGTTCAGAGAACGGTAAGTTTTAGGCGATTTAGACATTGTAACAGCTCAATCAATCAATTAGCCTACTCGTATTGCAGTTCACTGCTGCCATAACACCCGATCCTCCCTAACAGATGGTTAGATATTTTTATGTAAAGGGTAGACTGTGCTCACCTTAAAGCCTAGCCTAGAATATAATATGGTAGAGACCAACATAGAGGTGCCGAAGGCGTGTGGAGACTCCGCTCTATGGAGAAACAGATTATTCCAGCAATATATCTCCTGACAGTGATACTGAGGTGCAGTCACTATCTTTAAAGCCAGTTGTAGTAGTGTTGTAGGTTCATAGGGGAATAGCAATTTCTGAAGGATCCTATGGACGATCGTACTGGAGTATCAACTCATGTAGGATCCACTAGAGAACTGTAGTGGAATTAGATATCCTGTGAGAGGCCCTGGGGGGGGTGAATAAGGGAATTCAAGTAAAACGCACCGTGGTTTTTACTCGGTTCGATTCTGTAATTAGTCCACCGTGCCTTGGTGCGATGGTGACCTAAGCCGAGATTTTTAGTCCCACGTAAGATTGGAGATTGAACTTGTTGCCGTCTACCGAAAGTTTCGGAGTCCACTGCATTGAATAGAAATAGTTACTAAAGCATTCTGAATCTTCAGTATAAGAATCTGGCGCCCTTGTGTACTGTGGAGAAGAGAGCTAGAGGCATACCGCAGCTTGCACCGCAGGAGAAACAGATGGGCATCCTCAAACATGAAATGGAAGAGACACAGCTTTATATCAATGTTAGTTATCCATTGTGAATAATAGTAGTGTCGGTAGCTTAGTCGTCAAGAGTCAACCTTACGATGTAGAGGTCCCGTGTTCAAATCCTGGCCACTACACTATCGACGTGAACCCACTTCTAACACAATGTAACTTAGCTGGAAGGGTTAGGGGTAATATTAGCAATGTCAATTCTTTAAAAAAATAATTCTCTAAAAATATTTCTTAATAAAAATGATGTAGTCTACAGCTTGATAAGCAAGTCTACGAGTATGTAGTTCCTTATAGGTAGTAAAGCTATGCATTTTCTGCACGATTGATCTAGTAACAGTATCGAAAATGTATTACAATATAAAAATATAAAATGTCGACATGCAATCGATAATTTTAGTCATTTTATTTCCAGTCATACTGCAGTGGGCGCACGAAGAAACTAAAATTCCCCCTGCAACCACATGCGCCCCCTAGAACACTCATTGGTTCTGATTACAGATAACAAAACAACGACGCAACGAGATCCGGACTGCCCACGCCAAGAAAAACATTTACAAATCTGTTTTGGAATATGAGAAATTGCTAACGAAGCTAAGAGACGAAAAGGCGCAACAGACTGAACTAGAAATTTTAAACTACCTTACTAATAAATATGTAATAGATTTGAGAAAAGAAGTTCCTACGGAAAGTGATGTTAGTTATATAATATTAACTTTCAATGGTATAGGCATTA
This sequence comes from Cybosia mesomella, assembly GCA_946251805.1. Taxonomy (NCBI): domain Eukaryota; kingdom Metazoa; phylum Arthropoda; class Insecta; order Lepidoptera; family Erebidae; genus Cybosia; species Cybosia mesomella. Next base: position 22,685,366 of record OX276407.1, read on the forward strand.
TTCGACTAAATTGCACCGTACGCTAGTCCGTACGACTAAGGATTACTTGTAGCCATGGAACTAATAAGTACTAGTACTTATTAGTTCCATGCTTGTAGCAAAGAAGCGCGTGAAGCGACTGAGCGGAACCGAGCGGATTCAATCAGTCAATTCCCGCTCCGGTTCGTTCCTGGTGCAAAGAATGGCCATCGTAATTCAGTGAGGCAATGCAGCAAGCATATTGGGCGCCTTTGCGCCAGGAACGATACGGGGTGGGTTATTTGACGTGACTTTATTAGGGGATTGATTTCTTTATATAGTGTGTTTTATTAATTTTTTTATTAATAAAAATTAAGACTATTAAATCAGGTATATAATTTTGTATTATCTGCTTTGATGGAATTTTGTTATAAGTACTGCACAATTGAATAAGAAATAAGGGAAACGTCAATTTCCTTATGAAATTGGGGCAGCGCCAGTTTTTGATCTATTACTTGTGTATTACATAGCGAAATGATGATTGCGAAAATGTGTGGATGGTTGAAAAATGGTCTGCCTTTCGGCAGTAAAATACGAGAAAAATAATCTGAATCCAGCTGATTCGGCTTACTGGTCACCATTGCAATTAGTTACTATACTGCAGTAGCCAGTTTAACACAACGGAAATATCTAATACGGTCCTTCTTGTTACGGCAAATTCTTGTTATAGTAATTGAAAACTTATAGCATAAAATAGATAGTTATCATCGTTATCATCTCCATTATCTGCGCTTATCTAATTATATTTGAAGCCACCGCTACTATTCTTTATCCATTCATGTCTGCTTACAGTCACCTCAAAATTCACTCCTTCCTGGCCTTGTCATCTTTTACTCAGTCCAGCCCATGGACTTTTTATTCGTCCACATCCATACTTAAAACCTTCCTTGTGGCAATGTTTTCATCCCTACACGTCCCACTCATATCCTTTTCTTCTTTTTTGTGTGGAAATCCCTTCGGATACCCCAGCGGGGCGGTTACCCATAGAGCATATCCCTTGCACTCCGACTGACCCTGGGCCATTCGCAGTGTTCCCTCTGATATCAGCAGAGGGCCCCCCCGCGACCATGCCCCCCCGCGGGCCTTGCAGGCCCGCCATACCCCCGACTCCCTCGTGCAATGGAGTCAGCTGGCCCTGAAAAGGGCCGGTTGGTCAGACTCTTGGCCGTTGACGTTGACGCCAGCTACTCCAGAGGAGCAATCAATGATGCGTCATCACCCACGTTGCCCAGGGTGCACCAAACTTGGAGGTGATCCAACCAGTCGCACCCCTCCCACTCGTATCCAAACAAGAACAAGAGATTACCGTTATGATGGCAGATATTTTGCTCGGAAGCACCTATGCAACGTTCCTGAGTTTAGCGTATTAGACTCGTACTCTCGTCATATCTTGAATTATTAAACCACAGGAAATTGATATATATATGAGAGCAACCAATCGTCTTCGTCGTATGGAAAACAGGCTTGATCTCACCACCAAGAGATTGTGTTCTATAAATACTGGCAATCAGATCATGAGGGAGGAAATACACAGACTCCTTGTAGAAAGGTGAGTGGAAATATCCGCTTTGATTCAAGAACAGTATTTTTTTTAGGATTAAGTTAGAATAATCAATGAATGAATGAATGAATTTCTTTATTTACAAGCAACAAAGGCTCAATATTTGTTAGTATTACTTATGTTTATGTCAGTAAAATAAAAGTACAAAAATTAAAAATTTATGAAGGCCATTCCTGCACAAACCCCCCCCCCCCCCCCCGCTATGGTACAGCAATGGTTTACGTGGCGACTGTCTTCTCGCGTTCATGTTCAGTTAATACTATCCAATACTTCAGAATAATTGATACATACACACATACATACCATACAATCATACCGGGTGCGCCAAAGTTCACCTAAATTTTCAACTCCGAAAATTGGAACTCCCGAAAATGTTCTTCCTAACATTTTTCATCCTAACAATCACAATTCCTAACTACTCTGTCTCTAATGTTTTAATTCCGAATCATTCAACTTCTTTGTCGGTAGCAATAAACATCTATTATACTATTATTTCTTTTCCTATATTTTGTCAACATAACCATCTTTTACACTATTATTGAAAGTCATACCTTTTTTGTTTAGATTTATTTTTATTAATAATAATCAGTAATATATACATTAATTTTGCGTAACTTTTCCAGTTTCAGTTATTTAGTTATTTTCACATAACATGTATAACATATAAGTATAACAGTACCATGGTACAAGTAGCACTTTACCCACCTTATACCACGGTACTATTTATAGTCGTTGGTTTAGGTTAGGTTAGAACTGTGACCACAACGCACGAGCCGAGCGAGCGTAGCGAGCGTGCCGCGGCAGCGGCCGGCGAAGTGCCAATTACTCGGTAAATATTTCTTTCCGAGTATTAATGACAATATTATGGTAATTATGTTTAGGGATAAAAACGTTAGGATAAAAAACAGTAGGAGCTTTAATATTGTATGTTAACGATTTTATTGATAACAATTTTCGGAAACATGAGTGTTATGAACATCGACGGTAGGCACCACAAATAGTATGAATAAAAACTTTAGGATGAAATTTTTTAGGAGGAGTGATCATTCGGATTACAAAATCGTTAGGAAGAACAATTTCGGATGAAAGAACTTTAGGTGAGTCAATATGGACCCAATCATACCTCTTACCTCTTACCAATTTTCCACTTGCTATCGGTCCTGGCATAGGCCTGTCTTAGTAAATTTTCTTATTGTTCTTGAGTAAAAAATCATTGTCTTTTAGAAAGTATTTTAATACATATTTTGAAGTATTTATAGTTTACATTCCCTTATTGCATTTTACTTACTCCAGATTGTATAATGACGAAAATGTTAACACTTTTAGGCACTTAAAACACTGATTTGCAAATGCAAAATATCTACTCGACTGGTAACGATTCAGTACGCAATTGCGGCTAGCCACAATGTAAATTGTCTAGACAAAAATGAAGTCTGAATTTTACTTTTTGTATTCTTCACAATTTCATCTGCTCCAGGAAGATGTTCAATATTGGTGACAGGCAAAGATTACCTGACGGATATCTATGAGGGCGCTACAGCAGCATTCGCGAAGAGAGATGAGTACTGCAAGAAACTTGAGGTTCTGAAGTGGAAAGGGCTTTTTCAGCTTAATAAAGATATTGCAGTGCGTATTTTGTGAAGATGTCTTATTTCAGTGACATTCAAATTTGAAGGTAGATAGTATCAAAATTATTTGTTAGTGGAAGAAGGTGTAATAACACCATTCAATTTTTAGCAAATATGTTTTCCGTCCCGTGTAATAGCAGAAGCCGAAAATTCTTGACGTGACGACATCTACAGCTTACAAATGTTTACTACTTGTTTTAATCTTCAGGATATGCAATATTATGAAGGGGACATAAACTTCTTGGCAAAGTTAGAAGAATTCCTACGAGTCAAGAGCTCTACGAGAATTTGTGAGGCTGACGAAAAAGAGGAAATGGAAATAGAGGAAGAAATAGCTAGGTGTGAGGAGGCGATCGCCAAATACGATGATTTGCTGCAAGAAATTTTTGTGAGGATTATACAAATAGTTGTAATCATATTTATTCTACACCTCTTAAGTATTTCTAATTAATTATTTTTAACCAAGTATACTTGGTTTCTCTTCGGGTGTGCAGGGCCTTACCAAAACCGCAGACAACAAATTATTTATATCTATTTCAAAAAAATTAAAGCATTATAAGGAAATTACTTTAAAACTTGCCTCCTTCTGTAAATATATAAATATACGTGGTTTATACCATGTCTACTAAATATTTCTATCTATAGGACTTCGCTGAAATGGACAATGCAACTTCAGTGATTAAGCCCTTCCGAGACAACGAGATAAAGAATTTGTCTTTGTTCGTGCTTCTGTGTAACGAGCAACAAGAGGATATTTTTATAAGGAAAGAGCTACAAATTATGAGGCAAAGGATTTGTGAGTTCATCCTCCATATTTATTTTTTTAATCTAAGTAGGTAAACTTCTTCTAGTCCATTTTCAGTAACAGATGATTGCGTATTCAGCTAGGGATGAACGTTGACCGGGCTTATTGAGCTGAGAGTGAGATGAAATCGAGCGAAAGCTCCTTTCACTCTACTCGATGTATTTCATTTGTGTCCCTCTAGCGCCACCGATTTTAATGATTTTTAGCATAATCGTAGATGATAGTGATGTGACGGACATAGACTATACAAATTTAAATTATGAAGTACCTCGGAGGAATAATCACCGAACGAAAAATTCTAAAGTTGATTTCTCAAAAACTACGATATTCTATGCTCCTTTCCAAATCACTCAGACATGGGCACTCTCAGCTCAACATTGCAAGAGCTACTTTGCCTTGCGGACCTAGTGTAATACACAATCGATTCAGATTATTTCAACTTAAAATTTCAAATGTTCCGAGCTTTTTACAATGGGCATGACGACAATATCAAATAATCAAAGATTTAATGATTTTAGGGGAAAATACATATTAAAAGGATTTAAAAGACTGATTTTTCATTTTATTTAAAAATCTGAGATCATTTAGATTTTCTATAAAATAAAAGATAAAAATACTGCAATCGGCCATTTTGACTGAAACACGAATCACAGCGCATGACGTCACGGTTTAGTAAACAAACAAATGTCACTGTGTTTTATTATGTCCGTACTACTGCTTACTCATTTGGATTGATTTTTTTTACTTGTTGTTTACATAACCGTGACGTCAGAACGGACGCCATGACAGCTGCGAGCTTTTTTCGCGCACTATTTAAAAATATTTGAAAAATTGCTTTAAACTTCGTTAAACTCTTGTTTATTACCGAAATAAAGATTTTTTCTTAAATAGTAAACGTTTACCCCCGCTATGGAAGAGTATTTCAAAATCTTTCGTCATGCCTATGTGGCCGGTTTCAGGTATCTGCTTTTTTTAAACAATCACCAATTTCATATGAATATCTTCTTTAAATTCAGCTCGATCTATCACTTCTTAATCTCATTTCCACTGCGTTAAATCTACTTTCACGTCTTTTCTGCTATATCCAATGCTTGGTGCGCATTAAGGGCCATGGTTTTTCCTACACTGATTAACAGTGTATTTACTTCGATTCCTTTAAGTGGATACTCGCGAAGAGAAAGAGGCTTTGAAGGAGAAACAGACAAAGCAAATAGTTGAGTTAAGGATGCAACTAGAGGAACAACAGCGACGCACCCAGCACCTGCGAGATCTAAACCTTACCGCTGAAGCCAATTTGGAAAAATGGTTAAATGGCATAGATGAACTGGTCAGGTACCTATGAAGTTTCACTGAAATGTCATTACCTTCCAAAATATAGTCACACCTGCTATCCCAAAAGGGTTAAGCAATATAATAATAAACACCCACAGTTTACCAATCTCTGTATTTGGTCTTACTTAATAGGGGGTTAGCCTGCTACCTGGAATTTTTTCTTGACTTATGGAGCTCAGACTGAGTCTAATAATAACTTGGTCATGAATAATGTATTTAGTTGAAAGTGAGTTTTTTACTTACACAATCACGTAAAATGACTTAATAAGGGATTTGGCTTCATTTCATTTCATTTCATTTATTTATTTCGTGAACACAGGTTAATATAGATGTTTACAGGGTGCTTTGGTACATACTATGTTCCGCCGATTGGCATACAAAATAACATGCATATATTAAGTTTATTACAATTTACATTTATTACACATTAAATTTATTATTATTTATATTATTTTATTATTTATATTTACATTTATATATATAGTCAGACAGTTCTTATTTTATGACCAACCACTATCTAAATTTTGGGAATTCAATCAATTCGGATCATAATTTAGAGAATTTAATTTAACGTAAATTTCAAATGTAAAATTTCTTCAAAATAGGGCAGATATACATAATTTATTAATGTCAATTTTAGGATAGTTATTGATTAGATTCTTAGATGTCAATTAATTAGTAATAATGTCAAGTATGCATTACAATAATATATAAATTATAATATATATATAAATTATATCAATATGCAAAACAACCTTGCACACAAGGGTTACACTTGGGGGACATACTCATAGTATAGGTTACTTTTTAATCCGGAAATAAGTGCTTGTTATGCTCTTTTGCTTGTTTTGTTTGGTAATATGTTGGTCCTATTCTCCCGTTAATTATTATAATAGTAATTTAATAAATTATTCTTCTAGATTATCTAATTGTGACGTCACACCGTTTATGAAGCTCTTAGGCAAGAAACACGTCACAAAGTTCAAAGTGCACAAGTATCTTAAAATCCTCGAATTGGAAGTGAAGAGTCTCGTGCAAGTAGTTGGGACTGTCAAGGTAAGACTTCATAACAATCTCATATCTTTCTTGTTTCTTCTGTCTGTTCTTCAGTTCCTTTACTATGATACCAATGATTCTCACTGGTTCTAGTCAGATTTTGTTCCATGGAAGTAATGCGACTACATATTTCTGTATTGTTATTCTAGCCATCTATGCCAACGGCCAAAGGCCACAAGGGCTTACACAAAGCACCCAAGAAAATCGTTGCTGACCCCTATGTAGAGATCATCAGACCAAATAAGATTGAAAAATTGGTGAACTATGTACCTTGTGCTTAGTAAGTGTCTTCTTAAACATATATTTAATTCGGAAATTCAATATCCAGGATGGGACTTGAAACTGATATAGTGTTTTTTAGCGGTTATATAAGACTGCAATCTGAGCTACCTTGACCCGTTCTAAAAAGCTGAAATTCTTGTTATCTAGATATTTGAGTGAATGCTCTAAGAAGAGCGTGTCGAAACGTACTAGCCATTTCGTCTGGACCGCCTGTCTACAGAATTGTAAGCGTGTTAATGTAGTAAGATAATCGGTCGGAATGTGTAAATAATCTTTTCACGTTCCAGTTGCGTTGAGGACTACATCATGAACCTAGTGTTAGAGGCTCCAGCCGTTCCAGCCGATGAGGAATACATCCAGGGTATCCTTCATCTCAATGAGCCGAATACTAAATTTGGAATATATACTTTGACTGTGGAGGGGTAAGGTCGTAAGATTAAGTCATTATTCGAATGAACTGGCTGTTGCCCGCGGCTTCATCTGCGTGAAATACTATCCCGTTCCTGCTACCCATGGGACCCTATTCCACCACCACAACCTATATAATATACACAATCCATTCATCATTTTGTTATATCTCAAAGGGTTTAGGCAGCGTTATCGTTGAAAGCTCTCAGACGGCTTATTTTTTTACAACACCTCCAACAAATAATGTCGTTACTTTTAGCCTATGGGTACAAAAATTTTACAAATTATATACCTACTAAAACCTTCCTCTAGAACCAGTTTATCCACTGGTGAAAATAACATGAAAAACGGTGCAGTAACTTTCGAGTTTAGGAGATGCGCTTTGTTTTTAATACCACCAAGATGTTTTGAAATTTGTAGTTATATGAACATTTTGAGATGTAGATTTTTTGGAGGTTTCGATATTTGGATCTTATGAGATATGAATGTTTTGCAACCATAATGTTATTTCCAAATTGACTGTTTTGAGACTGTTTACGTCGGTATGTATTTATTTTGTGGTCAGGAGAAACAAGAGCAAAGTTCAGGATACTCTTCTAACATGTTGTTATTGATCTTGATAACATTTTCAGCCGACGCCATATAAAACCAGAAAACATTTCTTCAGAGAATTAAAAATCTCAACACTGACTGTGATCCTCGCAGAAAAATGAGTTAAGAAATAGTAATCCTACTGCATTATGGTGATTGGATACATCGCAGTAGTGCCTTTTTTAATGAAGCTAGTGAATATATTTTAATAATTATTTTTTATTTTCATTCTAAGAGCACAATGAAGCACTAAAGCTCTGCTGATAAGAAATATTAGTCAATAACTTTAATTTATGTAAGATTTTAATGTTGAGTAGAATTAGTTAATATTTATGGAATTAGGAGATATGCCTACCTAAATATAAGAATATATTCACTAATATGAGTTTTATTTCTTTCTGTAGATCCATTATTGGTAAGCTTGTAATCCTATGATAATCTATATTATATGAAGCTAAGAAATGTCTAGCCCTATGGTCACGAGAAGCGCCAATGAGTAGTGTTGTGATACATCTTTCATTAAAACAGGAGCGTCTGGATCCCACAGAACCCTAACAACTCCCCGTGCTGACTATGGAATTTCCTCTAAAATTTACCACTTAGTTATACAAAACCTGAATATTAAAACAATGTAAAGCAATGTAATGTAAAGCGGCGATAGCCCCGTGGCGTACGTAACGGACTGCTGAGACGAGGTCTCGAGTTCGATCCCCAGTCGCCCCGGGTACACACCTCTGACTTTTCGTAGTTATGTGTGCATTAATGATAGATAATTATCGCTCGCTTAATAATGTGCCTGGTAGATGGCAATAGGCTCACCCTCTATTACATTATGACCTTAACATAACTGGCGAATCGTGGGTGTGTAATACACCTCTGCCTATCCCTTCGGGGATACAGGCGTGATGTTATGTTATGTAATGCACCTCTGCCTATCCCTTCGGGGATACAGGCGTGAAGTTAAGTGTGCATTAAAACAAAGAAATCGCTACTTATATTTTTTTTCCTAAGAAGCTTCATGTGCTTAGAATATTGGAACAAAACAACAAAACAAATTGTAAATATGACAGTTTATGAGCGTAACTTTATGCATTCATACATCATCTGTGTGTCAATCCCAATTGTATCCAAAGCTTGCACTTTGTAACCCGGAACCACTCTTCCAGTCATCCTTATCAAATTGGATTATAAAAAGTGTACCAAAGGGGAATAAAAGCGAGAATTTTCAAAAAGTGTATCTACCGGGAAAGTGTATCTTAGGGGAATAATTCGGTTTAGCTTGGGGCCTAGACGGATAAAGTGACATTCTACTAGTGGAATCGTTTCGAAGCGAACCTTGCAAAACGTTTGGCGAGACATTATTTGTGGACATGTCACGAGAAACAATGTCACTACCATCCATTTCGGACTTTTGCTAGGTTCGCTTCGCAGCGATTCCAATATTAGGATGTCACTTTGTCTACAGGCCCTTGACTGTTACGGGAGCAATAAACCCGAGAGTAAAGCCTCTGTTAGAGCCTCATCGTCAATCAGCAAGTGTTCTAGCTTGCAGTGAGGTTGGCTTGGGCCCCGAAGATCTTTGTAGGGCTTTAATCCACTTTGTTCAACTGTTTGTTCAATTAATTGAACAAATTCCACTAATTGTCATTTGTACAATTGTTAATTATGTAAATGTATTAGTTGTACAATAGATAGAAATAATGTATCATTTGTTCAACTGAAACTTCAAGAAATTAAATTGTACATGTTTAATTAAACGAAAACAATAAGTGGGGCGTATTCAACCATAATTTAGGATTTTAAAACAGTTTAACGCATACTTTCTAAAAAGAGGGGAACACTAATTACATTGTTCACTAATTGCATTTGCATGTCAACTGTAATTCTATCATTTATAACATTGTTTTTTTACTTTTTTTTTAGAGTTTGCTTGTAACTGTTAATTTGATGTTCTTTTATTGCTGACATTTTGGAATCATCGAAGAGAATAAATTGAACTATATTGATATTTCTTCTTCTACAAATCATTATTTAATTTCAAATGCCATCCTCCCCGATAGATACTAATGGTAGCTATTTTAACTGCTGGTAAAGAATAGATGGATTATTGAAACCGGCTGTTGAGACGTCGGTGATACGATTTTTTTATTTATAGCCACTATGGCTCAAAACTACACCTCGAGATTTTGACAAAAATAACTCTCCAACGTTATTATCGTTTAACTCCATAATATTAGTTATAATTTATTATAATCTATAACAACTACATATTTAATCCAATAAAACGCTATTAATTATAGTGTTATATTGTCTTTGATTATAGTCATCATTGCATTAAAGGCCACTACCGATGCATAGATAACCTTATTAGAAGGCAAGTAGGTAGTTGAACAAAGTACACTATAATAGTGGATTTTGTTCAATTGAATAAATAGTTGAACAAATGACACTTAATTTGTTTAGTTTGTTCAATTCGTTGAACAAAGTGGATACGGAGCTTTGTAGGGCCCCATACACCCACACCATGGGCATGCCCTATGTCTACTGCCTCAAGGTTTAAAATAAAAAAGCCACTGTCATTTAATTCCTTTATTTTATTGCATTGCTACTGATAATATTACACCTAATTATTATAAAATTCACTTCACGTTGAGTAATGTTATTTATGGGTACGTATAATATATTACAGTGATCAATCCTTCTTCGCACTGCGGAAAGGGTGCCGTTTTCTGAAACCAAATAGTTGTTGGTGTTAAAATGGTGGACAATGAGATTTTCTCTAGATCGACAATGACGACTTTCCTAAAATGACCATCATCATCATCATATCAGCCGTAGGAAGTCCACTGCTGAACATAGGCCTTCCCCATCGACTTCCATTTCGACCGGTCTGTAGCGGCCTGCATCCACCGAGTCCCTGCACTCTTTGCTAGGTCGTCTATCCACCTTGCGGGGGGACTTCCTACGCTGCGCTTGCCGTCACGTGGTCTCCACTCAAGGACCTTTCTGCCCCAACGCCCATCAGTTCTTCGAGCTATATAGCTCGGAGAACTGATGGGCGTTGGGGCATATGCCCTGCCCACCTAAAATGACAATTTTCCTGAACTTTCAAAAAACTAAAAATTTCAGGAAAGTAGTAATGTTAGGATGGTATTCTTTGTCGACCTAAATGTGAGAATTTAAAGCTCAGATATAAAGAAATGTGATATAGAATTGTTTCTGCGGGTGAGCAGGTTCTTTAGAGTTGCATATGGAGAACGCAAAATGCCTTAAAAGCAATATAACAGAACAACCGTACGCCAGAAAATCAAAAAGCTAAAAAAATAATGTCAGGAAAGCAAAATGCCAGGAACGCATACTCGCAAAAAGAACATCAATCAATCAATTAGCCTATTACAGTCCATTGCTGGACATAGGCCTCTCCCAATGTACGCCCATAACACCCAATCAATAGAACACGCTGTTGATCAATAGTAGTTGAAGATGAAAAATCTGTCCATTATAGTGTGGGTATTTGTCTGTCTGTTAAATACACTGCGAGGCTTCGCTTTTTATGGTAATACAGATACTTACGATGGTATTGTGAGGGTAAATATTCCGAATTTGGTATTGACATCTTCGAGATGGAAGAACACCTCCACATCCTCCTTCTCAGCTGGTACTGCAGGGGTCTCAAACACCTGGTTCATCATATAATCCTCGACACAACTGTAAATAAATTATACACATTATGACTTGGATGACAAAAGTAACTATAGCTTAAATTAAAAAAAATCGTAGTAAATAAAAGTCAAATAATTTATATAATAATTAATTAAATTAACTTAAGTTACGAAAGCTGTTTGTAAGTCATTAATTGGAGATCATCTAACATGCAATCCATTCAAACAGAATTGTTTGATCGCCATCCATCTTAAGACGCAAACCGTCCAGGTATGCAAACTGTCCAGGAACGCAAACTGTCCAAGGACGTTAACTGCCCTAGGACGTTAACTGTCCAAGGACGTTAACTGTCCAAGGACGTTAACTGCCCTAGGACGTTAACTGTCCAAGGACGTTAACTGTCCAAGGACGTTAACTTTCCAAGGACGTTAACTTTCCAAGGACGTTAACTGTCCAAGGACGTTAACTGTCCAAGGACACAAACAGGCCCAAGGACACAAACAGGCCCAAGGACACAAACAGGCCCAAGGACACAAACAGGCCCAAGGACACAAACAGGCCCAAGAAAAGATCGATGGATTGCGTGAAAGAACAAGCGACATGTCAAGCAAGACATGTCGTGTCTCTAATCTGCGCTCAGCCTTATTCCCGGCTGAGCGCAGATTAGAGACACGACAGTCTTAACATAGACTTGTCACCGTGCAGATCTTGTAAGTATTAAACAGTGTCATTCATTGCGCACTTTCATAGTTTTTGTAAAGTAATAGTATGTATTAAGACTGTACTACTGACTACTGACTGAGTCTCGTAATCTGGGTTTAGCCTGAGGAGATGACATCTGACAGACAATATGTTGCGACGGCCCCAAATATGGTATGAGACAGGTAAAATGATAATGGTTGCTTTGTTTTTTTTTCCATCATCATCTCATCATTGTTATAGTTGCATACGAAGCTTTCATATCGTGTCATCTCGGAGCCTGGTATGAAATGGATACCATCCTCGTTTTTGTTTGGCTAGTGACTACCGTCTGATCTCCCAAAACCGATAGGAAAGCCTGCGCCAGAGCCTCGTCTGTAAATCAAATCAGTAGATGTTACCAACTTAGAAACTCGTATAGGCGCTCTGGAACAACATATACATCAGATGGAGCAAAAGCAATTGTCCAGTCACCTTGACATATCTAACGTCCCTCAACAAGATCAGGAAAACGTATCAGCTATTGCGGAAACACTGGCCAAAAAAATCTCTATGCCTACATCAGACATCGTTAGTACAAAACGTCTCAATGGTAGAAAAGACCTTCCTGGGCACATACGAGTCATGGTAAAGGATGACAGTACTCAGGAAAAATGGATGACTGCAACCAAAAGTATGTCTCTTCGCGTAACAGATCTTCTGATCAACGTAAAAAATGAGGCGGGTGGCCAAAAAGTTTATATCAACGAAGCTCTTACGCCATACAACAGAAAACTTCTATGGAATACTAAACAGGAACTGAAGAATACGTATAAATTCATTTGGTGCAAGAAAAGAACAATACTGGCCCGTAAATCGGAAAATGAGAAACCTATAATAGTACGATCCTTGAGTGATGTTATTGTGGCAACTAAAGATAGATAGGTAACTAAAAGTTCTTTCTTTATATTATAATCTCTCTCTATTGTAAAATGTAAATTACATGTTGTTTAAATCTCAAAATTCGAAATGACTTCTTTTGAAGAGGATGATGTATTTGAACTACAGAACTGTTCAAATATGCAAAGCTACCTGAACTATTTACCAAAGAGACCTAACTTACTATGTTTTCATATTAATATTCGTTCTATAATTAAAAATTTCTCAGCATTAGAGCAATGCATTAGCTCATGCCGACAGAAGATAGATGTGATAATACTAACTGAGGTCAACATTTCACACAATCTGAGTAGCCTATATAATATTGACGGCTATAATATGTTAACAGAACTGCGGAACCATGGAAAGGGTGGGGGTATAATTGTCTATATACATAACACACACAAAATATCAGAAGTTAAAACTAAAACACAACGCTTCGAATGCCTAACACTCAAAATACAAACACCATTTCACTATTCCGCGGTTCTGTGTGCAGTGTACCGGCCACCGAAAAACAACAAACATTTATTTATATGCGAATTGCAGCACACTCTCTCTGGCTTAGGAACGGATTGTGACCTTTACTTACTAGGAGACATTAATATAGACCTAAAAGTTGACTCTGCTGTAAAACATAAATATATAACTACGTTGTATAACTGTGGCCTTGTGAGTGGGATATCCGATTACACAAGAATTGAAACTAAGGATGGTAAGACAAGCAAAACTTGCATCGATCATGTTTTCGTGAGATCTCACTCACAAGAACTGTACACGGCCGCGCTAGGAATTGTACTAGCAGATCACCGGGCTATTGTGTTGGCTTGCATCGGGTTGAACATAAAGGATGGTTCACGCACTTCTTATAAAACAATAATCGAGAGTAAAAAACTGACAAACCTGTTACATAACATTGACTGGCAATCAACTAATAATATGTCATGCCCTAATGAGATATATTATTTTATTAATGAAAATATAAATCAATGTTATAGTCAAGCAGTAATTAAAATTAAATGCAATAATAGATCGGCTAGGAAAAACAATATGTGGGTTAGTAACATAATAAATAAAGCTTGCGAGTATCGGGATAAATTATTTAATTAATGGAAAAACGACACAACTAACAAAATTTTACGACTGAAATATAATAAAGCACGAAATTCATAACATAAACATAACATAACATAAACTCACGCCTATATCCCCGAAGGGGTAGGCAGAGGTGCTAGCACCCACATTTCGCCAGTTTATGTTTAGGTCCCAATGTAATAGGTGGCGAGCCTATTGCCATTAACCGGGCACTTATAAGCCTGCGATAAATATACACATAACTTCGAAAAGCATCGAAAAGTCATTGGTGTGTGCCATGGTAAAACCTGGGATCGAACCCGAGACCTCGTCTCAGCAGTCCATTACCCATACCACTAGGCTACCGCGGCTTACACGAAATTCAGCGTATAAATTAATAAAAAGAACAAAGAATAACCACATAATACAAGAAATTAACGAAAGTAAACATAACCTTCGAAGTCTCTGGCAGATACTAAATAGATTAACTGGCAAAATAAAAACATCCATTGACAAGTCTATAATTACAGCATTTGAAAAAAGTACCGTTGAGCCGATTGATATAGCGAATAAATTTGCCCAGACATTCGAAAAAAGTGTGAAAGTCATCTCACCAAACTGTAACATCCCGCTGTTAGATAAATCAATGTATTGTATTCCTAAAAACGTCACCATGCGCTTTCAAAAAGCTCGTCCAGACCTTATACAGCCCCTCATAAAAAAATTAAATAATCAAAAAGCACCAGGATCAGATGGAATTCGGGCAATTGACATAAAACGTATAAGTGATAAAATAACGGGAACTATTGTCAATCTCATTAATGCCAGCATAGTCACCGGCATATACCCTGAACAGTTGAAAACCGGAATAGTAAGACCAATATACAAAAAAGGCAGTCGTAAAGATTATGAAAACTATAGGCCAATTACGATCCTTCCCACGGTAGACAAAGTAGTTGAAAAATTTATAGGAAACCAAATTTATACATTCTATAAAAAGAATGATATAATTTCGAATAAACAATATGGGTTTCAACCAGGAAAAAACACGACACAGCTGCTTTCTGACTTCACGGATTCAGTTAATACACATCTAGACAACAAACGACATGTGGTAGTAGTTTTTATAGATTACAGCAAGGCTTTTGATACGCTTCGCCATTGCACAATAATCGACAGTCTAAAAGAAAGTGGAATACGTGGTTCCTTATTAGAATGGTGCAAAAGCTATTTAAAAGACCGAAGTTATCATGTAAAGGTTGTAAATACTCTCAGTGATAAGGTTCAAGTAACTGAAGGGACAGCTCAGGGCTCAGTGCTTGGGCCTTTACACTACATAACGTACGTTAATAGTCTAGCTAATGTCATAGGGAACTGTGAGGTGTATCAGTTTGCTGATGATACATGTTTGCTCTCAGCTGACTCAGATGTTAATATGGCTCTTAGTAGGTTACAAGATGACTTTACTTTGCTCTCGAAATGGTCTCATGATAACGGACTCATTCTAAATCGGGAGAAAACTAAGGTCATGTATATAAGCACAAGCCAAAACAGAAAACTACACCTATAGGACTGATATCGCACAGCCACAGTTGTTTACATACAAATAATAACAAGTCAAATTGCAACTGTGAGGCTTTACAAGTGGTAGACAAACAAACGTACCTGGGTGTTATCATTGATGACCGATTATCATGGTCTACTCATATCCAGTATGTGTGTGATAAACTGCGCGCAATATTGGCAAAATTCTCCATACTTCGACATAAAATACCATATCCCATTTTATTGTCCTTATACAAAGCACTGGGCGAATAGCTATAGCTAGCATAGCTACTCAAACCATAAGAAATCACTGATTTCTTATGGTTTGAGTAGCTATGGGAGAACCTTCAAAACAAAACTAGACCGAATATACGAACTCCAGATACGTATTTTGAAAACCATTGTTCCCCATAAGGTGAGGGCGGAGTGTAAAAATAACTATCACGCGCTGTTCTCATACGGATCCTTGTTACCAATCCAGGACAAAATTGAATACAACCTACTAACTGAACAATTCTTTAATGAGGACCTACGAATAGTTACTTCTCATAGTAAACTAACCAGAAGCGTGACAAACAAAAAATTTGTAATACCAAGATTTAATAACCTTCACGGAAAACGAACAACGAATTACATTGTACCCATATTAATAAATAAATTACCAGTGGATTTAAAAAATAAAGTAAATATTAAAAACTTAAAAGGGATAGTGAAATCATACCTTCTTAATATAGTAAAAAAAAAGAAACCATGTAATGTATAGCCCAAGAGAGAAAAAAAAAAACATGATAGGTTAAATATGTAATTCTTATTTTTATTCGGCGTGAATCATCCTGTACGCAATCCTACAACTAACCAGCCGTAATCTTGTACCTAGCTATCACTATAAGCCAGTGTTGTATCGCCGTTGGAATTTTATGCTAACTTACCCACATGTTGTTAAATAACAAGAAAAAAAAAGTTTATTTTGTATGTCTTACTATAATTTGCTATCACCTTAGAATGTAAAATCTTATGAAACAAGAATTCACTATTATCTACTGAATTACGAAAGTCATTTGTATAATTTATTGGACAAGTATCTTGGATGAAATAATTATTATGTAAGTACCTACAACAACAACAAAAAAAAATACTACTTGTATTATTCTAAATATAAAACACTAAGAAAGGTAGGCTACTGTAAATATGCACATAAATGTAAGATTAGTATTTAAGAACTGATTATGTACCTACCTATACTACTAACTACTATGTTCGAGCACGACTGAGCGACGATCGTAGTGTACGGATAAACCTTTCTGGTTTTTGTTACACTTCTAGTGCACATGAAAATTGTATACCTTGTTATTAAATAAATAAAAAAAAAAAAAAAAAAAAAAAAAAACTTATTGCTGGTGAGGTTTGCTTGGCCCTACTGCATAATTCTTTCTGTTTATAATAATTAATAGGGATGTGATGCAGTTAGCCGATCGCAAGAAAATTGAGCTGAGCGAGCATTTATTTTTTTATTTCAAAATCTGAAAAATTCAATTTTTGCGCGCGCGAACTTCCTCTATTAGTTTCAATGGTAAATTTGTTTTTCGGTGATAATTCCTCAACGGTATGTCCGATTTTTAATTTTATGATCTCAAAACATACCTCTAGATTGTCGTTATGACCATGCCAAATTTGGTTGAAATCATATTTGTGGTTGCAAAGGAGTATCTGAGTTTGTAAGCGGCTATCCCGCGTATAAGAGCTTCGCTCGCCTTCAGCTCGATCAGCTCAATAATGTGATGTGTACTTTAGAATAAGTACTCCAAACATTTTTATCGTATCTTAGAGAAACTTACTAAGCACATGGTTGGTAAGGCACCATCTTCTCAATCCTGTTCGGTCGGAGCATCTCCACGTATGGATCTGCGACTAATTTGGTCACAGGTTCAGGTCCTTTCCGACCTCCTTTAGGAGTCGGGGCTGGTGGCTGGGGGGAATTAATACAAATAAGTAAATTATTTTCCCAACACGAATGATGTGGATGCACAGACTTGATTAGTATTATAACCAATTACCAGTCTGCAAGTGTTTAACTGCCAGCTAAGAATGGATAAACTGCTTCATAATTTCCATTATAATCATCATCAATATCATCACCACCACCATCATCATCATTCGAGTGTCAATCCTAGTTTGCATCCAAAGCGTCAGTTTCGTCGCACTTACTCTATTTCGCATTTGATCCACTTCGTCCATGTTGCAGAACGTCATATTATTTTAAATAGTCCAATACGCGAATCGTCCACTTCGTAATTGCTTCATTTCGAAAAACGTCGAATTCGCGAATCATCCATTTCGCATTTGGTGCACTTTTTTTTGTTTAAGTTCATTTGTTCGTTTATTCATTAAACGTAAGACAGTTATTTATTTTAAAAACAGGTCACTGCGTTCATAGGAAAGTATTCTCTTCGGCAGAGTATCCAAACCTACTTAAATATAGTATTTTTAGACTCCCCTTACCTAAGACTAGGACGACCTTTGCTAGACGCTTTCGCCCATATAAGGACAATTATACCTATAATAAATCGGTTCATTGGTGTGATATAAAGCAGTCCTCACTGAAGGAAGCAAAATCAAAAATCGTGGGATGGCTAATCTCTTTGACCTACGATTGTACGGAGGGCCTTCTCTGGCACTTGTTGTGACCAAGGGAAAAAGTAGATAGACTAAATTAATAATTGGGCACACCACTTCTCATACTTATGTTAATTATATTATTATTTTGTTCATTTTTCAATATGCATGTTAATAAGCACTTTATTTCTATTTGTTTTGTATTTGTATGATCAGCCGTTGGACAGTATTGTTAATTTTTGTTTAATGTAAATCGGACTAGGTACCCACAGGACAGGCTTGCCTAGTGTGGGGACACTGGACACAATTTGTAAAAATATGTTATGGAAATAAATTAATTTTTATTTATTTATTATTTTTCAAATATATTTTACGATATTTTAGAAGTTGACCAATTGCGTAGTGGGCCTAATGCGAAAAGGATTAAATGAGAATAGCATTAAACTGCAAGTTGATCAAATGCTAAATGGACTAAATGCCAATTGGACTTACGCGAAATAGACATGTTTTCGTCGAGTGGACCAAATGCGAAGTGCGACAAAACCTATAGCGTGCACTCTGGAGCCAGGGGTCCACTCAGTTTATTCTGGTTTGTTTTGTCATAAAATGAGAACTTATATTGGCTAATACTATACTACAAAATATACAAGCCAAGTGTGGAGTACTGCAATTTAGAGGTGACTCCGTACTTTAATTGAGAGAAATATCTACACATATATAAGTTGGCCGTCGGAATCGTTTTAATATGAATACGACGCCACCCTCACAGTAAACAGTGTAAATACCTTAACAGCTCCATATGCCACTTCGATGAGGCTCTTGATTTCAATTTCTAGGATGCTGAGGAACTTCTTCACATTCCATTTGGTGACCTCCTTGTGATTACCGAGGAGGGATAGCAATGGAGTGATTTCGCATCTCGCTATTCTGAAATTAATATTAATGACTATGTAATAATTAAGTGCTTCACATTGAATTACATCCAAGCACTTTTTTTCAATTTAAATTAATATTGCAGGGCAAATTACATAGCGCCATCTAGATACGATCCAAGCATAACTTGTGATTTGGGTTCTAGAAAGCAAAAAAAAACTTTTTTTGACATTATCTTAGCGTTGTGTCCCGATTGCATCCGAGGCCGTCACCTTTAAGCCCGAGGTTCATTTCACCTAAACTTGGGCATCCATGGCAGTAAGATTATTGCACAACAAGCACGCATGTCATCCCTTACGACGTCAAACCAGCAGTTCTTGAGTGTCCCTATATATGCAATTGAGCAGTTTCGTAAAAACAAGATTAATTCAATGAAATTTTGAAGCAATTACTTAACAATAACTTTTCCTATACCTAGATTTAGTTTGGTAAACTGAACATCCAGGACGGGACTAGAACCCGTGACTAGTTCCTTACAGGGAGAATACTCCGACCAAATGAGACTGGAAACTCTCCGATCGTCTCGTGGCGATATTCACAAAATGTTCGCACATAAAAAAGGAACCTCTGCTTAACTGGTTGAGCAGTTTAGTTGAGCAGTATCCCAAAGTGAACCGGGACACATTCGTCAGCGTGTCATGCGTCGGTCACTAGGTGCACTAGCTAGCAGGTGAGACCCCGATTTCGGTGGAGCCTTTCACATCCTACACACATTGCTTTACTGCACGGATATCGAACCCTCGCAAACGCACTCATGATTTTGCCACAGCTAGTTCTTAACGAATCGTAATCATAATACCTAACGAGATCATCGATGCCCTTAAGCACCCTGTAAAAAGTGATCTCGGCAATATTATTTTGCTCTGCCTTGAGTTGCGTTTGCTGACGCTGCTTGGCTAGCTCTGCCGTCAGCGCCACTATCCTTTTGTCTTGAGTATCTGCGCGACCAACGTTTACGTCGGTTTGGTCCACTGAAAATGTTTCGCTAGTTAGTAAAATGATCTTACAGTTTATGGCATAATGTCAGATGATTCAATTATTTAAATATCTGAAACATATTCTTCACATTTTTAATTTCATTAGTTATATGCCCGCTGTACTTTGTCGCAACAAAATTGCTTGGTTTGTAAATAATATTTTTTGTCTCTAAATATTATAAAAACATACATGGCTTCCTAGATCCCATACTAGGATTCCCTGTGTCTTGTGATCGAGTCTCTCTCGTTCCACTCGACAGTTTAATAATATTCTGAGATTACCTACATCATCTTTTAATTTTCAAAAGGCAATGAAGACATGAGATGAAATGTCTCGTGTGTGGGCGTGCCAAGCTGTCTTTTTAGTTAGATACAAAAGCGCGCCGGGCGCATCTTAGTTCGGCCGGCGTGCCGTGGCGCGGCGCTGCTTGTCGACGCCGCGCTACGTTTTGGCGGGCCGGGTCCTCATACCGTCGTCGGGATGCGGCGCGAGGGTTGCCTGCGTCTCAATTTTGAATAAACTGCCAGCCAGATGTACAATTGAAAGAAGGAACACCACTACACCGAAGCAAGCCGAGTTCAGCTGGACTCTCGCTCTTCTTCCCGATGTGACAAAGCCGCACACTGTATATGTAATACTAGCTATGCCCCGCGGCTTCACCTGTGGCATACTTCGATTCCACCGTGGCTCCCATTACCTAATGCCTATAATTAATTAGTTTTAGAATAATGTATGGAAATTTGTCCGATTTGTTGACATATATGATTACTGGTACGCTCTCGTAGGTAGTAGCGTGACGATAAATAGGCTATCCGAGACACAAAAAAACCAATTCACACCAGTAGTTCCTGAGATTAGCGCGTTCAACTAAAAAAACAAACTCTTCGGCATCGGATCATAGATGTTTTAGTTTACAGCCCATAAATGTTTAAAAGCTTACAAATTTTTTGCCTCTCCACTTCGAGTTCCCTCTTCAGCATGATGCATTCTTGCAACACTTCGAGCAGCAGAGTGAAGCACGAAAAATTACTTATCTCCGTATTTTTGAACTTATGTATCACCGTAGGTACACTGCTGGTTTCGGCATATGCCTAGAATAATTCCTTATTATATGAAAGAACATTATGTCAAGTAAAATTCAGTGCCGTGATCGAGAGATGTACAAGTAGTCAAAGGATATGTAAATGCTGAAAGGATAATGTGAGTGACCTAACGAAGTGGTCTAGAGATTGTACTACTGATGAAAGGATGTACAACTGATCAATGGAAGTGACCACAGAATTCACAAGTGACCAAATTATTGCAAGTGACCAAATGATTTATGAGTGACCAAATGATTTATGAGTGACCAAATGATTTATGAGTGACCAAATTAATTACGAGTTACCAAATTATTTACAAATGACCAAAGAATGTACAAGCGACTAAAGTATGAAAAATAGATGTAGTACCTAGTCATGTATTATGACGATAAATATCACAATATGAGAAGATCTATTACTAAGTTATACCAACCAATATTTCGTCTATCAGCGCGTCATGCCTGGCAATCTCCTGCTCGCACCGGGCTATCTCGTCTAGCCTTTTTATCTCCTCAACTTCTTCAGCTTCACAGATTCTGACTGAACCCTTTACTCGTAGGTACTCTTCTAGTTTGGCTAGATGATTAAGCTCCCCTTCATAAGCTTGCATCTCCTAATGACGATAAGCAAATAAAGAAAATTACTTAGGCTTACCGCTGTCATTGCGGGCTCTGGGGCTCTTGGAAGCCGAGTAGGTTAACACAAACTTAAGCAATACTAGCCAGGTCAGTCTTAGGATGGGTGACCATTCTAAACACATTGAGACTCCTCCATGCCTCGGAAAGCACGTTAAGCCGTCGGTTCCGGTTGCCATACGAATATCTATGGCTGCCGTTAAGGGTAGTTGGAACTTTGATATCGCCAATGGGTTGTGGAGGTAACTAGACCGAAAAACCTACCCCTAACTGTGTTGAGAAATGGGTCGAAGGATGATAGTGTGGGCTCTGGATGCGATCACGACTAGAGAAGACACTCTCCATTCAAGTGCCAATCCCAGTTGCATCCAAAGCTTGCACATTGAGGAGTCCGGGGATCGCTCTCCCACTCCTTGCTTCCACAATTTTGTTTATTCTACCTGTTTCATATTCTGACGAAACGAAGATAATAGCCACGCAAGGATAGAACATACACGCCATTTTTCTACTTTTATAGCAACTCGCTATTTTAATTTTAATTAAAAAGTAATTACAATCCATTGAAAAAAGTTGACAATCCTATCGACCCCAATCGAAGACGCATCACTGCCTGCTACAGGAGTCCGTCTGACCCCTCAACCCCTGAGAGGAAAGCCTGTTTTCAGCACTAGTCCCTCCCACACACCCTCTACTATAATTAAATTTGTACACCAAATCAACCCACGAACACACCGAGTAATGACACTAGGGTTCCAGAAAAAGTTTAACTGTCTTGGAACAGTTGGAACCCACAACGAAATTATACAGAAGAAATTGGAGAAGTTGGAAATATAACGAAGCAAACGAACGAACGATATGTAGCGAACTTGGAAAAGACATAGATCGACTAGTCATTGCTTCGACAGACAACTATTAGACAATACACACCTTCGAATTACCACTACTTCGACAGACGATTATTCGACAGACAATACTTAGACAAGACATCTTCGAATGACCAGTAGTTTGACAATTTTTTTTAACATTGTCCCAAAATAATAATGCTCTGAAATGTATTAAAAATGTACCCTACATAATTAAATATGTACCCAATCAATTGAAACATCAATTCCGGCGGGAAACATCAACTCTGTTGGGGTCACAGTTCTAACCTAACCTAACCCACTTTACTTATTTTTATAATATAATTTTAAAAATCTGTCGAAGTAGTGGTTATTCGAAGATGTATCTTGTCTAATTCTATCGAATAATCGTCTGTCGAATTGGTGGTAATTCGAAGGTGTGTGTTGTCTAATAATTGTCTGTCGATGCAATGACTTGTCGATCTATGTGTTTTCGAAGTTCGCTACATGTCGAAGTATTGTACTGTCTAAATTCAGTCCGTAAATGATAGGCTGGATGTGGAAGGCGAAGGATCGGGAGCTATAGCGCATACCGGAAGAGGCCTATGTCTAGCAGTGGACCACGATAGGCTCATTGATTACCGAAATATCTTTATTAAGTTGAAAAAGCCCCCTCCATTTCAGTGCTTCGAGCTTCCTGCAACACTCATCTCTTTCTCCGAATACCGCAGTAGCAATCTCCAGAATGTCCATAAGGTACTCCTTGCCTTTCAACAGCTTGCCAATAGTTCGATTCCATAGGATATTAAAATCATTTCTGAAATAGGACTTAAGATTTAGAATAGATTTTAATGGGCAACTCTAGCTAAACCGTCCCTGCTACGCAAGGGAAAATTTCGTAAAACATCCTATTTCCAACATCAGATTGCAGTGCCGCCTACCGGATCAAATAACTAACTACTCTATACCTTCTTGCAAGTGCATAAGTTTTATTGCGATTTGCACACCTCGTAGAGGCTATAAGCTGCGCACCTATGCATATTATAATTATATCTTAAGAATGATTTGATTTGCACGGTATGGCACCACCACCAAAACATGAACAAACAAGTAATGATTTCTTATTTTACGATTACGAATTGTAGGTTATGGTGCTTTTGTTATGAAAAGTACCAATCTAAATAAATATTAATTAAGTAGATGGAAACGGTCATGAGTTTTTATTGCTTCAGTAGGTAGTATTTTTCCATTTCGTACAGTTTGTTAAAGTGCCAGAGACTACCTACCTTTCTTCCTTTAAGTTTCCCTTATAGGCCTAAACGCTTTCTTTCCAAATATTGGGGACATAATAACTTACTCGTGACCTAATTTACTACAAACCAAATTCACAAAACGTAATAGGTATAACGACGCTGGGCACGCAATAGCGGCGGTAAGGCCCATCATGGAGGATTGGCTAGAGAGGCGACACGGAAGCCTCTCGTACCGACTGACGCAGGTGATCTCCGGGAAGGGGTGCTTCGGGGACCACCTGCATCGGATCAGGAAGGAGCCAACGCCTGAGTGTCATCACTGTGACGCGAGCGAGGACTCAGGGCTGCACACGCTGGCGGACTGCCCGGCGTGGGAGGTGCTAGGCGTGACCTCGTGGCAGCCATCGGGGTGGGAGTCCTCTCGCTCGGCAGCATGATTGCGGCAATGGTGCGAAGCGCGAGCGCGTGGGCCGCCGCCACCTCCTTCTGCGAGCATGTGATGCTCGCGAAGGAGATGGCGGAGCGCGCCCGGGAGAGGTTAAGAACTCTCCCGGCCCGCCGAGCCCGCAACATGCTCGCCGCGCGTCGCAGGCGACTCAGGCGCCGGAGATCACTTAACAACCTTCGTCCTCCATGAGCGCAGGCCTGGGGGTGGCAGGTGAGGTCGGGACGGTGGGACGACTAGCGCCCCTCCCCCAAACCGGAGCAAGACGGGGACACCGTGGTTGCCAAACTCGAGGGGGGCATCTCGAAACCGGAGATGGCCCAGGGTCAGTTGGGGTGCGAGGGATATGCTCTATGGGCAACCTTACACTCCGGCGTTTTTTTCTTTTCTGTCACTCACCTCTCGACAAGCAGTCTGTGTATCTCTTCTCTTATACGCCTATTGTCACTATTAACCATACAAAACCTCTTAGTGGCTAAATCGAGTCGATTCTCCATGCGACGAAGACGATTGTTTGCATTCTCTAACATCGCTATCTCCTGTGGGGATAAGGGGTTTAGGAAACAATTTTAACAAATGTCAGTGTTAAGAAGTCAATTTTTGGATAGATACCTATACAGGATTCGTTGTTAAACAGCAAAGGGACCTTCCCGTTTTCTTTTTCCAGAGCGGTGGACCATCTGGTACACCCAGCCAACCCGTTACCCTTATCGACAACGGACAGCTGCCTTAGCTCATTAGGGTTATGAAGTAGAAAACCTCGTAGAAAATCCCCCAGAGAATGCCCCAGAGAATGCCGCGGATTATGGTGAGCAGCTAAGGCAGGCAGTAGATGTACCTAACAGCACACGAGCACACGTTTAAGCTACTGGGGGTAAGTGGGTACACCACAGTACGGGTGAACTGCCTCTCGCAGCAATGGATCTAACGATGTTAGTCGGTTAGACCCCAACATAAGCACTTCATGTTACCCTCAACGGAGTACTGCCCTCAGCGATATAACAGGTAAAATTAATAAAAAAACGTATCACATTTGTCCCATCTCAAATGACCTACGGGTTAGAACAACAGTAAAATAGATCCAAGACATGAGTAAAGGGCTGAACGCCAGCTCCGAAGGAAAGTGATCCCAGAATACCAAAGAATTACAATAGATATCTAGATCGTGGCAGGAGAAGACCTTTGCCACGTATTTTAAACAATAATATAGTTTTGTCCTTTATGATTTTCAACGATTCTGTTCACCTATGAAAGTTAAAATATTATAGGACAACTAACATCGGCTTCGGTAGGAACTTGCTTAATTAGGTCTGCAAGACTTTTTCCAGCGAGGTAGTTAAGACATTCTAGCTCTGCTTGCTGGGCTCGCTCATCTCTCAGTTCAGAGTTCAAATTTTCGTATTCAACGATGTTCTTGTTAATTCCGTCCCTTATGCCAGCGTCACGGATACCATGCTGGCCTTTAGATGCGAGCTGTGAAAATATTTATTTATTGAGTCGCTCAGTCGGTAGTATTTCACTTACGGCCAGTCTCAATAATCTACCTACAGTTAAAGGTAGAAGCTATCCCAGATAAACATGTTAACATTAATCTATCTGTAACCGCGGTTTCAATATTATCAAAGTGATTTTATGCTTATTTTTGTTTATTGAAACAGAAACAATCTCCGATAGATACTAATGGTAGCTATTTTAACTGCTGGTAAAGGACAGATGGATAATTGTAACCGGCCGTTAGAGAAGGTGGATGTGTTGAGTGAAAATGGACACGATAAGGATGAGTATGTTAAAGTTATATATGTGTAAAAAACTTACAAACTTTCACAGCAATAATTATTAAGAGGTACAGTACAATTTTGACGAGTGCATGTAGTTATACTCACAAGCAGATCATAGTTGTGCCTGCTGTGATCATAGTGAGCCTGTAACCATGGCTTACTGCAAGAAGCAACCGAAAATGACAAGAATAGTAAATAAACTAACACTGATACACAGTAGGGTTTCCTTCATCTCATATTTGAGGATGCCCATCTGTTTCTCCTGGGGCGCTAACTGCGGTATACCTCCAGCTCGTTTCGCCACGCTGCACATTGGTGCCAGATTTAGAAACTGAAAATTGGCAAATAATGATTTAGCAGTTTGTGGCATGGAGTAACTACAGATAAAACTTTACTTGCAGAACACTTTCTTACCGTTCTTTGAGCATTGCTGAGCTCGGCTTCTGGATCTGCCACTTTCTGTTCGACTTGGTTAGGCATTTTGATGAGGAATTTATATCACAACAACGTAGAACTCTTATAAAATAAATATATTATAAAATAAAAACAAACTTATGTAAAATGTTAATCTCAGAAAGTACGATAGTAAACTGACAGCAAGCATCGAAACTAAAACTATAATGACATTATTTTAATTTTTCAAATATATAATAGTTTCTTTTTCTTCTGTTGGGTGCCAATGTCAGTCTCTGCTGTGTTAGAAACTTCCCTCTTTAGTTTTGCAAATGAAAGGAGCAGGGGACACGATCCGTACACCCACTGGTAGGTTCAGGGGGACTATTTAGGCAGATGTGTATTGCTCACTTTTTGCTACCTGATTTTCAGACATAATTACGGATCGTGTCGATCCGTACACGTACTGGTAGGTTCAGGGGGACTATTTAGGCAGATGTGTATTGCCCACTTTTTGCTACCTGATTTTCAGTCCTACTACTTATTTTAAAAGAACATAAATAAAAGTAAATTATACGGTTTAAACTCATTCTTTATTTATTATTTAATTATGAATTCCATAAACATTATTAATTATTTATAATTATATTATCTAGTCACTATTAAGATCTTATAAGTTACGATTGTTAAGTACTTATCAAATGTGTTTATTAAGTACACTTGCACTAAACAAAGGAAGTTAGTTGTGTAAAATATGAATGTACAGAGTTTTAAGATTCTTAAGCATTTATTATTTCATAAAATTATCACGGATATTTTTTCTAATATACATTACAAAGATAATAGGAGTATATTTATTATAGTACTTTTTTAATTAATTGCCTTTAAAATCTATTTCTCTAGCACAATCGGTCATTTTTAAATATTAAAAATGAGATTATATTTGTTAAGAGACAAATATATTCAAAGTTAAAAAAATAAAAAATCGAAAAAGAAATATTTAATTTTAATAAAAGAACCGAGCAAAATCAAAATAATAAATGTCAAGAATCGTAGCATATGGAATGACTAAGGAGTTATACTCTCGCCACAGCAATGTTTGTGCTAAAATATTTAAGAAGATATACAATTCTATTGTTTACAAAAACATTGAAAATTGAAAAAGAAATAAATATCGAATAAGCAAAATTATAAAATCAATATATTTTAATTCAATAATTAGTTCAGTCTTAAAAATAAATTATGTTAATTATTTTATCAATTTGATATATTACATAAAATGACAGTTATAAAATTAAATTTAATACAATATTTATTCGTGCACAGTGTGTAACATACATTATATATTGCTGCAATTTTAAACTACAACTTTGCATTATCCATTTTGCATTGATTAGAAAACATAGAATATAGAGAAGTGTTGATGACTGAAACAAACTGAATTAATCTAAAGGTCTAATAGACATCAAGGAATGAATATGAATAAAATTGTTTTTCAAGAAAACTACTAAAATATGTAATACTAATTTATTAATGAATTTCACTTTGACCTATTCGGTATCCAATTCCGAAAATCCCAATCTAAATGTATACGATTCCGTTAAGATTCGTTTCAATAGATTTTTTTTATAAACATTCGAAATTTAAATAAATGTAAACTTTATTCCGGGTCCTTAAAAATAATAGTTAGGTACACTATCGTGTATAATTCGAATAATATTTTCAATGAAAAATTATGATTTCTCATAAAGAAAACGTTTCAATGAGATGCCAAAAAATATTTGAAGTACTGATAAAATTATATACATCAATAAATGTAATCAAAAATATGTAAATCCATACGTGAAGTGACTTATATAATGAGCAGTATTGATATGTACTTGAGCATATTTATAGATATCATACAATGCCAGTCAGTGTGCAGTAATTACGATATATTGAAAAATGCAAAAATCGTGCATGAAATATAATATGTTTTTTAGACTTAAATAAAATCACCATTTTACTTTTGTAAAGCAGGCACATTTTATTCTAGAACTGTCATAATTAAATAAAAAGAAATATATCATTATGATAGCTAGGAATAATCACCGCTACAAGTTAGCGTTTAGAAATAATTGTCGTTCATTAATTATATTGCACACGTGCGATTAAAAATGCCGCAACATATTGAGGTATTCTTAGTTTTGTCTAACTTGTATCGAGATAGTGCCTTATGAAAAGAGATAGCTATACATGTGTAAATTGCTCCGTTAAAACATAGACCAATATAATAAGCAATTAGTCTATGGTTAAAACTTCTTTAATGATAAATTCGATAGCAAACACCAATTGTATAGAAGATAGCAATTTCTGTTGTTTGGCTTCTCATAATTAGGTACGCAATGTTATACCTACTTTTTTCAAATGCCGTTATTATAATATATTTCTTAATTACACTGCCACGGGTTTCCATAATCAATGATAATGTAATAATCTCACTTTTATATTATATTTTAAGGCTGTATTGCAAAATATATATTTATTTGATAAAATTGACATTTTTCATTAATATATAAAAGGCACTTTAAAAGGCCAGGTACTTTTAAGGCACAATTTATTAAGTACCAACTACAATATTATTGCAAAACAATTCAAAATACTTATAATCTTAATTAAGTGATATTTTACTAATATTCGTGGATAAAAACTACACACAAATGATACTAAAATTCCACCAGATCATGTTCAATTCGTGTCTTTTTTGGTTAATATTGACTTTAGACCTAAGAGCGTTCAATTTCACCTGGTATGATCTGTCGTTGGTGTGAATGTCGTTTAAGTAGAACTGTTAATTTCACCATATTGAAATTATATTCTGTGTTCATTTAGAGGTTTCGTATTTTAGCCGTCTTTTAGTAGCTAAAAATATGATTTTGTTTATGTTCCGACAGCTTTTTTGGCCATTTCTCATCTTACAGATAGTAGGTAGATAATTGGTTACACGTAATGTGACAAATGACCATTGGCTTGCCTGATGGTTGTCTGAAAGTCTGTAAACGCTTGCCATTCTAGGGATTCTACAAATACCTTGTTCTTTTTACAAACATTCCAGGGCCTTTAGACGAGGTGATATTATATTAGCGATAACGTAAGTGGGAACGTTCAGTAACGTATGGGATTGCTAAAAATATGACTGCAAAAATTTAATGGAAAATTTAAGTGAGTCTTCGGAATTTAAAATAAATTTTCTATTTTTTTAAAAAGAGCACTTGTAACCCAAGTTATTCATATTTCCGGTAACTCCTGAAGCTAAGCTAAATTGCTTGTGTTAGGAGTGGGTTCACGTCGGTAGTGTATTGTGCCAGGATTTAAACCCGGGACCTCTCGATCGTTTCCTTAACCACTAAGCAACCGACGCTTCTGATTATTATTATAATCACCGGAGTGTCATGATTAATTGATAACGAATAGAAAACAATTCTACACGAAGCGGTTCCTTCCACTAGCAGAATGTCACTTTGTCTAGAGGTCCAGTAAGCTTTTTGATGTGCATTATAATTGGGATTTAATTTCACCATATAATTTACTATAGAGTAATTATTTTAAAATATGGACAATGTTTATGTTCTCCGGGTAAAGTCAACTTCGCACATTGGTGTGAGTTCTACTAAATTGAATAACATTAATAATGTAAATAATATGGCTATTAAATGTTCAATCTATATCTATTATTCGGCCTGTTTTACCACATTTTAATAAATTATTTACCTACAGAAACTGAGTTATACTAAATGACCTGATCAAAAAAATAAAGAAAAATAAACCAAATAATAGTTTGTTTTTGTTGTTGTTCATGTTGATATCAACGACTTAGATTAGTTGTGATAGATGATAGACCTACTGTACGGAGCAACAAATTTACTAATTTAGTTGTCAAATTGCCAGTAACTAACTAGCAACTTATTAAAACTGCCGTATAGCTTATACTACAAAGTGTGTACTATGCCAATACAGATAGAAGTTAAAATCCATTAACCCTTTTATGTGGTCTCTAGGGAGGAATAGCCGCAACACATTTTTTTCTAAACAGCTCTTATGGCATATAGTATAAGTATATGGTTTCAGAATTCAACTAAATATCTATGAAATTTTTCAAAACTATCGACTATTTCGTTCAGAACTATTATTTGAATTATCTTTATTGTTTTCCTTTGATTAAGTAAGGTACTCATCTAGATAGACTAATTGATGACCTATATGTGAGTTCATAAAAAAAATATCCGTAAGTTATATGATGTGAAATCTTGGAGAAGTTTATACTTAGGTGTCTATAATGTTGAGCAAAGATTTCTGTCTGTAACATGAATACGGTTCATGAATAGTAAAACTCAGCTTCCTAAAACATAAATACTTGTATCAATTTATTAAAAAACTACTTAACTCCAGTGGCTAAAACAGGCGGTAAATCTAATTATACACTTAGGTGCACCAAACAACTCACTTGTAGTGATTTACGTATTTAAGTACCAACTATAAAAATACATAGTTTAGGTAATCTCAATGATTAAAACGTTATTTACAATAAAGCAATGGGTAGGTTAGGTTACAAAATGGCTGACGTATTACAAAATGGCGGATTATTTACATGACAGTTAGTATTACATATAATGTCGAATAACAAATAGTATTCATAGTTACATCGTTTACTCATAAAATAACAGACAAAAGATATTATATTCTCTTGGATTTATGTCTGTTGAAATATAATCTGTTGTACTAAATCCGCTCTATTTAATTATAAATGCCGTATGCCAAACCAGCCATTTTACAGTGAAAAATTAAAAAACCACAATATAATATTAAAAATAAAATGTAAACTAACTATTAACAATCTAATTATGATGCTAACTATCACTGCGATAGTGTAAAAATCACACGGTTTATAAAATAAAATTGTAACATAACCTAAAAACATTGTAATCGCAAACGCATCTGCGCGGTAAACCAAAATGATGGTCGCGAAGATTAATTTCGGCAAGCTTTTGTACAACATTATTGAAAGTAGACTGCAGGCAGCTGGTAAAATTGATGAATAGTAATTTTTAATGATTATTAAGTACAGAATCGTTATAGTTTTGTGGTCTATGGCTTGATAGAGGGTCACCAAGAGTTGTGTACAGCAGATCACCGGTGAAAAAATCCAAGCAGCCGCGAAGCTCTGGTCGGAACAGGCTGTTCCGGCAGCTTGCGGCGCTTCTCTTGCGTAGTGAGCTTGTGTTTCATCTGCTCGTCGATGAGCTCCTGCATATCCATCTGAAATAGTACCATGGTTTATTTACAAGTGCTCTGTTGGAGCTTTAATTGTATTTATGTTCAACTTCTTCTTCATCGAGTCAATGGTAAATAATATTCCTTAGATTTTGTAGGCTCAATACTTAGCCACATATACCCATACACCATCTAGCGACAACAAGATGAACTACTTCGATACTAATACGTCACTACCAATCCTGAATCGCGAAGTGAAGTTCGCGCGCTCGTATAATACGACCTCTGTGGCGTAGCAGTAGTGCATTCGACTGCTACGTCAGGGGGCGCGGGTTCGATTCCCGCTCGGTGCAAATATTTGTATGCATGAATATGTCTATTTGCATTGGTCTGGGTGTTTCTATGTATAATATGTATGTATTTACAAAAAAAAAAGTATATAAGTATGTTTATCCGCATTCTGGAACCCTTACTTTGGGTCTAGAAAGCGCTGCGTAGAATGTTGTAGAATATTTATTTATTTATTTATTTAATATACAACATCCCAACGACAACCGTTGGGTCGCGGCCCGCCAGGCGTGATCACCTTGCCTGGTCGGAGGATCCTCCCTTTGTGTTGGAGGAACATCACACTCCGTTCCCCCACAAGCGTTTATGGGTACAGTAAGAATACATTAAGAGTTCAGAACGTACCTGCCACTGTTCCAGTTGTTGTCCAAGGTCTACCTTCTGTCGGACAGCTTCGTATAGTTGACTGTTGGCCTGCATCAGCTCAACTCTTGTCTTCGCCAAAGCCACCTGGAATTTACAAAAAAGAATTGCAGTTCGGCCGTTCCGTAGTTAGACTGAAAGCCGGTCCCGACTGAGTTGGGCAAAGACTAGAGATGATGGTAGAGACTGTAGGTTACAGTAAAATCAGCTATATAAATAGATGGTATGTGGTCTTATTATCATCTTGGTTGCCCAAGCCAACCTCGTCTGCTAACTGGTACGCCTGCCAATTAACTAGGCTTTAGCGCAGTCTTGCATCTCTGGGTTAAGAGTTCGCTAAGTTATCATCATCTCGTGACCTAACATGAAATTAGCTGGATAACTAATGACTTGAAATATACTACTAGTCCAGCTGTTTAGAACAAAAATTGTGTCGAGGTTCAGGTGTGAGGGGGGAATGGAGAGGGGTACTGGATGGAGAGACTTATAATGATAATAATATTTTTTTTTATGAATATTAGTAACCGAAATGATTAATATTCCCCCTAAACCCTCTAGCTAAGCTTAATTGCTTATGTTAGGAGTGAGTTCACGTCAGTACTGTAATGGCCAGGATTCGAACCCGGGACCTCTCGGTCGAAACCTTAACCACTAAGCTACCGACGCTTCATATTAATTATAATTAATTTTAGCACCTGGACAGATGACAATTACAAAAAGGTGAGGTCTACTTCAACGCAATTGCCATCAACTAAGTGACCACAAGCTGTTTAGAACAAAAAGTGTGTCGCGGTTTCTGGGTTAGGTGGGAATGAAGCTAGAAAAATGAGTGAATTAATTTTGACACCTATCTGTATGAGCATAAGCGCCTTTTGTAGTGTCATCTGTCATAGAAGTCATTGTTGTTAACCAATGAATTGCAATAAGAAAGATATTAAAACATTTCAGTACCTCGGCAGCTTTCTTTCTCTCCATAGCTTCGTCTCTTTCTTGGCGAGCCTTAGTGACGGCTTCATCGTTTTGCAGACTGCTGTAGTTAGCGTCATTGAGGAGCTTATCACGCTCTTCTGCAGCAGCTCGGAGTTCGACTTCAGCTACTGATAACTATAAAATAATAATTGTACATCTGTTGTTAGTTGCATAATTTTGAATGTTAGAAACAGCTGAATGTTTGTATGGGTATAGCCAAGTCAAATTAGATAAAAAAGCCGTAAAACGACAGAAATCTATCATTCCATCCCTCATTATGTACCTCCTGTAGTTGTTCGTCTCAGTAACCTGATTTCGTACCACGAGGCTACGATTAATTAATTTATGGTTTTGTTTTCAACCGAACCGGAGCCGAATGTAATTGCTATTAGTATGAACACAATTAGTTTGTTTGTAGTTCGGCTTTGTGTCTGTGAATTAGACTTTTTACATGAAACCATAAAAACAAAAGCTAAAAGAATCAGATGGTCGAGTCGTTCGACCCAGTCGTTCGCCAGTTTGGAGCTCAGCAACAAATTTAAAGATTAGTTTTTATTTATTAATTACAGTGTCGAGTCAAACAAATTCTAAAATGTTTACATAAGGTCTTCAAATTCAACCTTGGGAAAGTCAAGCTGTGTTGGATCCCGCAATAAATTTGCCCAAAAGCAAGTCAGAAGCGTATCCTACTTATCATTAAATTTCATACGCATGAGAAAAACAATGGCATCATCACAAAACCACACACAATGAAATATGTTTTCTCCGAAAATCCCACGGTTTATTTCCGCAAAAACTGATACTTCCGCGAAGCATCCGGATTAAATAAAAGCGCTGTTGTTTCAGCTAGCTCGGTGCTCGGGAAACAACTTCATTGTCATTTCACAGATGCAGTCCTATTTTTTTAAATTTATTCAATTTTAATTTCATCTATGCCTACACACAAAATTACTTGTCATAACACTTCATTCTAATAATTACCATAAAAAATTACCAAATTTTTGGTTTTGTTCAGTCTAGCCAGTGTAGTGCAGTAGTAGTCTTAGTATTGTAAGCATCCACTAAGAAAGGATTTCTTGAAAATATTGCCCCCAAGGGGGATAAAACACAGAGTTTACCCGTGAGGACAGGAACGGACGGGCCTATATGACCAACAAATAACCAAATTTTACATCTATATAATATTAGCTTCGGCGTCTTGTAGGCGGTCGAATGCTTATTGTGGCGCAGAATTATGTTATATAGGGTTAAACCCTGGGTGAGAAAGGGAGAGTTGTCGCTCAGATGTTGTGAATTCCTAACGGCGAGGTTAGCAATTGCAAACATCTGGGTGATACCTGTGTGCATATACCTATTAGAGAACTTGACCAACAATATTTCTCGCAGCTGCTTTGAACCCCCAGCTCTCATCTTTATCGTATAGGTGTACCTACGGATATATATTTATAATAATCAAGCCAACACTATATTAAAAAAGATATTTTGTAATTAGTTGTGATAATTAACTACATACTGAACACCATAACATCTTAATTAGTTCCCGCCCGCTGAACCGTAGAGCTCGTAAATTATTTTTAAAATATCATTTATACGTGGGTACTGCACCATAGAGCGAGTTATTAATTACGTATTAAGGTTATTTCTCACATTAGCAACTCTATGGTCTACCATAAACGCGTGAGTAACACGCACTGGCCCACTTTCTTTTTTTATAGAGATATTGTTATAGATATCAGTATTTTTGTGATATTTCGTAGTTGTTGTACAAGGTTCTTTAAAAAAAATGTTTCGTAGAGGTGAATATAGTTGGACGAGTTAGACTCAATCAATAAATCAATCATTTATTTGCATCGAATATGGTTACTGGAACTGGATACGGAAGGCGAAGGATGGGGTGCTCTGATCCACATTGGGGGAGGCCTATGTCAAGCAGTGATCTGCAATAGGCTAATTAGTTGAGACTGTCGTAACAAAGAAGCAAACAAACGGGTCATTATTTTGTTATAGCGAACCTCATTTATATTCAAAATTTATACTTCGGTTCTTGAATAAGGTTATAAGCTATATACCATCACGTTAGAATCTCTTAGGAGGCGAGCAATACGAAACAACGATGGGACGCGTGAAATAGCGGTGCACAGCGAGTCATCAATTATTAATCTTTAAATAAAGTAAAACTGGATTTACCTGAATGGTTACTCCATAACAATCAAAATCCAGCCTTGATAAGTAATTTGAATTCAACGTAATTTACTAAAACTACGAAAATAATATGTCCACTTGCACTGTCTTATGGTCTTTAATCACAATGACACTTTTGTGTTTTCCAATAGTAGTACTTACTGCACTACGTCACTTCACACTCGCAAAAGATTTAGTTCTAACCTTTTTAGCATATTTGTGTGATATCTGTGGTGCCAAGAAACTAAATAGCCTTGTCGCTATTGCTAATCATACATGTCATATTCTGCTAAATTGTTAATCTTCTCCTTTTCTTCGAACGATATTAAAAATAAAAAAAATATTTTCATTCCTTTTGTATTACTTCTAATCTAAATAAATATCATAATGTTTCAAGCTGTATCCATAGACAACCCAAGAGTTTTTGACCACATTAATCTATTGCACCTACCTAGTTAAATAGTAAATCAAATAATTTTACAAAAAGCTGTTTCCTCCGGAGTTAGTGCTTGTAGTAAGGTCATTGGCATCGCTGACGGTTGCCACGTCAGGCAGATCACGCTATGCGGCAAGGCTAGTCTAGATCGAGCTCAGATTGCCTCCTTCGTTACTTTATTATTTTTAAAACGTTTATTTCGTAAGAGTATTATTTCTGAAATTCAAGTAATCTTGTTAATACACTGTTATAAGCTTGTTATAAGTTACATGTATTTTTTTTTGGGATGTTCTTTTAGACGACTCATGTATTTCGTTAGACCATCTTCTCCTCCCAAACGGCTGAGCTGATTCTAATGAAATTTCACACAAGCAAAGATGTTACTGATGCGAAGGACATAGGCTATGTAATTAAAAATTCATGTGTACCACGGAGGAATAATCACCGAACAAAATTTTCAAAATCTATCTATATATATAAAAGAAAGTCGTGTTAGTTACACTATTTATAACTCAAGAAAGGCTGAACCGATTTAGCTGAAAATTGGTGGGGAGGTAGCTTAGAACCAGGAGAAGGACATAGGATACTTTTCATAAAGATTAAAAAAAAAAAAAAAAACAACAAAAAAAAAATGTGAACATTGTCCGGGAAGCAGCAATTGAACAATTTCTATCCAAATATATATATACGTTATGTTTCGAAGCATGATTACTACGGAACCTACCTTTAACCGTAAATTGTGGGGTGGTAAGCCCGGTACATCCAAGGAGTTTAAAAATTCAATTGGATAGTTGGTGGCCTCATTTTCATTTGTTACACAGTCAATTGATTTGAAAGTATGCAGTATACCAATTATCTCATTCTGAATTATGAAGTTTAACATCTTTATTCTTAGCCGCCAAAATTGCTCGCTCACTCAGCCAGTCATTATTTTTGTGGTTAGTAATGATGTTTGGGAATACTTTGTTGATGAGTTCGTCTTTTGATGAGACAAAGTTACAGAAGTTCTGAGGAAATGAAATCAATCCGCTCGATTGGTCGACAGGTACTCGACCATTGGGGTGTGTGTTGGGTAACCTCCTCGAGTGTCGCTCCGATTCCGATCCCGCTGCAGTCCGGGGGGAACGGAATCGGAGCGGCCGGTACACCCTGGGCGGCGGTCAATGGCTTCCCCTTCACCCCTTCATAGGGTTGGCATTGATCGTCGGCCAATACCCAACGTGGCGGGAACACATCGCTCTCCGTACTCCTCTGCTTTCAGAGGAGACAGGATGAGCGATGCTGTTAGTGGTGAGATGGCCCAGGGTCAGCCGGGGTGCGAGGGATATGCTCTATGGGTAACCTTACACCCCGGCGTCTGAAGACCCGAGACGGCGTGCGGTTTTAGTCGGTGCAAGCCCGACATAACCGCCCCCGCTGGCCGGCGGGGGGGTATCCGAAGGGATTTCCGCACGATAAAAAAAAAAAAAAAAAAGGTACTCGACCATTACCGATAGTCAGTAATGCAACTCTCATGTTTGTTGTCAGCTGAAGTTTCTTTACATAGCACCATAGATTCGATGATTTGAATCAAGCATTTATTTCGTCTGCAGCAGTTGATGTTGGAGTTACTGGTAGTGTTTGGCGGAAACCTCCAGACAGTAAAATCATTGCGCCTCCAAAACATCTCAAGTGCCGATGCGATTACCTCCCACGATGAGACTGGATCCCTCAGGTGGCTTTCTCTGAGGCCCATGAAAGAACAGGGCCTCGGTTTTATGCAGAGCCACCTCGAGACCCAGCCGCCGGATCCGCTCCACGACTTGGGCAACCGCGGTCGTGACCTAGTATAGGTGTGAACTATTTTGTCGTTTTTTTAATGCTAATACTAGACTCCAACAAAAACGCAGAAACTGGATAAATGAATTAATGAATTTGGACATCTACCTGTATAGGCATTACGCGCTTCTTTGTAATGTCATCCATATGACAGGGATAAAAAGGTGTACATTGTTACAAGTGTGCAGTGTCCTTTCGCGACACTGTTTGATCCGTACAGCCAATCTATTAGTATTCATAGAAGTTATTGGCAAACCTATGGGCTAACCATGATGCGCTTATAGCAATTCATTTCAATTCAGCAAAGCTGAGGAAGTGAGATGGGGCTATACACCGCATATAAATCCATCTCTCTAGCTCCGTGCCACCCAAAACTGAATTTCTATTAGCGCATTGTGGTTAGCCCATGCACGGCTATTTCTTTGGTTGTGTAAACTCTAATTACTGATATTAATCTATTCAAGTATTCATCATTGTTTAAACAGCTTTCGAAACATGACGAATGTGTGTTACAGTTCTAGAAGTGATGCCTTAGTAAATGAAACGAACACAAATACCTATTCAGTCACCGTATTCATATGAAAGTGTGTTAACTTATGCAATTAGACAATATTTATGTGTGTAGTGAATTTAAGTACGCATTATCTTAACGTAGACATCTCACTCCGCGGGTTAAATACCTATGTAGTTATGTGACTGTTTATCTTTTTTTTTTTATACCACTCAGGTGGCAGACAAGCTCACGGCCCACCTGATGGGAAGCGGTTTTATCTGCGGTTTTTATTAAGCGGAATTAACATAACATAACATAACATAACATAAACTCACGCCTATATCCCCGAAGGGGTAGGCAGAGGTGCTTGCACCCACATTTCGCCAGTTTATGTTTAGGTCCCAATGTAATAGGTGGCGAGCCTATTGTCATTAACCGGGCACTTGTAAACCTGCGATAAATACACACATAACTTCGAAAAGCATCGAAAAGTCATTGGTGTGTGCCATGGTAAAACCTGGGATCGAACCCGAGACCTCGTCTCAGCAGTCCATTACCAATACCACTAGGCTACCGCGAAATTATCTGTACTATTATAAAGTAGTAAATTGGTTTGTGTCTGTACATTGGAGATATTGAAAAAAAAACAACTTGGGTTATGTTAAATGAACGATTCGGAACACGAAAATATTTAATTTTGGAATGTTTGTCTGTTTATTCATGATGGACGCAATAACTACTGAACGGATTTTGATGCGGTTTTTTCTAATAAAAACGTCTTGGTCGGACTAAAAATCTGCCGTATGTTCGATTGCAATTGGTTAAGTAGAACCGGAAATTTGTCTAAAAATACGATAACAGATCTCCGCGCGGGTGAAGCCGCGAGCATCGGCTAGTGTATTACAGTATTGTCAGCTCAAAAGCAGATAATCATTTTTAGATTTTAAAAATTAGTTTTCGAGTGAAAGTCATTTATATTTTTTGATGTAAACGTTGTTCAACTACTTGTGAGCCTTCTAATAAAATATTTTAAAATGTTGTTTCAAATATAATTAGTAATTTTCATCCAGATTTTTAATTTTGAAATCTTTACAATCATCAACTTTTGACGCTGATTGTGCCTACATTGGTAGCCATACACAAGTCATCCTTCTCCGAGCGTTTTCCCTAGTCGGTTCTGAAGTCAGCTTTCAGTCTAATTACGAAAAGGCCGACCTTCGATGTTTTCCTTGAAGCGACAGCCTACTGGCCTCCACAACCCACTGACAACATCAAAGTTCTGTAGTTCCAGGGTCCAATGTACCAAATCAATTGCCTTATTTTTTTTTTAAGTTAAATATAGTTTTTCCATAAATGTAAAAAGTGTCATAAAGAACACGGGCCGCGTAATTGTCCAGTCCATGGTAATATGTGTTCAAACTGTAATAAACCTAACCACTTCTCTGTAGGTTGCCAAGAGCAAAAATTACATGTTGTCAACCAGCAGGAACATGCCCCGTTAGTTATATATTTTATTGGAACAAGCCTCTAATACATAAATATTACAAGTGTAAACTAACTTAACTTAAACACACAACTTACAAGTATAAAACAATAATACAGGGTAAATATTGTGAATTTTATTCATACCACCCACTGCCGAACACCAGCAAAAATTTAAATATACTGTTGATTGTTGGCACTTGATGAAACATGCTACATATATCAAAAAGAAAAACCAACTACCCTAAAAAATGTTTTTTTTTTTATATTTAGGACACGTCAATTTGACTTCACCTCGCCTGATGGTAAGCTGAAGGTAAAGTCTCAGGAAAGAGGGTCACCATTACATACACGTACCATGTTAACAATGGTGGCACTCAGCTTGACAGCCTCATCAGAAGAGGATTGTCGTCGCAGCACCAATTGTGAATATTATAAATGTTCCGTACATTCGAAGTCTTGTCATTATGAGAATTTCGAATGTCAAGGAACATTTATAATATCCAAATTTTGCGATATAACAGGAAAGTTAGCCTACTAGGTACAATTCTTTAAAATTTTATTTAAAAAAGTGCCACATTACATGTTGCTGCTTTTGATTAGAAGTTTAAAACCTACTTTTTTTTTTATACCACTAAGGTGGCAGACAAGCACACGGCCCACCTGATGGGAAGCGGTTACCGCGGCCTATGGACGTGTGCAACACCAGTGGCGTCACTTACAGTTAAATTTTATAACTCATATTCTGTATATGTATGTTTCCAATCTCCTAAATAACGTTATCTATGTCCAAAGTCTTTCACAAAACAAGAACCAGGGCTCCTTTATTATTCTATGAATACGCAATATTGCCTAAAGTTGAGCCTGTAATGGTAGGACGTAGGCGTACGCTACACACTTAACAAGGGAATCTATATTTATTATTCATGGACTTGTAGTTATGTATTCTGTGCTTATAGTTTGAATACAGGTTTACTAGGAATTCAGTGCAGGGTGCGACTGAAACAAATTGAGCTGAGCGAGCAGGACTCTTACTTGAAAATAAGACATCTTACTACGGTCGCGCGCTTGGCTAAGGCCGCGTGCTCGTGAAACTGTTTTTCGGTGATTACTCCTCGATGGTACATCGGACATGAACCATCTCGCTTCAAAACACTCCTCAGTGTCCACACTATCACCGTGGTAAATTTGGTCAAGATCGCGCGAGTGGTTATGGAGGAGTTCAGCCACCAACAAACGGCTATGCCGCGTATAAGAGTATAGATAACAATAGAGCTGCATATACACCCACACTCATGTAAACTCGGGAACAAACACTATAGGTCATAAATAAGCTATAGGTACCTACTGGAATTCAATAATATGAACAGCAAAAACGCTTTAGGGCACGGCAAATTTGCCCTTGATAAGACTTAGGTACCAGTTCACTGTATGGCCCAGGGTGAGTCGAGGTGTGAGGGAAATTATTTATGGACAGCAGATTTATACCCCGGCGTCTGAAGACCCGAGACGACGTGCGGTTTTAGTCGGTACAAGCCCGACATAACCCTTTATCCGAGGGGATTTCGGCACGAAAAAAAAAGGTACCAGTTCACTCTCTCACTCGTTCCCACAACTCCACAGGACAAAAACCGAATTCTAAAACAAGACTATATAAAAGTTTTGATTAATAAATAAATTTAAAAAGTGAAGGCTTTTTGCTACTGGCAGGTAAGCCGAATGAAAAAATTCAAACTATTAATGAGCTAAAAACGTAAAAGATTAAAATTAAAAAAATATAATTACGTAAGAGAATACTGCAAATAAGCAAAACGAGGTGACGCAACGAGTTAATGTTTCAAGACGGTTGCTGACGCAAAATGCTATGCATTGCACTGCGAATCACAGCCTACTGAATTTCACCTAAATCTATCGTTCCCGGTCTATGTATATTGGAGTTTATTTTTTAATTAACACGGCTGTAAATAAGCACATGACCTATTTGTGGATGCTGCCTGTGAGTGCTGGCAACACCAAAGAAATGTAGCAGTTCCAAACGTCCATAGACTACATGTATAGCCAGATTTTAGAGTAGTGCATAAGGGGGCATTAGCCCTAGAAGGAGCTCTATAAGAACAAAGCCTTCCGAATTAGATGTTTTTAGATTAGAATAAAACTAAGCCTTTCAGGCTGAAGAGCGTGCCAAACAATTATACATACATACATACACACATGCATGCATACTCTCGAAAAACATAACCCTCCATATGGCACAGTTGAGTACCTTTTTTTTTTATCGTGCGGAAATCCCTTCGGATACCCCCCCGCGTGCCAGCGGGGGCGGTTATGTCGGGCTTGAACCGACTAAAACCGCACGCCGTCTCGGGTCTACAGACGCCGGGGTGTAAGGTTACCCATAGAGCATATCCCTCGCACCCCGACTGACCCTGAGCCATCTCCGGTACCTATTATAATATATATAAATGATTGAAAACAGAATAATATGTCTTAAATTCGTCACTTTTTTTGTTTTTGTGCGGAAATCCCTTCGGATACCCCCCCCCCCCCCGCCGGCTAGCGGGGGCGGTTATGTCGGGCTTGAACCGACTAAAACCGCACGCCGTCTCGGTTCTACAGACGCCGGGTCCCTGACGGTCTGCGTGTATACTTAAGTCTTGAAAAAATCCTCAGTACATCGTGTCAAAGCGCTGCGCGCCATTTCAATTCAATTCAGTTTGGCTTCCTAAGCTTATGGTACTTAACATTTTTATTCGCCAAAATCCAATTATAGCCGTAATTTTCGCACATTTTAGCAAACTAATATCATTACTTAAGGGGAGGAAACCACTTAAATTCCCCACAAGGTAATCCCTGTAAAACTATTATGGGATCACGTTTCACTAATTCCTTCATCCTTGACTTTTAACGTTGGATTTCGATTTCGATTGGATTTCGATTTTGATTCGAATTTGGAGTGGATTTCAAAAAATATTTTTTATTATTGTCACACAATAACAAGCAGACATCTGTTTCCCGTGCCTAGAATTTTCAGTGGTGAAGTCTTGGAATTCTTTACTAACACAAGTGTTTCCTTCTTCCTACAGGACCCGGGTCCTTTAAGCGGCGCGTGAAAAAGCATCTGATGAGCCCGTTAAACTGAGGGCCACCATTTTTTTTAACCGAAATCGCTAGTATGCCCGTTAACCTCTCCAGCTAAACTGAAATGATTTTAGGAGTGGGTTTACGTCGGTAGTGTAATGGCCAGGATTCGATCCTGAGACCTCTCGCTCGTAAGGCCGAATCCTAAACCACTAACCTACCGTCACTTATAACCATTATTTGTATCAGCAAGGGTGACCCTCATTCCTAATTTTATTCTTGAAGCTTACTGCTACTGATTTTCTTCAATCAATCAATCAATTAGCCTATTGCAGTCCACTGCTGCACATAGGCCTCTACCATTATACGCCATAGCACCCGATCCTCCGCCTTGCGAATCCAATATATCCCAGCTACCTTTTTCAGGTCATCCGTCCGTCCATCTTACTGGGGGACGTCCTACCTTCCTGACTACCTACTTACTGATTCGTGGTGTCCACTCTAGGACTCGTTTGCTCCATCGGCTATCGGTCCTTCGGCAAATGTGGCCAGCCCATTGCCACTTCAGCTTGCTTATTTTCTTGTTTTCTTCACATAAACATAATCGCAAACCTATGCCACTACCAAAGAGGTAACAAGCCCAGATCTAAATCCATAATTACTCGATACCACGAAACAGTTCTCCGTGCAGCTATCAGAACCGAATCGATTTGGTATTAAATCAATTTCAATCGGTTTAACGGTCCGAACGGTATTTCAATTTAACCGTGTAACTGACGTACTGCTAACGAAAGCCTTAACTGTATCGTGAAATCGACAACTTATCTGTGGAGCTATGGGGCTGTGTGACGTAACACCACGTATAGTATTTCCACAGACCAAATAATCATACAGAAGGTGCAATACATAAATGAATATAAATAATTTGCGACTCTGGTACACTTAGGTGTACCAGAGTCGCTAATTATTTGTGACCCAATTGCATTCCTACTTTCCCCTTTTCACTTTGGCATCATTGGTAGTGAGACCATGGGCACGTGTGTTATCCCTTACGACGTTAAAACAGCACTACTAGGCCTCCCCTTCCCACCGGGACCTGGTGGAGGTGCCACGGCCAGAAATTTCTTACCCACCTAGTCAGGCGGCTGGCTATGTTCACGTCAAAAAAGAAAAATAGTTGATTGGAAATGTTGGCGAACTTACCTTAGAAGATAAATCCGCGATAATTTCATTCTTTTCATCGATCTGCCTTTCTCTCTCTAGCGCCCGGCGCGCATGCGCGGCGATGGAGTCTCTCACTCGCGATCCTTCGAGTGTCGCGTACGCAGCCACTGCGTCGGCACAGGCGGCGGCCAGCGCGCCCCGCCGGAGCGTCTCTCCCTCATCGCCGTCCAGAGACGTGAGAGACAGGTCTGAGTGTAAACCTGTGGAATAAAATACTACAATTTAATGTAAGGATGTCAAATGTCGTACCGCCTTACGTTTGTATGGGAGTAGAGTAGTTTGCTGCAGTTATAAAATGAAGAATTTGATTTGGCAACACATTCATCATGCGTACCTACTGCTAAAGAGTGCAATGTTGCAGTGCAAAACCTGGGAGTCTTCAAGTCTAGAGTGAAAAGGTTACTTTTAGGCAAGCGTGCTCCACCTTCGACCGCACCATCATTTACCAACAGGTGAGATAGTGGTCAAACGCGAGCCTATTACCAATAAATAAAAAAAGAATAGTAAAAAGGTGGTGAAGAATACGTCCTTTCTTATTGTATCATCCTCATAGCGCTGCTTCGGTTGTATCCGAGACTTTAACCTCGGAACCCGGGGTCCGCTTATTCTTTTTTCTTCCGAGTTTTTTATTTTGTCTTTTATGGGAGCGACTACTGTCTGACCTCAAAACTTTGAGAGGAA
This sequence comes from Cybosia mesomella, assembly GCA_946251805.1. Lineage (NCBI taxonomy): Eukaryota > Metazoa > Arthropoda > Insecta > Lepidoptera > Erebidae > Cybosia > Cybosia mesomella. Next base: position 22,730,221 of record OX276407.1, read on the forward strand.
AGTCTGCACTAGGGCCTGGTCAGTTAATCAGCAGGAGTACCGGCTGAAGGCCGGATTGGGTTCCATAGATATTGGTGAGGCCATTACATAAATCGGAACTTTATCGTATTTTATCGTTTTTGTTCGTTTCTAATCACCTAATCACGAATACTTCCTATTTTATTTAACACTGACGTGGTACAACATCGTACTCGTACCTTGCCATTTCCCATGTGGCCACATAGTTCGATTTCGTTGCTCGATCAATCGCACAATGATTTTTCAATACAAATTGTTCGATCGATCGCACGATGTAGAATTTTTCATACACGTTTCTAAAGAACTGCCCGTTTTGATTTTTAGTAAAAATACGTTATTCTACTTGATCTAGTAAACTATTATCATATTTTTTAATGTCAGGGGAGTCATTCGAATGCTCTAGAATATTCCAAAACTGTTGGCAGTCCCACGGGCAGTGCGTGTTCGAAATTCGAATGACATCATACACGTCATGTTACCGTGAAGGAGCGTGGTACGCCATGACACCAACGGCCAACGGCGCAGTGTTGATAAATAAAGTATGAGAATTTCCACTCGCGATGTTTAAGAAACTTCAAATATTATACCTAAAATTGGGTGTCCTGTTGATAATATGTGTTGGGGTTATGATATTGACCGAATTTTCTACTAAAAACTACTACTAGTCTAAAGTCCCGTCAATTTTTTTAATCATGGAATGGCTTCCCGCTGCTTTTTTAGCGACCGACACGACAGTACAGTATAGCGTTCTCTCTGCCGTACGTCGGACTGACAGTTTGATATTTTTCTTACCAGTACAGTTACAGTTTCTGTACAATAGAGATAACGCTCTAAAACATCGAAAATAGTCGATCTTAGCCGGTCTCGCACTCTTCTTCCCGACGCGCGACGTGCCAACCCAAACGCCGCCGGGTACTGTAGATGGGCCCCTGGGTCAGTCGGGGTACGAGAGAAGTGCCTTAGGCCACCTTACATTCTGATTCTGAGATCTGAAGACCCGAGACGGCGTGCGGTTTTAGTCGGTTCGAATCCGACATAACTTCCCCCGCTGGCTGGTATCCGAGGGGATTACCGCACGAAAAAAAGGGTACTGTAGATGGGAATTTAAAAAGAGTTTAACAAGTTTTTATAGATTTGGCAACCCACACAGGTCTCTTAAGCTGTGGAGTCCACTTGTGTTACATAGGACAGTATGTTATTATGCTCTAGTGGTATAAAAAATATGAAGGCGCATTCCGACCTCAAATCAACAAAACGTAAAAGTTTTCAAAATCTAAAAAAATTGCAAAGTTCACTAAAAACATAACGTCCGATTTCTCTGCATTATATGTGATAACTGATAAGTTTTCTTTTTTTTAAATAACCTTTATTAAAATGTTGGGTTCTCGGGTTATAACTTTAAATTGTAAATCTCATATAAACTAACAAAAACTAAAAAAATACGTTTATCCGCCTCATCAAAACAACAAATAAATTGAATCAAAGTACGACCGCGCCATGACTAATTCAACGCTATATTTCCACCATTATCTACGAAATAAACGTGACTGAATATATTTATGTATTTCTTTCATATATCATAATAGATAATATTTCCGTAAATTAATCCAGGAACGCATTGCGAAGGTCGCGTTATTGTCTGCAGAACCGTATACACCTGAACTGACTCATTGTCACTATACAAGCAAACTACAGAAGGTTAAGAACATGATATTGAGAAATGCTCTTCGATTTATTTAGCAAGGTGTTACAAGGTCATACAACAAAGACCAGGTGGCAAAAGCGTCTAGTACTTGATAATATAGCTGATTGCATTGATGGTGCTCAGTGCAAAGGTTCACCTCGGTTACTGTAGGTAGTTATTTTTAGGTAGGCTCGAGCCATGCTTTCAAAAATATGCGTGGACGTCTTGACTAAGGAAGTATCATTGTTCCATTTCACGGTTTTTTTTTTGCAGGTTTTTGCGGATTATGCTTGTGGGAGCAGCAAATTGACATCCTATTTACCATACAAATCTTCCTATGTGGTAACGTTGTAGCACCTCTGGTGTTGCAAGCGTTCACAGGCCACGATAACAATTTATCATAGTGTGGATCGTGTGTTTATCTGTTGCTGTTATTCGTTTTGTTGTTCTGAATAAAATTTTATTATATAAATTTATTTAGAACAATAAAACAAAATCGGATCGGTGTTTAGATTTTTTCTAAGATTGGATACTTACTCCTAGGGGTATGACCTCTCGAGTCTGAAATTCACGCATTGAAATTATGAACACAAAAGGCAAATTATATAATTTCAGACAAGTCACGCTTAATTTGTTAAATGACCTCCGACAAGGAGAGAGGTTGGTTTGTCTAAGATAGTTGTATGATAAGCATAATTTAATTTTGCCTTATAATTAAAGTGAAATATAATTGTATCTAAATAGATATGCAGTTACCGGAAGCCTATTAAAGCCTGTAACTTCAGGGAGTACCTCTTGAATTTTGCCGATTCCATGAAGACCAAGGTCTTCTTGTTAGAGAATCCATTCCTTTTAGTCCTTTGAGAAACCCAGGGCAGAGAGATTTTCTAAAGTTTGAGGGCCATTTTGTAACCATATAGTAATTGACTATTTATAAATTCAGATATATAAAAATAGATACATATTTAATCCGTGACGGAGGCATTCGACGTAAGGCATTTCATACTTTTTTATAACAAGGTAGTATATCAATATTAACTAGTTGATGAATTTATATGCAATCGAGAACACGTATAACCTATCTGATGTCATATTACCGCGCCAATACACTGATGAGTTCATTGTTACCTAACATACAGGAAGATTGATGAGGATTATAGTGATTATTAATATTTATTTTTACATAACATCGACTGCGCTCTGTGACTTCATCTTCGTTAGGCATTTTGCTCAAATCCTATGAGTCATAGCGTTGATGTTATTTTACTTTTCTTGACAATAAACCAGCTCATGGTTATTTAATAGGTATGTATCCGTCACTTTTCTCCATCGATCAGAATATAATTAATATAATAGGTATACAAGCACTACAGGCACGTCTCGCTGTCCATACAGGAGTGCTCGTCCCCACACTTATGTATGGTAGTGAATGTTAGGTATGGCATAAGGAGCATGAAAGTAAAGTGAATGCTTTGGAAATGAGAAATCTGAAAAGTACAGCTGGAGTGACGTTAATGGACCGGAGGGAAAGCGTTTTTTTTTTCATATTGTTAACATAGTGATAAAAATATCCTATCTTGCTACCTAGCCCTGGGGTTATCCTTCCGAGGGCTTACCCGGGGTGCCCGGCAACGGACACTTGGGGAGGACACCGTGCGGTTTTAGTCGAGACACGACATAACCACCCCCGCTGGCTAGCGGGGGGGGGGGTATCCGAAGGGATTTACCTAGTGTTAAATAATGTAAAAGTTTTTGAAGATGTATGGATGTTTGTTACTCAATCATGCTCAAACAATAATAATATTGTTATCAAATAAATTTTATCATATTCTGAAGGTCATTTCAGACTGAAACTTCTGTAGTACACTGTATGCGTCGGTTGCCCTATAAACCAGTCACGCGATCCATGGTTACATTAACTGGTTATTTATGTTATTCCGTGTGCAAACGCTGCCGTGGACCATTTATTTGACTTTAGCAACTGCTATATTTAGGTATTGTTTATACTGTTAAGGTATGGCCCGTCTGATGATAAGTGATCACAGACGCCTATAAACGCAAGAGTATAAGTCACCCATTGTTGGGGTGAAAAAATAAGACAATAGTAAAATGAATGGACGTAAAAGACTGGACTCCAGCGTCGACCTAAGAGGTTTGTACCTATAGCAAAATTTCCACTATCTAGGTCGTATCCAGGTAGCTCACTTGCATTAGTATTCTGACTAGACTAGATTGGGCGCGGGATCAAGTCCCGTCCTGCCTGTTGAATTATTCATAACATAACACAACTTCACGCCTGTATCCCCGAAGGGGTAGGCAGAGGTGTATTACACACCCACGATTCCAATTCAATAGGGGGCGAGCCTATTGCAATCTACCGGGCACATTATTAAGCGAGCGATAATTAACATTTATTAATGCACACATAACTACGAAAAGCCAGAGGTGTGTGCCCGGGGCGACTGGGGATCAAACTCGAGACCTCGTCTCAGCAGTCCGTTACGTACGCTACTGGGCTATCGCCGCTTTGAAATATTCCGAATTAAATTTATTGAAAAAGTTAGCGTACGAATTAATTGCTTCAAAATTTCATTAAAAGAAATCATTCCCGCGATACTAAAAATAGCCTATGTATTATTCTAGACTTTATTCCACCCCTGTGCAAAATTTTATTAAAATCCGTCCAGACGTTTTTGCATAAAAGAGTAACAAACATTCACACTGACAAATATACATCGATCCTCACAAACTTCCACATTTATAACACTAGTAGGATTTCGAACCAAACTTAAAGCTAAATGACCCACCTGAATCGTCATCGTGTCCAGTATTAAGCTGCAGTGCCAACGTCCTCAGCTGTTTGTACACCTGCACAGCTTCACTCCTCAACCAGCCGTCGTCATGGTCCTCTTCCGGTTCAGATTCCATCTCTGCGTGCAGTGACCTGGCGGTGTCTGTCGTGTCAATAGGATCTGGCGCGCCGATCCTCTCGGCTAAAGTATCGTGGGATCTTTGCAAGCGTTCCAGTTCCTTGAGGGTATTGTGGTAAAGGTGTTCCTGTGGGTGAGAAAATTTGTCTGTATTTTGTTTAATGTAAATATTAATTTACTTGAAAATTATTAAACATTGTTTAAAGTTATGAAATCCGGCATCCTAGCGATGATTAAGGTTGCATACGAGGTTTTCACCTAGGAGCCCGAGGATGGTCTTTATATTTCACCAGCAATCTGCTTTCTTCTTCGCTTGAGTTTTTTTTTAAACTCAAGCCTCATAATATATAGCCTAGGTTCATCGGGGATAATTTACTTACGATAATGACGGAGGACTTAAGTCGGAGGTAGCGGGTTCGATTTCCGCTCAGTGCTAATATTTGTATGCATGAATATATCTATTTGCATTGATCTGGGTGTTTCTATGTATAATATTTACGAAAGAAAATGTATCTAATTATGTTTATCCGCATTCTACAACTCATAACTCAAGGTAGTTAAGCTATGCTTAATTTGGGTTTAGATAGGGATGTTTAGAATGTCGTAGAATATTTATTTTAATTATTTATTTACTTATTTACAAATGGTGAAAGAATTTTTCCAATAAGTGCAGTGGTTCCGAAGATTACCCTCAACATATAAACAAACTCACAGAATTCGGCCTCTCTCTTTATAATTTAAGTTTAGATTTTTATTTGACGAAAGGAAACCTGCGCCGGAGCCTCATCCATTGATATACCAGATATCTACCATATACTAGTATGTGAGGTTGGTTTGGCACCGAAAGTATTGGTGGGGCCCATATACCCTGATTATGTCGAAATGTGGGTGCTAGCACCTCTGCCTACCCCTTCGGGGATATAGGCGTGAGTTTATGTTATGTCGACACTAGAGACTATTAACTAACTATTATGTAACAGGGAAACAAAATTATTTCAACCTACAATATACATGTTATCTATAAAAGCTAAAACATCTCTAAACCACACAAAGCATCATTAGCAAATTTCAAAGCGTCATACAAAAGGGTCTAATAATCCGATGGCCGTCAGATCTGCGGTTGCCCAATTCGCGAAACCTTCAAAGTTTTGAAACAAAATTAGTTTTTAATTACTTACCAACCATTGTTCTATTGGACTGACGGATGTAGAAAAGTGAAAGGAATTATTTATATATAAGATAAATAAACAAACTACTACTTGTTTATTCATTTATCTCTATAATAATAACATACATCCATATCTATACTAATAATAATATTATAACACCTATTGTACAATATTCCCGCAAATAAATGATTTAGAGTTTGTTTTAACGCTACGTATGCGATTTGGATATTTCTTTTTGCATTTAATATTACATAATCTATACTAACTCTATATTTTTATATGTTTGGGGTAATCTACACTAATATTATACAGAGAGAGGCCCAATTTATGTTTGGGGTAATCTATACTTATATTATAAAGAGAAAGGCTGACTTTTTATATGTTTGGGGTGATCTACACTAATATTATAAAGAGAGATAGGCCGAATTTTACTGTTTGGGGTAATCTACACTTAGAGGCCGAATTTTTATATGTTTGAGGTAATCTACACTAATATTATAAAAAAGAGAGGCCGAATTTTAACATGTTTGTGGTAATCTACACTAATATTATACAGAGAGGCTGAATTTTTATATGTTTAAGGTACTCTACACTAATATTATACAGAGAGAGGCCGAATTTTTATATGTTTGGGGTTACACTAATATTATAAAAAAGAGAGGCCGAATTTTAACATGTTTTGGGTGATCTACACTAATATTATACAGAGAGAGGCCGATTTTTTATATGTTTGAGGTAATCTACACTAATATTATACAGAGAGAGACCGAATTTTTATATGTTTGAGGTTATCTACACTAATATTATACAGAGAGAGACCGAATTTTTATATGTTTGAGGTAATCTAAACTAATATTATAAAGAGAGAGGCTGAATTTTTAAATGTTTGGGGCAATCTACACTAATATAACAAAGAGAGAGGCCGAATTTTTGTATGTTTGGGGTAATCTACACTAATATCATAAGGAGACAGGCCAAATTTTTGTATGTTTGGGGTAATTTACACTAATATTGTAAAGAGAGAGGCTGAATTTTTATATGGGATAATCTATACTAATATTATAAAGAGAGAACCCGAATGTTTATATATTTATCTTTGGACTCACTGCACTTATGTGAAAGATTATTTCGCCATTTGAAAGGTAGGACGTAGACGTATTATGAGTAAATTACGATGTGTTAAGATAAAAAAAAACTCATATGAACCGAGACGAAGCGAGGGCGGGTAGCTCGTACGATATAAAGAGCTCAAAAGCTAAATAAAATAAATTAATGGTACGATAAAATTATAATCTAGTACCTAAATTATGTACAAAATTATTATAAAACCTTGATAAAGAGCTGAAAAAGGCTACAGATGATAATAAATATACGGAAATTGCTGTATTCGTACTAAATGGCGGAAACATAGCGTACATATAGTTTCCACTTAATTAATCACCAGTACAAATTTAACATTACACCGATGATCCAACCGTTAACAAATACATTCACGATAGAACCGTATATTGCGAAAAATTATCTACTTTTCGCATTTTCACAATAAACCTTGTATTTGAAAGATATTAATGAAACGTTCGATAGATTGAGTATGTAACAATTACATACCTTCGCCATATCTAACTAATGCTTTGAAACCACATATCTTTCCTAACTAATGATACTTTTTGACGTATCTTATTCAAAATGTTTACTAGTCAATGTGAAATAATGAAAGGAATCACTTGAGATATACTCAATTGTTTATTTTTAACCGACTTCAAAAAGGGGGTATACGTTCGTCTGTATCTATTTTTTTTCTATTGTTGGAACTCAGATAAGTTCATCGTGATCATCTTAGCGTTTTTCCCGGATTTTACGGCTTTTAGAAATAAAAAAAAACTTTTATGGAAGCGTCTGCCATCGGACTTCCCAATCTCGAGAAGAAAGTTCCAACCAGAAGTGCACCTGAATTTCCAATTTGTTCATTATCATTATTATGCTATCTTAACCGAATTCGCTAAATATATAAACATCGATTTATTTATCCTCAAAAGCCATTATGTGCCAGTGGCATCAAAAGAATGATAATTGTAGTAGTTATTCAATTATATAAAAACCATATGCAAATTGTAATCACTTTTATAATCAACAATATCTAAATCAGTTTCTTCACTGTCATCATTAACAATCAAAGTTTCTTCGATACACCATCTATTTTTGTATATTCAGTCCTTCAATTGACTGCACTGCTCGATGAAGCTGAAAAGTCCAGAAGATACTGGCCACCGTTTTAGATGCTGTAGATCTTAGAATGGTGGTCCCTACCTTGACGACGTCGACAGATGCTTTTACAACCCCCGCTTAAAGAACCTTGATTGTAGGTAGAAGGAGACAAATGTGTGGGTAGAGTATTCCAGTTCTTTATCATGAGAAAAAGAAAGAAAGAATCGTATCCATCCACTATCTCAACAATAATTACTGAATATTTAATCTCTCATCTTACCTGTTCCTTTAACTGCCTTTCTAGGGCTACAATCCTATCGTTAGCTTCCTCTAATTGCTGCATGAGGTTCTCCTTGTCCTGCAGTGATCCCATCAGCCTCCTCTCCAGGTCTGTCCTTTTGTCCGTAACTAATGCCAGCTCTGCTTTTAAGGATTCCAGACTTTGTACATGGTCCTGTTGATAATTATATTTCAAGATGAGTGTGTTTAAAACATTTATGTTACTTTGGAAAAGTAACGCTTATACGGAATTATCTTGCAAATTTAGAGTACCCTTTTGCAGAAGTTCCTCTACTCCTACTGCCTACAGTTCTTCACTTCCATCATTGAGTTTCTGTTGGTGAATGGGGTTTATCAGAGTTTTTTATGAAGAGTAATACACTAGCCCAAAAGCCCAAAAACCCCCAGCCAGATGGACTGATCGCCTAGAAAATGTAGCTAGAATAGACTGGATGCGGAAACGGCCCTTGACCAGCTGTGGATTAGCTAGAATCGTTCCAGTGATACCCTGGTGTTGCAAGAGTTTTCAGGCAAAGGGGACCATTTTGCTTGCTGTCTAAGTATTATAAAAACCTTGTCTTAGTGATGGATTTATAGATACTGTATTCATATTCGTTAAAATAAATATACCGTAACAAATTATACATTTGATATGCACACAAGAATGATTAAATTCAATTGTGAATTTGTTATGGTGCCTGTTTTGGAATTATTGAGTGATTGCAGCTAAAATACGGTTAAATTGTAAATTTTAACAGCTTCTTTTTTATGTTTTAGGTCCGTCGCTTGACTGCACCCCGCCTGACGGTAAGCAAAGGTAAAGTCAAAAGAAATAAAGGTCACCATTCCAAACGTTTTTGTTTCTAAAATGAGTTAGTTTTTTATTTCATTAATATCATCATCATCAAATTTAACCTGAAAATTTGGAGTTCCTGTATGAGCTGATGATAAACGGTTATCACTTTTTTTTACGTGCGGTGTAACGACGAGGTAGGTATGTCGAACTCGAACCGACTAAAACCGTACGGTTTTCCTTCACGGCCGCCTGTGTTGTCGGGGAACCTGGTACGTCCCAGGAAGGATCCCGACTAGCCTTGGCCACCAGTTACACATTAACCACATTAACTCTTTGTTGGACATGGAAATTCCCCCCTCCGCTATAGAAAGGCGTGTCCGTAAACAAGACGAACCGCCACCTGGGCCTACTTCTGCTAGAGCGACAGTTAGGACTTTAAACGAATTGCCAACTCTTTAAAGACCTAAAAGAGGTAAAGGGTAAATTACTGAACTGTCCGTTAGAGAAATATGAAGTGGTTTATTGTCTCTAAGGAGTAACAAAACTGCAGACTTTTACAGTGTGGGTGTGATGCCCCAGTGGTGCTGATTTCAGTGTTTTTTGATACTACTAAATAGCAAACAAGCATATGGCCCACTTGATGGTGAGCAGTTAAACATATGTACACTCCAAAACAAGACCTCAATTTCTAGAGAATTTCCAGATTTACGTACACACGGTCAAGGAGATAAGTATGCACCTTTACATACACATTTATATGTAAGGCCATTTGCTTCCTTATGCATGTCCATTCATGCGGGTTGCCTGTTTCGTGCAGATCGTATGTATTTTCTGCAAATCTTTGGTGCTAATTATTTGTACGAAATTAGTTCCATATTGTGTACACGATCGAGGCTCCCATATACAGCAGCGGCACACGCACGAGGCAGCGGACGACCTAAAGGTGTATAAGTATACCTTTAGTCGCGTGTACTCACAAAAATTCAAGACTGTTTTTTTTTATTTAGGTTTATATGTATAACATGTATGTATTTACAAAAAAAGTATATAAGTATGTTTATCCGCATTCTGGAACCCATAACACAAGCTAGTTAACCTATGCTTACTTTGGGTCTAGAAAGCGCCGTGAAGAATGTCGTAGACTACTAATTTTTTATTTAATATTTTTTTTGTAAAATTCTTTATTTTTCTCATAGTTCGTGGACTTTTTTTAGCGTGTGGAAACCCCCACGAATCGGTGCCGACGATAGGGTGGGCGTGTCGGAATCGGACCGACTAAAACTAGTTCGTAGGCTTACAAATTCTGAAACATATTCTAGCTCCTGTGAAATTATTATCTTACTTGTAAACTTGTTTTCCTTATCGAACACTGGTCTTTTAGTCCTTCCAACTGTGCCAGCAGCTGCTGTTCTATGGCTGAAGACTCCTTCAGCTGTGCCGTTAACCTGGAGTTCTGGGCTGTGAGCTCCGCGATGAGACTGGCTTTTTCTTCATCACGCTGGAGACAAAAGATATAACAAATTTATGAAAATATGTTTAATTTTTTAACGAAAACAATTTACCAAAGAAAGAAAGGGAGTCGGTTCAAGTCAATCCATTGTTTTTTCTTGGGTGGCCAGCGGGTGGTGGTTATGTCGGACTTGAACCGACGACCGCATGCTGTCTCGGGTCTTCAAACGCCGGTGTGTAGCGTTGCCCATAAGGCATTCGCCACGCCACGCAGGTCGTTATCATCGTCATCTTAGAGATGTTACCGTTTGCGACCGAGCATTTTACTGTGGAGCCTGGGGTCCGTTCACTCCTCCACCTTTATGGAGTCCTACGCCTTTTATGGCGCGATTGCAGTCTGACCTCCCAACCCTTAGAGGATGAAGATGACCCAATGAACTAGCGCCTTAGCTTTGTCCGTCAATCCGCAGGTGCATTCGGCTTGCAAACGAAGTCGGCTTAGCCTGTACACCCCACACGCAACACAGATCGTCAGTTTACTTAAAGCCTAGTCTTTATATTTTACGACTAGCTGATGCCCGCGGCTCCGCCCGCGTGGGAGTCGGTTATCGTTTTTGGTCAAATTTCCGGTTTTAAGTACTTAACCAATTGCAATCAAACTTACAGCAGATTTTAAATCTGACCAAAACGTTTCTGGAAGAAAACACCGCTTAAAATCCGTTCCGTAATTTTTGCGTCCATCGTAAACTAACAGACAATTATTAAAAATAAAATGTGTTCAGAATCGTTTATTTAACACAACCCAAGATTTTTTTAAATATCTCCAATATGCAGACACACATTTACAATTTTATAACAATATAGAAGTCCAATTTCATCATGTCGTTTTGCAGATAGTCATCATATTCATATGGCACTTACGCGTAAATACAAGGTTAAAACATTCGCGGCTGTCACGTAACACTCATTCGTGGAATCATAAAAAAGCGGTAAATAGCTTTTCGGTTCACTCTGAACGGATTATAACCGTAACAACTTTTAATTTTAAAGAAACGTGTAGGTACCTACAGAATAACAATATGTATTCAAAGCATTCGGATAATAAAACTTCACTTTTTCCAGCCACCCACCATATATATAGGGGGAATTTTATTAACCTGGTCCATTAAGCCAATTCCTGGTCTATCAATTAAGGGTACGGTACGGGGTCATACCCCGTACCTCCCCCTTGATGGATCGTTCCTCCAACACAAAGGTGTTCTGCGACCAAACTAGGTGTGAGAATTTTTATTGCGATTTGCCCAGTGGTGTACATAAGGGACTGCCGAGACGAGGTCTCGAGTCGATCCCCAGTCGCCCCGGGCACACAACTTTGACTTTTCGTAGTTATGTGTGTATTAAAAATATTGATTATCGCTGGCTTAGTAATGTGCCCGGTAGATGGCAATAGGCTCGCCCCCCATTTCTACCATAACCAGGACCTACACATAACTGGCGAATCGTGGGTCTGTAATACACCTCTGCCTACCCCTTCGGGGATACAGGCGTGAAGTTATGCTATGTTATTATTCAATAGAACAAAGCTCAGCTTAACTTCTATAGATTAACTTCTAAGCTAGTTGTAGCTAGATGTATGTGGTTAGTTTTAATGTCTATTTCTGTATATATTCTCTGAGGACATCTAAATTATAAACAGCTACTTGACCCCATAGCAGAATACAATACAATATTCTTTATTGTACCTACACCATGAATAACAAATTTATTGTAACTTAAAATATATTATGTATATTTGGAGGTTTCACTGACCCGGTCTTTAGTAGATAAAGATAATAAATAAATTTAATAGATAAAGGTTCCAATTGTTACATGGCAAGGAATCGTATAGTTGATTTTATTTCGTATCTATTTACACATACCATAGATAACTTTATGTCTATCTCGGTCTTGGATATGCATATATAATAGCCCTATTTATTTAGTCTTATAAGTCTCAAGAGTTTTAAATACTATCACGCTTTTTGGCTTGCCCTTTCTTTCTAAATGCCTCTCATGACCGAGATCCTTGATTGGCACCCTCTGCGTTCGATGGTTTTCAGCTTGAGAGGTTTTGCTAGATTCGTATTTACTGTGAGAGTGTCACTGGGTATATCAAAATAAAAATAAAAATGGAACTAAAATGTATGTTGTTAAACTAATCACTTATCGAGTAATAAACTTATCGCGTAAGGTATCAAAATGAAGACCTTTGAAAGGTGATTTCAAAAAAATATACATATATATATAATAATATATATATATATATATATATATATATATAAAAAGTATACACTAAAATTATTAATTAAAAAATCAAAAAACCCGACTGCCCTAAAATGACCGGAACAAGTGTCATAGAAGGCGGGACCCATTTGCAAATTTAGATTTTTTAATAAATAAACTTTAAAACAACAGTTTCCTATATCCGCATTCTCTACAAACAACCTTAGCCCATACGTTTTTCACATGATCTCATTTCAACTGCGAAATTCGATTCAGTTACAATAAAATTAAAACTAAATTTAACATCTAATCAATCTGTAAAAAATGTATTTATTTAATTCGTTTTGTTCACTTATCTACTTAGTTAATTTATTATGTAACTAGAATGCTAAGACAAATACTGATCATTCGTTGGTGGGCAATCCGACAACCGTAACTAACTGCTAATCGTACACATTTACCGATACTGCAATCAAATATTTAACCATGCTCCAAACTACATTGTTCTGAGCATTAAGCGTAAATAATCACTCTAATAAGTGTAGCTCCATCAGACAATCTTGCTACACAAAAGTGAACTCTTTTAACGTTAAGTTAAAGACTATCATGTCATGAAAAAAATTTGCGAAACAGTTTTTGCAAAGAGGTTTTGGAAGGACGGTAAAAGGCGTGACGTGCTTACAACATTGTGTCTTGCAGCTAAACTAGCTTTACGTTTTTTGGCTTTACAGCTCATAATATAAAGAAGATCATAATATTACCGGTATGAAAACCATTGAATATTTTTTTTATTTTGCCAAGTAATTAGCTAGACACATAACATGTAGGAGTTTCTAAAAACTAGAGTTTGAGTTCAGTATGTTCACTGTGGTAGAAATTCACAATTTAATATCAGAATAATAACTTTACATAAAATGCCACCAGAAAGCGTAAGTTTTAACAGCTGCATATGCTTTACAATCCTACCGATGTATTATAAAACAAAAGAACACACCAAGAGTTACTGTTCTACGTCAATGAAAACAATATTAAATTTGTTTGTTATTATGAAGTTTGTATATAAATAATTATGATTATTTTCTAGATTACTTTCGGAACTGACAATGTATTTTTTAAGTATTTCAGACATCAGTTCCGCTTTGATATTACACAATCCGAATACATTTTCAAGACGCATAGTCATTCCATTAGTTCGTATTAACAAAGATGACGAGAAACGCCTGAAGACGTTAGAATAATATATCTTTTGTAATAATCTGCGCTGCTTGATGATATGCACATCCGATTTAATCAATCAATCAATTAGCCGATTGCAGTCCACTGTTGGACATAGGCCTCTCCCATTTTAAGCCATAGCACTGCTTACTGTTTAATATATCGTCACTACTAAAATGCTTAAATTAATACTTTAAGCTTTTCATCTAATACTCAGCTATAGTGCAAACCGCATTCATGCCATTACAATTACTGATTGATTCCAAAATAAACATTTCACCTCGGATTTTATGATACCAGTTAAAACTTTACGAGCGTCGTCTACTGACGTTCATTACAACAACGTTAGAACTATAAATATGACGTATCGACGGCATATCATTTCTTCAAATATTATTTGCCCAGTGTGCTGCCTTTATTATTATTATTATTTCCAACGGGGACGCCGATGACCTGGCGGGTGATAAACCCATTTCCCCTGATCCTTCCTTTTGGGAAGGATGTGGTTACCCAGCAATCACGGCGTTCCGTCGAACCTACCTGTGTCCTTGCAAAATCTTACGATCTGGTTCACCTTCAGATCCTCCAAGTCTTCTGTGTCCAATGTATCCAACCCCATTGTCTCCCATCTTATCAGTGAGTACATGGGGCATTCGGCGAGCAGGTGGAAGCTGGTCTCGTCACCGTCCATGCACTCTGGGCATCTGGGGTCGGTTTTCACGCCTATCAGTGTCAGGTGCCTGTTCAGTCGGCTGTGTCCTGTTAACACTTCTATGACGAGCCTCATGCTTACTCTTGAGAGTTTTATTAGTTGGCTCGTCCTTTTTTTGTCTAGGCCTTTTATGAATATCTTCGACTGTCTCATGCCTGTCGATGATTTCCATCTCCGGTTGGTCTCTGCTTCAATGCTTCGGCTGATGACTCCCTTGGTTATTTTGTGGGCGATTGGCAGCCGGGGCTCCGGGCCAACCTGGTTTTCATCAGCTCCTTTCCTGGCCAGTTCATCTGCTATTTCGTTGCCTGTGTTGCCCTCGTGTCCGGGTACCCAGGAAATCGTCACGTCAGCTGTTCTGGACAACTTTTCCAATGACTTTTTGCACTCTTTGACAACAGCTGATGTTGTCTCTACTTTGCCAAGTGCCTTCAGCGCTGCCTGGCTATCGCTGTAGATGGTGACCTTTCCCATGTTATTTAGGTGGCCTGCCATTTCTACGCATTCCATGATAGCGAAGATTTCTGCTTGGAAGACACTTGCAAACTTTCCTAGGGGTATTGACCTGTTTTCCTCTGTACCGTCTGAGGACTTGATGTGTACTCCGGAGCCAGAGAGCTTGGTTGTTTCCTTTCTGGAGCCGTCTGTGTAGCAGATGGTGCCATTGGTGTTCATCTGCCAGTCGTCTCTCGGTCCTATGTGTATTCTGTACTTCTTATCAAAGGTCCTTTCTTTCTTTATCAGATCGTTGTTTGAAAGGATCATTGATAGTTTTTCTTCGTAGTCTTGACTGATCATGGCATGGCCCTCATCAAATGTGTTGCCAGTCCATAGGCCAGTACTTTTCAGTTTGAACCATTGTTCAATCGCTCTCTTTTTCGTTTCCAAATCTAGGGGGTTCAGGCCCAGTATGATCTCAAGCGCGGCCGTGGGTGTAGTCCTCATCGCGCCGGTGGTCATCAGGGCCACCAGTCTTTGGACTTTGTCTAATTCTTGTTTGTTCCTTCCTATGTTGGCTTTATGCCACCATACTAGGGCGCCGTGTAGGATTCTCGGCATGATGATTGCCTTATAGATCCAGAGTACTGTGGCTGGCTTTATACCCCAGCTTCTTCCTATTGCACTTTTGCATTGCATCATGGCCATTTTCGCCTTTGAGCATGTGTTGCTTATATGAGTCTTGAAGGTCAGCTTGCTGTCCAGTGTGACACCCAGATACTTGACTTCTTTCACTACTTCCAAGTCATGATTATCTAGTCGTACTGGTTCAGCACTTCCGATTTTCCTTTTGTTGGTGAAAAGAACTAGTTTGGTTTTGTCAGGGTTGAGGTTGAGGCCTTTGCTCCTGCACCATCCTAGTGCTTCTTTCAGACCTCTGTTCATGATATTGCACATGACACTGAGGACTTTGCCTGTGATTAGGAGCACACCGTCATCAGAATATACCTGTGTATATATGTGCATCCTGTTTATCTTGTTGACTAGCTAAAATACCTAAATAAATAGCACCTTGATGGCGTTCTTAAGGGTGCTCATGAGTTTTTCCAGTGTACGTATGTAGGTATGTGCAAGCAGCACACGTTAATAGGTGAACTATAAGTACGTGGAGTAGCTCCACACTCACAACACGGCTCCATCTCATCTGAGAAATTAAACCTAGACCGGTTTTCATTACTTCGACTAACCGAAGTCCGAAGTCTGTTTAAAAACTTCCAGGTGGTCCAGGGAAGGTCATGTTCAGGGGGAATATAAATAAGTATGCTTATGCAAAAATCACATAATTTACACTAAGTATGAGAATGACATCCTGACGTGTCACTACCTTCGTAAGTTGTAAGTTATGTGCTCATTTGAGATGACAGTTCCATCTTACAAATTCACAGGCTGCATTCCATGGATGAGTAATTAGAGTTATTTAAGTTGATCATCTTCATGCTTCCGAAGGCATGAAAATGTCGCTTCCGGTGTCGTCATCAGAGCAATAGCGTTAAGCTAGGGGCCTTTAGGGGCGTACCCTAAAGCATTGCATTGCTTTTTATATCAAAAAAGTACATGTACTGTTTTGATATAAAAAGCAACTATCAAGCTGTATGTGTTTTACTATATATCTTTATGGGAACAAAAATTGGAACATTATTGTCTACAAGGACAACACTAATAAACAAAGACTTTCCGCGTTTAGAAATCGACTGTACCTAACTTAATGCCTTTTGAATTAACTTCCCTTAAGGCGTGAATTATTCAGATCGGGTATGAGGCGTGTCGACGCGATTTTGCACAACGATCACGTTTTTTTTTTTTTTTTTTTTTTTTATATTTAGGACACGTCAATTTGACTTCACCTCGCCTGATGGTAAGCTGAAGGTAAAGTCTTAGGAAAGAGGGTCACCATTACATACACGTATCATGTTAACAATGGTGGCACTCAGCTTGACGGCCTCATCAGAAGAGGATTGTCGTCGCAGCACCGCGTGACACCCACCGGTCCCACCAGTGCTGCGACCACAATCCCCCTGCCCGGCTATGCACTTGCTGACCCCTGAACGCAATCAAACCGAAATTTGATTACTATGGAGAGTTTTTCGCAATTGTGCACGGTGGTACCTACCCGGCCGAATTTTGTGACAAATTTGTGTCATCAAATTTCTACCACCACATAACTTCATATCACCGACACCCACTGCACAACTAAGTAATGTCTCCTGTCCGTTTAAAAAGCTGCCGGAGCTTTTTGAGTTACGAGTCCTGCTACAGATAACCCCCCACAGCAGGCAAGAGAGTAAACGTAGGCAGACAAACAGCCAGTTCCATCAGGTGTCATCAGACCAAATGAAAACCTGCTGCCTAGAGTAGCTAGATATCATCTCTATGGGCCAACTATGAAGTCATCAAATCGCCTGCGGACCGAAGTAGGAAGCTGGCAAAAAAATAGTGCAAAATGCAGTAATATTGCACCAGTCTCAAGTGCCCTGCGATTGCAGGGCCCCGTCAGAGTCCCGTCCATGTCGCATTTGCGCTCTTGCCCACTGTGCCCCTCCACCTGTACTATCGAGGATCTGTGTAGGGCAACAGACAATTACAGCATTGTCTGTTGCCCTACACAGATCCTCGATAGTACACAGCCTCGCTGTGGCTAAATATTGGCTTGACAAAATCTAGGAAATATTATTAGCCATTGACTCCATGAAGAAGAAGAATTGGTATCTTCAGTTATCTTTACTCAATAAAGTTTGATCGTATTTCACAACGATTTAAAAGCAGGGCTGTGAACGCGCCATCTTGCAGTTTATAGCTACATGTTATATTTTCAGTTTTATAGTTACAATAACAACATTAAAATTCTTTATACGGCATTAGATTGCATCCAAACAAACAATTCAGAGAGCATCATAATTTTCTATTACCCAATTCTCATCGGCTGGCTGATCACACACAGGTAATTGTAGAGGATGCGTGGACGGAAGACCAGGCATCCTGGCAGGAAGGTGTTGAAGGTCGACGGCATTAGAGTCAATGCCATGGATACAGTTTGGTGATTACGAATCTTTTGAAAACTATGGAGGTTTGTGACAATTTTGTAGTGAAACAAAGGGTACCTACTGAATTATTCGCATGTATATGACGTATTCGCATTACTGGAAAGAGATTTAAATAAAACTGATAATACTATAATCTGTTATCATCATCGCCTTAGTGTTGTTCTCTGTTGCATCCGAGGCTTTTACCTCGGAACCCATGACCGCTTACTCCTCCTCCTATTAGTAAGCGAACCCCTTTTTTTTCGGATACCCCCCGCCGCCGGCCAGCTGGGGAGGTTATGTCGAACTTGAACCGACTGAAATCGCACGCCGTCTCGGGTCTGCAGATGCCGGGGTGTAAGGTGGCTTCATAAGGCAATTCCCTCGTACCCCGGCTGACCCAGGGCCATCTCCGTTTTCAAGATGGCCCCCCCGGGTTTGGGAACCACGGTGTCCCCGTCTTGCCCCCGGAAAGGGGGGGGGGACAACGCGCAACCCGACGGGGCCTGCTTCTGCTAGGGTGATAGGCATCAGATCGAATGCAATGGAGAACAACGCTAAAATAATGATGACTGGTCGATTCCTTTCCGCTCCTATCGGAATAACTAAGGGTTATCCAAGTTTATAGGCCTAAGGTACTATTATAGGTACTCTTGAGATCTCCTATCCTTTTCTTTTTCGAATTGACTGATGTTTAGATTTAGAAAATCGCCATGATGCCACAGTTCAAATAATTTCTTGAGTCGAAAGACCTGTTGTATCGCCACAGACTAAATAAATAGTTGTACCGCCCTGTATATCTTATATAGATTATAGCTTATAAAAAAATATCGATACAATTAATTAGTAAAAACGCACAACTCATAATGAAAGTGCTTGACAGAAATACAGGGTGCGCCACTAATAGCTAATTGTCCCTGAAAGCTACAAGGTGTAGCCGATGACGCTGGATTCGGAGAATTACGTAATTCATACTGTAATGTCACGGCGTCCTTGACTTTAATGAAACATGAGGTTACGTTTGCCTTCATTAAAATCGATAGTTGTTTAATATTGCATAACAACGTTAAAAAATCATGTAATTACTTGTGCGTACTGCTAAGGTGTGAAACTCCTTGCCTGAGTCAGTGTTTCCGGCAAGCTATAACCTAGGAGCAAATAAATAGGCTGCTTCTAGGCAAGCGACCACATCATCACAAAATGGGCAGCTATTTATCAGCAGGGGTACGTACAGTCGCCCTCAGGAGTAGCTGCACACAAACACATTTACAAAGGATCTTTACACTGAAATAAATCATTAAACTATTGATGTTTACCTTTGTTTACATTTTTCAATTTATTAGTTAGTTTACATATTTATTTTATTTTATGTAAAGTTTTAGAGCTAAGGTGGTCAGTAACTTGGAATGTGTTAAGCTAATACCGATGCTGACTGTACTGGCTTGCAGTTGAGACACACCATCGTTAGCAACCAAAACACCGTTAGTAACCAAAACACCGTTAGTAGCCGAAACACTGTTAGTAATCAAAACACCGTCAGTAATCAAAACACCGTTAGTAACCGAACCACCGTTAGTAACCAAATCATCGTTATTAATCAATCCCGTTACGAACTAATGGTCAACATGTATACAAACGATAGGTAGCTTCAGGACTACTTCTCTCGATTTTATGTTTTGTGTCGTACAGTCGACAAAGTTGCTTAACACTAAAATATCTACACACATATATGATATACCTCCCAATAATTGATATATAATAGTTTTATAATCCCCTATAGACAAACTTAATATGGAATGTTTTCTTCGTTTTTATGAAAGGTTTAAGAGCTTAATATAAATGGGATATAAGTATTAGGATTACAATAAATTAGGATTTCTTAGGATACTTTTGTTGTTGGCTGTACCTGTGACGTGTCGTGTGACGTAGCATCATGTAGAAGTGTCTACACCGAGTATGCACTGAAGCATCGTCTCATAGGATTGCAGATGCTTACCTTACTTAACCTTGGAACGTTCTAATCGTATTAACCTCGCTTTCTTTTATCGACTTGACAGTTAATTTGATACTTTATGGCCCTAGCAATCCCAATAAAATGTCTCAGTCACGTTTATTATACTCGAAGCGGTAATTCACTATGTTAAGTAACTTTTTGTTTTTTTGTTTGGATTTTAGTGGATATTACTTATAAAATGTTGACGACATCTGTTAAGCGCTTTAGAAAAAAAAGGGAGACAAAATGCATTTATTTGTAAGCCTCTGAAGTACAGTCAACGAGAAAAGTTGATGTACACTAAAATATTTTAAACCATTTTACATTGGTATACATGGATCAATATTTGTCGCATAATTACTTTACACATTTTATATGTGTCATGTTTTTTCTATTATTGAAAGGTTAAGAGCTAAGGTGATAAACAAATTAGAATTTGACGGCCTCTGTGGCGTAGCGGTAGTGCATTCGACTGTTACGATAGGGGGCGTGGGTTCAAGTCCCGCTCAGTGCATATGGTTGTTTGCATGAGTATGTCTATTTGCATTGGTCTTGTTGTTTCTTTATATAATATGTATGTATTTACAAAAAAAAACAATGTATAAAGTATATAAAACGCTAGTGAGAACCATCCTATAACCGCGTACCAAATAGGCCGTAAAATACATTCTCCTGTCCAGGGCAATGTATTTTTTTACTTCGGGCCACCAACCAGGTGGACACCGAAGTCTTAAAATCACGCAATAAAATCAAAATCTTACACCCACTTTTTATCACTTTTCTCGACGTTTCACAGTATTCTAAGTCTAATTAAGCAAAAAAAAAAGAACCACTTATCCGATTTAAAAAATCCGTTCCCGCAGGGGGAACGCACAGGTAGATTTCGTGAAGCAATTAATATTATTTTATATAGAGAATTACGGACTTTAAACAGTTTATTTTTTTTTTTCTCGAAAACGGTAACTTTTAGCGAAAAACTTTTCAGACATTTATTTTAGACTTAAAAATGGCCTATCGATTAAAAATGATTTCTACAGCAAGAATGTTCACCGGTTAGAAGTTATGATTTTTTTCCCGAAAAATTTTGGTTTTTCCCCCCTCCACTTTTAGTTAAAGTTTTAATCTTATAGGTTTATAATTAAAAGTTGTTGGTATTCATGTATACTATGGGATAAAATTAGAACGGTTCGAATATCTTTCATGGAACGTGAAATTTTGAGGAAAAACTGATTTCACAAAAAGTGAGGCCCTACCGTCCCCTTAGGCCGGATTCCACCCGTTCACGAACTTAAACTAAGTTTACACCCAAGCAATTTTTGACCGTAGTTTGAAAGCGATCGGGGCAAAAATGCGACCGTGAGAGTGCCGCAAATTTTGGGAAGTGGAACCATACATACATATATATATATATATAAACTTTTTGACCAGTGGTCATTTCGGAATCAGGGGGTCATAACTAGACCTCCTATGAAGAAATTTTTTTTAAATTCGACAGTAGTCAAGAAACCAATAGGTAGATCGATTTCATCGAAATCTACCTGAAAATTCTTTCGCCAATCATCTTGTTTGGTTAATGGGAAGAACTGATTAGATTTTGGGGTTTGTACGTTCAAGGTTTCGGGTACCTTTTTTTTTTTTTTTTTTTTTATCGTGCGGAAATCCCTTCGGATACCCCCCCGCGTGCCAGAGGGGGCGGTTATGTCGGGCTTGAACCGACTAAAACCGCACGCCGTCTCGGGTCTACAGACGCCGGGGTGTAAGGTTGCCCATAGAGCATATCCCTCGCACCCCGACTGACCCTGGGCCATCTCCGGTTTCGAGATGGCCCCCTCGGGTTTGGGAACCACGGTGTCCCAGTCTTGCCCCGGTTTGGGGGAGGGGCGCTAGTCGCCCCACCGTCCCGGCCTGCTTCTGCTGGGGTGACAGGTGGCCTCACCCGCCACCCCCAGGCCTGCGCTCATGGAGGACGGAGGTCGTTCTCGGTTCGGTCGGTTCTCGGACTGAGTCGCCTGCGACGCGCGGCGAGCAAGTTGCGGGCTCGGCGGACCGGGAGAGTTCTAAGTCTCTCCCGGGCGCGCTCCGCCACCTCCTTCGCGAGCATTACATGCTCGCAGAAGGAGGCGGCGGCTGCCCACGCGCTCGCGCTCCGCACCATTGCCGCAATCATGCTGTCGAGCGAGAGGACTCCCACCCCGAAGGCTGCCACGAGGTCACGCCTCGGCACCTCCCACGCCGGGCAGTCCGCCAGCGTGTGCAGCCCTGAGTCCTCGCTCGCGTCGCAGTGATGACACTCAGGCGTTGGCTCCTTCCTGATCCGATGCAGGTGGTCCCCGAAGCACCCCTTCCCGGAGATCACCTGCGTCAGTCGGTACGAGAGGCTTCCGTGTCGCCTCTCCAGCCAATCCTCCATGATGGGCCTTACCGCCGCTATTGAAGGTTTCGGGTACCTACCATACAAATTGTCCCTAAAAATAAGTTTGGCCCGAAGTTTGACAATCACTGTGTGATTTCCGCCCCACTAGTTTTAATTTTAAAATGTTAACAAGCCAAGGTAGTATGTCTTCGGCCTTAAAAGCTGTCTCCATCTCTTCCGTTTATTATACGATTTTTGAGGAATTAACTATACACCTACTTTTTATTATGCTATTTTAGTTTAACCCTGGGGTTGCCCGGCATTCAACACTTGGGGAGGACATTGTGTGGTATTAGTCGGTCCGATTCCAACACGCCCATTTCATCGTTGGCACCGATAGGGTGGAGCCCGTGGGGGTTACCACACGTAAAAAAATCTACACACAGTTACTAATATTCTTTAAAAAAATGGAAAGAACTGCAGGAGATGATCAGCCTAAAGCGGGTCACGCGTTTGTATTGATCACAATTTCTCTGTTACTCACATTGTACTCCAGTCCAAACTGAATAGTTATAAATCAATTAAGCCGTTTCGGCCACTTCACGTCACACCCAACGGGCAGACTACACAAAATGTAGTAATACTGCAAGTAATTTTTTTATACTCTTGGATATTTTACACAGCATCATCTAGACTAGATTCAAACTAAGCAGAGTTTGTCATATGAGTTCTAGAATGCGGATAAACATGTAAAGATACTTTTTTTTTGTGATCAAATACATATTAAACATAGAAACACCCAGACCTATGCAAATATACCTATTTGCAATCAGCGGGAACCGAACCCGCGGCCTCTGATTTAGGAGTCGATCGCTCAACCGCTACGCCAAACGTAATTTACAGATATATTTTCAAAAGATAAATCAATTCTAGATATTTATCAACCTCTGAAACATTTATCTTGAGTCAAGAGATTAGCGGATAAGTTATTGAATTCAATAGCAAGTCGTGCCTTACCCAACGTTTTATGTATGTGCGGTACGTGTTAATGACTATGTAATCATTACAATTCCAACATTACTTAACACTTTCTTCACATTACGGCAATATCACACGTTTATAATATAATTAGTTATTATACTAGGCTATATATTCACGTACCTACTGGCATATTTACATACTAAAACGATTACAGAGTCTCGAGGAAGCTCTCTAGGGCAGAAGATTTTTTTTAAACTACATAAATATATACATATACTCACGCCTTTTTCTCTCTGGGGTAAGCAGATACAACAGCCAACTGTCTGCTTCTGTCCTTATACACTTCACGAGCTTTCTCTACTGTCATTAAACCTTTCATGAAACTTCAGCAGTTTTGAGTGCTGTTCGTGATAGCGATGATAGCCCAGTGGCGTAAGTAAAGGACTGTCGAGACGAGGTCTCAAGTTCTATCACCAGTCGCCCCGGGCACACACCTCTTTTCGTAATGTGTGTATTAAAAATGTTATTTATCGCTTAGTAATGTGCCTGGTAGATGGCAATAGGCTCGCTCCCTTTTACATTGGGACCTAAACATAACTAGCGAATCGTGGGTGTTTAAAACACCTCTGCTTTCCCCCTCGGGGATACAGGCGTGAAGTTGTGTATGGAGAAGTTATGTTCTTATGCCCCTTTTTAGGGTTCCGTTTCAAAATGGCAAAAAACGGAACCCTTATAGATTCGTCATGTCTGCCTGTCTGTCCGTCCGTATGTCACAGCCACTTTTTCCGAAACTATAAGAACTATGCTGTTGAAACTTGGTAAGTAGATATATTCTGTGAACCGCATCATGATTTTCACACAAAAATAGAAAAAAAAAACAATAAATTTTGGGGGCTCCCCATACTTAGAACTGAAACTCAAATTTTTTTTTTCATCGTACCCATACGTGTGAGGTATGTATGGATAGGTCTTCAAAAATGATATTGAGGTTTCTAATATAATTTTTCTCTAAACTGAATAGTTTGCGCGAGAGATACTTCCAAAGTGGTAAAATTTGTGTCCCCCCCCCCCTGTAACTTCTAAAATAAGAGAATGATAAAACTAAAAAAAATATATGATGTACATTACCATGTAAACTTCCACCGAAAA
Source organism: Cybosia mesomella (assembly GCA_946251805.1). Lineage (NCBI taxonomy): Eukaryota > Metazoa > Arthropoda > Insecta > Lepidoptera > Erebidae > Cybosia > Cybosia mesomella. The sequence continues at coordinate 22,754,934 of OX276407.1, forward strand.
TTGGTTTGAACAAGATCTAGTAAGTATTTTTTTTTAATACGTCATAAATCGTAAAACGCAATTTACCTTTCATTCAATCAACTCAAATATAAAAATTAAAAGAGAAACATTATTATGTTACTTGCTGCTACGGAACCCTTAATGGGCGAGTCCGACTCGCACTTGACCGGTTTTTTCTCTATATATCATTTATTTGATCCGTGTATTAAATTCATTTTTTTAAGCAATTAGTCTGCTTACGTTGCCTATAGATTTTAGATCGGAATGGTCTCTTTTCCGACCTAAATCTATAGGAGAAGTAAGCATTATAATTGCTTAAACAAATTAATTGAATTAATGTGGCGGAGTAATAAAAAAACAATGTTTAAAAATGATTGTAAAGTCATTTGTTGTTTCCGTAGTACGCAAGAATTACGATAGATGGCTCTAGCGTCGACTTAAGACGTATATAATTTATCGGAGAATTTCGAATATCTAGGACGTGTCTAGGTGGCTCAGTTGGTCAGAGCATTCCCCCTATAAGGGACTAGTCACGGGTTCAAGTCCCGTCCTAGATGTTCTCTTTATCCGATCTAAATCTATTGATCCCTGTATGTTGGCGAGGTCAACCCATGCCTGCCTGCCCACTTATATGTGCTTAACATACTTGGTGTATCATTCGCTCAGTACTCATACGTTCGTCTCTTTTCAATTCTCGTTACCTACAACGTTCTCTTTCATACAAACTCTATAAAAAAATTACCTCTGCATGGTGGGCGGTTTCAACCACCGTATACGTCTTATTCCGGTAGAAGCTTCGGTCAGAAAAAAAAACAAAAAGCCAAAGAGAAGGAAGTCATAGTAACAGCTGCTGTTATACAAAAAGGTTGAACAGCATATAACATTAATGGCTACCAAAATGCTAGTGAAGGACATCACCTTACAGCCCTCGTGTGTAATAGGATTACGATCGATACACTAATCTTAAACACGTTTTTGTAAGAAAAGAGTAAGGTTTCGGGTAATTTGGGGCACCACTATGAGCGTAAATAATGAATGGGGGATGATTGTTGGGAAATAACTGAAATATGTACAAAGAGGAGAGAGAGAGAGGAAGTGTTGGATGCGAATGAGATAAACGCATGATGGAGCTGAGACAGCGATGGTGCGGAGCCCGAGCGTTTGGGCTGCGAGCAACTAATGCTTGAGAAGGAGGCTGGGCGGGTCCAGTCCCAATCCGTAGACCCGCGAGGTGCGGAGGCGACTCAAACGTCTGAGGTCACTCAAAGACCTCCGTCTTGGTGACAGGTGGAGCCGACTGTCGCCCTAGCAGAAGCAGGCCGGGGTGGCAGCACGTCGGGGATACCGTTATTCCCAAACTCGAGGGGGCCATCTCGAAACCGGGGACCTGGGTCGGTCGGGGTGCGAGGGAAATACCTTATACCCCGCATCTGAAGACCCGAGAAGGCGTGCGGCTTTAGTCGGTTCGAGCCCAATATTAACACCTCCGCTGACCAGCACGGCAAAATACAAAGGTGCGATTCAAATGGTCTGTGTAATAAATACATCTACTTTAAGATGTATGAACGATTCGTGTTGATTGCGAGAAAACTGCATTTTAGGAACGTGGGATAAACAAGTGTGGTGAATTAAAATTAGAATTATAAACGGGATATTTTATAATTCTAATTTTAATGTAAATGACCATGTCAATCTAAAATCATATAAAGTGTGGTGAATGCGGAATTAACTATAGTTATTTAATTTCTGTACCTAGTATGTTCTGGTAAATGAATAATAGAAACAGATTATGGCAACTATAAAAAATATTCTAATATAACATAACTTCATGCCTGTATCCCTGAAGGGGTAGGTAGAGGTGTATTACACACACCACGCCACGCCAGTTATGTTTAGGTCCCAATGTAATAGAGGGCGAGCCTATTGCCATCTACCGGGCATATGACTTACTTATTAGCATTTTTAATTCACACATAACTACGAAAAGTTAGAGGTACACACCTCTAACTTTTCGTCGCCCGGGGCGACTGGAGATCGAACTCGAGACCTCATCTCGGCAGTCCGTTACGTCCGCCACTGGGCTATCGCAGCTTTTTTTATTCTAGCTTATAAATATCACCTCGATAATACTAAAATCATTTTATCAAGTTCGCTGTTACTGGCACCACGCCTCAACCTTGACAGAGCAGCACCGTTGGGCGGTAATGTGCATTTTCAATGTTAATCACATCTAAACAGAGGTTTGGACACAAAGCGTTGTGCCAAATGTAGGGTCAAGGTGTACTGTTATTGTTTAAAATCCACCATTTAGTACTCACAATACAACAATAACGAATTTGGTTACTATTAATTGAAAGTTTTGGGTTTATACAATTTGATTTGGTTACGTAATCTAGTCTTAGTCTCATTTTAATAGACTCTTTTACAAAGGCTTGCGAGACTTTAGGACCTCTATTAAATCCTAATTATATGGCAATGAAATGACTAATTGAGGAGTTGACAGGAAAGTATACAAGAGAATGACCGGTGGAGCCGACTCCAAATGGCTCAAGCTAAGTAGAAGGCCATCGTCTTTTCCCGTGATTGTCGTACAAAGTGACTAATAAAGACCTAGCCCGTCCCTACACATAAGGCTTTTGGTCCTTCCGACAGTAAACAGTCCATTAAAATGCATCCGGCTAACCATAATAGACTTCTCTATACTCTATTACGTAGGATCGAAAATCATAGTTGGTGAAAGTTGGTGATGGGATACGCTTCTGCCTATCTAATCGCGGATATAAAGAAGAGAATTTTATAGCTTAAATTATATTTATTTCATTCATGTTACACATGGACAAAATCTCAAGAATTTTTATTAGTAGCCTGGTTTTGGATTGTCTTTTATCTTCTGTCCCGAACAGAATTTGCGTTAACTGAAACTGACCAAAACTAAATCTAATCTAAAGGACTAACTGATAACATATTCTGTAATTACATATCTACTTAAATACTAATTTACACTAACGTTCTAAGATTAGGCGCTAAGTGAATGCCCGGCATTGAACACCTGCAGTAATAGCGAATGCATTATATATAATGACGACATTGTAATTTGTGCATAATGTCGTTTGATTTATTTGTCAACAAGTCACGATGAAGCTTTTTGTCATTGAGGATAAAAGAAAACGGAACTCGAAATGGATTGGATGGAAACTAAGATTTACTTGTTCAGTGTTTTATTCCCATTTCCACGACCTACAGGAATTTATTCCTGGGATACATGGGTACAGTCAGCGTCAAAATTATATGATCATATTTAGATTTTCAAAGTTATTTTTTGAGTAAAGTAATTTTTATTCCTTAATGAAAATGCTGTTTAACTACCTAGTGGGCGGCGGCGATTTATTACAATATTTTCAAATTTGGATTAAAAAATAATTTATTTTGTCATTTAGATTTTTAATTTCGAAATATGTGTGTGTATGTATGTACATTTTTTTTTATACCACTAAGGTGGCAGACAAGCACACGGCCCACCTGATGGGAAGCGGTTACCGCGGCCTATGGACGTGTGCAACACCAGTGGCGTCACACTCGCGCTGCCGACCCTGTAAAGGAAAGGGGATGGGAGAGGAGTTTGGAAGGTAATGGGAGAGGAGTTTGGGAGGGGATGGGAAAGGAGTTTGGGCTCCGGCACTCTCACTCACCAAACGGAACGCAACAGTTCAAATACTGTTACTTGGCGTCGATATTCTGTGAGAGGGTGGTGCTTCCCCGGTCGAGTCGGCCCATTCATGCAACGGCCAAAATGACTGTTGCTTGACTCCACCACTACATACATATACTCAGGCCTTTCTCCGTCCAGTGTAAGAAAAATATTAATATTAATAAATCCAATAAATATACGCCCCAAGACGTATTGTTTGGAGGATTTTGAATATATATTCTACATTTCAGGATGTGTCCAGATACCTCAGTTGGTCAGAGTATTAAAGGGACTGGTCGGGGGTTAAATGCCCGTCCTGGATGTAGAATTTTCCGAAGTTAAACAATAATTTTTAGATATTCAAACAGGATAAAGGACTTGACCAATAAGATTTTAAAACTGAAAAACCAATGGTTCGAAAAGTCAAAATCTCGTTCCAAAAACGCGTACTGGCTGTTAAAACGTAACAATAGATATTATAGGTAGTACCTTTTTTTTCGCGCGGAAATCCCCTCTGATACCCCCCCACCGGCCAGCGAGGGTGGTTATGTCGGGCTTAAACCGACTAAAAGACAAAACAAACATATTTCTTGGCTTTGTAGAAAGCAAAGCAATGCGTCACAGACAATCAATTGTGACTTGTTTGTCTATTCACAACGGCGATCGATTCGTTCTTGCCCTGCATAATAGTAGCTAGGTACATCCACTATATCGATATTTACGTAATCATCTTCAAACGAAGCTCACGTATTGGAGGGATAGCTTACATCAAATTTCTGTCTATGAATACTTAATGACTTACTTCTAGTATTCAGTTGTATTTACTTAATCATTACATTAGGCCAATATGAAACGTGTATATACGTTTCATTCCAAACACGTACTTACGTTTCAAGTTACATGATTACATTTCATGGTAGTTAATCTTCTATACATATATAATTACTTGTCCCGACTGATTAAGCCCAATCCGCTGAACCTACAAACTTTGACGGCTTCTGTGGCGTAGCGGTAGTGCATTCGAATGCTACGACAGGGGGCGCGGGTCCGATTCCCGCTCAGTGCAAAATAAATATTTGTATGCAATATTACACTATTTGCAGTGTATAATATGTAAGTATTAAAAAAAATATATAAGTATGTTTATCCGCATTCTGGAACTCATAACACAAGCTAGTTAAACTATGCTTACTTTGGGTCTAGATAACGCTTAATATTTATTTATCAGAATATTTACTTGAAATTTCGGCAGGAGATACTTTTTAAATTATATGAATCCACAATCCACTGAGAAAGGATATTTGGAAATTTCACTTCAATGGTGGTAAAATAAGGGATGACCGTTTGTATAGAAGTCCGTCATTTTAAAATTCAGAAGCACGTAGTTTCATACACCTGCTTCTGGTTAGAAATCAATGATCAAGTGTAAACCCGTTTTTCAAATTTTTCCCCTAAGGTGATGAAATAGGGGTTGAAAGTTGGCAAGTTATATGAGAAGTTCGTCATTTTTGAAGATAGAAGCATGAAATCTTATACATGTACGTCTTTTCGGAAATAAATGGCTACGTGAATAAGGGATGGTGGTTGTATGGAAGTCCGTTATATGGAAAGTGCTTAAGTTTTGAAGTAAGAAGCATGAAAATCAATATATTTTTGTTTACGTTTACTTTTAGACACAGTAGGTGGCGGTGTATTTGGGATATAGGATTTTTTTACGAATTTATTCCCGGGTGAAGCCGTATCCCGGGCCGCTATACGTAGTATAAAATGTAACCTTCAAACAACTAGTAGATCACTTAGATGTTCCATGGTGATTTTCCGTATCCCTGGTTCACCTAAATATTAAATGTTTTGTACCAGCCGGGACGGCGGCGGAGCGACGAACGCCCCTCCCCCAAACCGGGGCATGACTGGGACACCGTGGTTCCCAATCTCGAGGGGGCCATCACGAAACCGGAGATGGCCCAGGGTCAGTCGAGGTGCGAGAGATATCCTTCATGGGCAACCTTACAACCCGGCGTCTGAAGACCCGAAACGGCGTGCGGTTTTAGTCGGTTCAAGCCCGACATAACCGCCACCGCTGGCCGGCGGGAGGGGGCGGGGGTATCCGAGGGGATTTCCGCACGAAAAAAAAGAAGGGCTACGGTTTGTACCAATGGTTTATTTAAGTGTTCCGCGGTTGTTATCTTGCGAATGTGTCTTCAGAAACCTTTGTATGTACCTACTCTATTGTCTAATTTTCAATTCCATATCATCGTCAAGCCAATTATTGTATGGGAATGGGGTTTCTCATTCTTGTTATCAATTATACTTTTAAATTTAATAATGGGTACATTTCTAATTTTATTAGGGAGCTTGTTCTAGAGGTGTATACTGTTACCCTAGATTTAATGGCTAATCATGCAGGCTATTGCCTTGAGAATATGACTGTGAATGTAGAAGCCACAATATTGACGTTCATACTTAAGTGTTCTTTTGTGACCTACACGACTTATTTGATTTGGTTTGTGGAGTTAAATATCAAGAACATAATTATTTTTCAGTGGAGGCCTAGGCTCCTGCTGCTGGTAAAACCGCCAATGACTACTAGTGTTATTCTCTGCATCACGTATTAAGTAGAGAATGCCTGTGGTTTAAGTCCACCCGAGTACATGTGTATATGAAGATTTAATGAATGAAAAAGAAAACAGTGAAAACAAACTCCGGGAGTACCGACAGAAGTGAAAATACAAAAGAAATATTTACAGAGCCACCTGTGTTATTCATTATGAATCAGTTCGAAACTTCATCAATGTCAGAACAAAATAGTTCATCAGCTACAACAAAGATGGCGTTATTATAAAAAAATATGAAAAGCGTCACAGTGACGATGATGCGAGTTCCATGATTTTTGTTCACCTAAAAGGTGCTCAAAGCGCTTAAAGAAGTTATCACTTCAAAAAAAAATAGTGTCAGTTAACTGACCTGTTTGACGGAGGTATCCCTTGAGCCGATCTTGGTGGTAAGCTCCTTGATGTCATTCTGCAATTCGAGCAGCCTTGCTTCATATTCACCTTCTGTGGTGTCCAGTCGCCGCCGCAGTAAATGTTTCTCTTGTTTTAGTTCCTGTGGAGAGGAGAATATAAATTAGAAGCAGTAGAATACAAGAGCCACTCCATCTCTTCAGGATCAAAGTTCTTATTTTATACCACTTAGGTTGTAGACAAGCACGCGACCCACCGTTTGGGAAGCGGTTACCGTGGCCTATGGACGTGTGCAACACCAAGAGTATCACACTCGCGTTGCCGATCTTGCAGAAACCTTCTAATGCCCTTCTTGAAGAACCCCATATTGTATTCGCTTGGGAAACCATTTGGCCCCACGTAATAGACGTGTGGGGCTAAAATTTTACCGTGGGCAAAAGCTTTGAATGCAGTCGGAAATAATGCTACCATAATGATGCCAATTTGAATACTAATAGATTAAGCACACTTAAGAGTTTAATTAAATCGGAGAGAATTATAAAAAAAGTTTGTATTTCCGAGACGGAAGACGCTACGAAGAAGTTTCGCCATTTTGTTTCCCATCCATTGTTTATGGTGCGCATGTGCTATTAGAAAGCATAGTTTACGCTTTATCATATTAAACACATCAATTATAGCACCAGATGAGATAGATATATTTCATTAAGAGAAAGGAAAACATTGAGATTTAAGACTATGGAGATGGCCCAGGGTCAGTCGGGGTGCGAGGGATATGCTCTATGGGCAACCTTACACCCCGGCGTCTGTAGACCCGAGACAGCGTGCGGTTTTAGTAGATTCAAGCGCGACATAACCGCCTCCACTCAGCGCCCCTCCCCCAAACCGGGGCAAGACCCCCGTGGTTCCCAAAACCGAGGGGGCCATCTCGAAACCGGAGATGGCCCAGGGTCAGTCGGGGTGCGAGGGATATGCTCTACGGGAACCTTACACCCCGGTGTCTTTAGACCCGAGACGGCGTGCGGTTTTAGTCGGTTCAAGCCCGACATAACCGCCCCCGCTGGCCGGCGGGGGGGTATTCGAAGGGATTTCCGCACGAGAAAAAAAAAAGGTACTTTCATAATTGTTTTCATCTAAGCTCGTGAAGTACGTACCTGTAAGAATAGAAGCAGATAGCAGGCTATTGTCTCTGTCTATCCCGGACAGAGAAAGCCGGACGTATAGTTATGTATATACTTACTTACAAAACAATTATTTATTTAATTCAGAATCAATAAGTTTCTCGAACAAAGAGCACAGATAATTAATGATGCGTCATTTCTACATATTTGTCAACCATAGACAAAAACAACCATCCGACGTCATAACACACCTATTTGTTTAGTTGCAATTGTGTAAATATATCATAGAAATTGTGAAACCTTTATGTCTTTGGATTCAATGACTTGCTTTGATTAATTTCTTTTCATCACTCAACATAAAATCCTATAATGATCAGAACAGGGTGTATGAGGAATCCCCACTTTTAGTGGTTGGATCTTTGGCGCAGGCTTTCCTCTCGGCGTTAGGGGCTCAGACAGCAGTCGCTCTCGTAAAAGTGAATATAAGCCAAATCAAGAGAAAAAAAAAACCAGCCAAGTGCGAGTCGGACTCGCACACCGAGGGTCCCGTACAAACCTGTAGGTATATAAGTAAAAGTTCACCCATCACGATAATCGAGTCATAGCTATGGTATTTAATTGAAAAGAAGTAGTAACTTTAAAATTTTCAAAAATATTTTTTATTATATGTTGTAACTAAAAATTTACAGTTTTCGCAATTTTTCCTTTATCGGTACTATAACGTTACTTCGTACAAATTTTAAGATTCTAAGTTCTGTAGGTTTTGATTCCCGTGCGAGTTTCGAAAATTTGCGGCATAAACGGCTGTATCTTTTGATTGCTTTGGCTTAGAAGTTTGATTTTTTCACAGCTCCAAGCGACAGTAAACCTGAGTATTAGATATAAATTTCAGGTTGATATCTCCACGCGTTCCTGAGAAAAACGGTCTTGACAGACGGACGGACGGACAACGAAGTGATCCTAATAAGGGTTCCGTTTTTTCCTTTTGAGGTACGGAACCCTAAAAGTAGGAGAGCGGGCCTCGGCTCCAAAGTTCAGGCTTTGGATGCAAACGGGACTAACGCAGTGATGATGACAATTCATTAATATATAGTACAGTCAGCAGTAAGCTTTAATGTAACAGCGTCCGCTGCTCACGCATGTGGGTACCCTGTTTCGTGCAAATCGTATGTATTTTGATGAATGACATGATTCGCACGAAATTAGCACAATATTATTTTGACAAAATTAGCACAATATTTTCTGCACGAAATTAGCTCAATATTATTTGCACGAAATTTACACAATATTATTTGCACGAAATTTACATGAAACAGGCGGTCGTATTCGTGCACACGCATGACACAGCGGTCGGCCTAAACCTCTGCAAGTATCGTAATAAGAACGAGTACAATTGACCTAGTTTCTACTTATTTGCGTACACGAATTTGCGTTTATTCACCCAACTTTACAGTGATAGCGCCCACATAAATTCGCTTTCAGTATCATTGGTTGTGACAAGACACTCTCACTGGCAATTTGTTCAATGAAATTGATAGCGAATGCTTATTTATACAGGTAAAAGTAACTCTTTAACACGGCACCTGTTAATAACTAATTATATTAAGTTCGAAAAACGCGCAGTTAGCGACTTCAGCATGCTTTTGCTCAATCAGGAATGACATTGACCTCCTCGGTCGACTTATCACGATTAAAATCAGATTTTTAATTTTTTTCCGGTAATTATTCCTCCGTGGTACACATGAATTTTTAATCACATAGCCTTCCTTCCCATCAGTAATATCTTTGCTTGTGTGAAATTTCATTAGAATCGGTTCAGATTTTTAATGATTGCTCCTGAATATATACACGATTAATCTGATGTACTCTGGAGCGGCTGGGCTGATTTTGACGGAATTTTCACTGGCAGATAGTTAATATTATACGTAACATAGGCTTCCTCTATTTCAGAAGAAAATTATAGGGTTCCGCGCAAAACAACTGAAAATTGAAATCCACGCGGACGAAGTCGCGGGCACAGCAAGTAAATATAATAATATCAAGGGTATGCAGGTTTTAATGATCATTTAATAATAATAAATAATAATAATAAAAATATTTTATTTCTCCTTACAAAAAAGCAAGACGACAAACAATAGAGCCAAAGGAAATACAATATGAAAAGCGAAAGTAATGCTCCTAATTCTTGATGCATTTTTTCTTTTGTAAGGAGCTGGTGTCTGATTTAGGTTAATGAAACCTGTGCTACAGATCACCAGGTTTAAGGTTTAAGGTTTAAGGTTTAAGGTTATATAATAGGTATCGGTGATGATACTCTCAAGCTTATGCGCCTCTTCCTTAACAAACTGGTAGAACCAGCACTCATCACAGTTATGAGAAACTATAAAAAGCTTGTTAGTGTACGAGCTCAGCTTAGAAAGCGGTTTTACTGAGTGATTTATTACATTTTCATTGTTTCTTGCCGTTTCATGATTGCACAAAAGATAATGAAAATGATATCATTTGTATATAGCAGGTTATGATGGTAATCATCATTAATCGTTACAACCGTATATTTAAACGCGACGGTGGAGTAGTGGCTAAAGGCGTCTGGCTTGCGATCGATCGAAATAGTAGTTTATGCAACTGTCATATAAGAAGGGATAATAGGTTGACTCGAGTGTTTTAATACCTAAGTTATATGCAGTTTCATACACTACTTTATCTTCACTCATAGGAAAAATTGAAATTAAGCAAAATAGGTAGGTTACAAGGAAGTAATTTAGCGTGCGCCATTTTTTTCACAGTTCGAACTGCACATGCGTGCACCTTTTTTTTCATATTCAGCCTAAAACCTTAGACTAGTTTAATGAATAAAAAAAAAAAAAAAAAAACTTTATGATACAATTGGCGGTACTATAATAAGTTTAATTTTTAATTTTATGTATATGCGTTTATAAAGTGCGTATGTATAGAATCGTCTTTGAACTCGTAATTCGAATTTTTCGATTTGAGTGTAGATACAAATAATTTTAGTAATCGGGTCTTAAATAACGGAGATCCGTGGCAAAAAGAAATACCCAAAACCTCCTGTTTTATGGCAGTCGGTGAAAAAAGAATTGGAGCGCAATAGCCAATACCAGGCCCCCCTAAAGGGAGGATCGCGATCCGGTATCGGTACATGAAAATAAAACGGTCTGGCCTTTAGGTACGCCTCTGGCCGGGGTGCGACTGGTTGGATCACCCCCAAGTTTGGTGCACCCCGGGCAACGTGGGCGATGACGCATCATTCATTGCTCCTCTGGAGTAGCTGGCGTCAACGTCAACGGCCAAGAGTCTGACCAACCGGCCCTTTTCAGGGCCAGCTGACTCCATTGCACGAGGGGGTCGGGGCATGGCGGGCCTGCAATGCCCGCGCGGAGGGGTGGTCTCTCCAGGTACCCCTCTGCTGTTATCAGAGGGGACACTGCGAATGGCGCAGGGTCAGTTGGAGTGCGAGGGATATGCTCTATGGGTAACCTTACACCCCGGCGTCTGTAGACCCGAGACAGCGTGCGGTTTTAGTCGGTTCAAGCCCGACATAACCGCCCCCGCTGGTCGGCGGGGGGGTATCCGAAGGGATTTCCGCACAAAAAAAAAAGGTACTGTAAATTAATGAACTTTATTTATTAATCTATTCATAGTAGGTACATGTAACCGCCGCCACTGGCCGGCGGGGGGGTATCCGAGGGGATACCCGCACGAAAAAAAAAAAAGGTACATATGTATTCAGGGCACGCCGCAATAGCGGCGGTAAGGCCCATCATGGAGGATTGGCTAGAGAGGCGACACGGAAGCCTCTCGTACCGACTGACGCAGGTGATCTCCGGGAAGGGGTGCTTCGGGGACCACCTGCATCGGATCAGGAAGGAGCCAACGCCTGAGTGTCATCACTGTGACGCGAGCGAGGACTCAGGGCTGCACACGCTGGCGGACTGCCCGGCGTGGGAGGTGCCGAGGCGTGACCTCGTGGCAGCCATCGGGGTGGGAGTCCTCTCGCTCAGCAGCATGATTGCGGCAATGGTGCGGAGCGCGAGCGCGTGGGCCGCCGCCACCTCCTTCTGCGAGCATGTGATGCTCGCGAAGGAGATGGCGGAGCGCGCCCGGGAGAGGTTCAGAACCCTCCCGGCCCGCCGAGCCCGCAACACGTTCGCCTCGCGTCGCAGGCGACTCAGGCGCCGGAGGTCGCTTAACGACCTCCGTCCTCCATGAGCGCAGGCCTGGGGGTGGCAGGTGAGGCCGCCTGTCACCCCAGCAGAAGCAGGCCGGGACGGTGGGGCGACTAGCGCCCCTCCCCCAAACCGGGGCAAGACGGGGACACCGTGGTTCCCAAACCCGAGGGGCCATCTCGAAACCGGAGATGGCCCAGGGTCAGTCGGGGTGCGAGGGATATGCTCTATGGGCAACCTTACACCCCGGCGTCTGCAGACCCGAGACGGCGTGCGGTTTTAGTCGGTTCGAGCCCGACATAACCGCCCCCGCTGGCCGGCGGGGGGGTATCCGAGGGGATATCCGCACGAAAAAAAAAAAAAAAAGTTACATATGTATTAAACTTAACGCAGTACTGAAAATAATAGTAATATAATATTCTAGAATAACTAATGCAGTGCCATCTAGACTAGCTTGTTATATCGGTGAATAAAATATTTACCGAAAAAATCCGTATCCGAAGGGATTTCCGCACAATAAAAAAAAAAAAACAAAGTACGCCTCTGGCCGAAAAGCACCCACAGTGAAAACTTTGTTATTCCACTACGCCCCTGGTAGAGACGCCCCCATTGCTTTTTTTTCCTATATGCTCTAGAGAGTTGAAAACCTTATAGTGTCACGAAGGTACAACATTAAAATAATAATAAAGTTTGGGAAACGCTAGCCGAATTCTGCCATTACCAACTGAAGCCTAAACTTCTCATAAGTATCTACAAAAATCTCCTTATTATTCGAGAGCACTTAAAAATTATATTGTTTCCTAACTCTAACTAATCTTAACAACACATTTCGTATTAATATAATTATGGTGCGAAGAAATTAGAAATTTCATGGAAATAGGGTTACCGAAAGTTATTGTCGAGATTCAGTGACCTGGTTCGACGCTGTCAACTTATGTGAACTCCTGAACCATACTACGACCATCTGTGATTGACATAAACTAGGGCATTTTCTCATCTATAAGACTATGAACTTCAATCATCTAACGGGAGAGTGTAGCGTAGCGGTTAGCGATAAAAGTAATATAATATTCTCTTTTCTAATAGTAACGTTTGGTCTTTAGACTTTATTTTTTATTTATTTATAAACTAGCTTTAGACCCCGGCTCCGTCAGCGTAAAATACTGATCACGTTATGGCCTCCGACAGGAACGTACTTCCGTGACAAAAAGGAACCTATGTGCTATTTCGGATTATAATTTAACTGAGTCAAATTTCAATCAGAACTGTTTAGCCGTTCTGGCGTGATTTAATAACAAACATCCATCCATCCAAACGGACGGATAGATGTTTGTTATTCCCCGAACGGGTAGACATAGTTATCATTATATTTTGCTATCAAGATATTTAATCCCATGTAATGATTCGATTAAATAAGAACTTACGTTTCATCAATTCTGCGTCAATTTATTTTCATTGATATAATTATAAATACCTGTGTATTTCCCAAGAGGTAGACATAGGTATCAAACACTAATATTTCGCCATTTCCATTTTTTGGTCCCAAATGAAAGCCTAAAACCATGGAGCAATTTATTGTCATTGCCCGAAAATTATGCTGTCATTGATATAAAACTAAGTATTTTTAACGGATTCTATCGCGGTTCGTCCATCCGTTAAAAATAGTTTTATCATTTGCGTAAACTTCCGACAATATTATGCTTTCAGTAAAAAACTTGACTTTTTCTAGACACCGCGCTATTATTAAGAATATCTTTACAGAAGAACCCAATTGCATTTTTTCAACATGGAAACCTAATCCCGAACCTCATGATCGTATGTAAACGTTAGCGCAAACTTATATCACAGGACGGACGGTAGCGAGTGGCTAAACTCAAGACTCCTGCAGCATTACTTATCGCCCCGCTATACGCTCTGACTCACCCAAACCGCAGTCTTATATGAACTTTTACTTGAACAATGTAACCTTTAAAAATAGTTTCTTCCGACTTCTGAGTGATGGTGAAAGAAAATAGTATTGTCTAGCATGATAAGATGCTAGCACCTCTGCCTACCCCTTCGGGGATATAGGCGTGAGTTTATGTTATGTTAGGTTATATGTTATGATCTGATTTTGTTGTTATTGGTGTTTCTATTCATAATCTAATTGCATGAATGGCACTGTGCTTAAAATTGTAACTGATCGTTACATTTTTTATTACATAATATAACTTCATAACTTCACGCCTGTATCTCCGAAGGAGTAGGCAGAGGTGTATCACACACCCACGATTCGCCAGTTATGTTTAGGTCCCAATGTAATAGGGGGCGAGCCTATTCCACCTACCGGACACATTACTAAGCGAGCGATAATTAACATTTTTAATACACACATAACTACGAAAAGTACACCGGGGCGACTGGGGATATAGCTCGAGACCTCGTCTCGGCAGTCCGTTACGTACACCAGTGGGCTGTCGCCGCTGTTTTATTTTATAATTGTAATTTTTTTATTATACTAGGTACTAAAGTGGAAAGAAGATGGGACATCCCAGGCAGATGCACGGATGACCTGAGAAGGGTAGCTGGGACATGCTGGATGCAGAAATTATCTAATATTTTAAATGCGAAAGTAAGTTTATTTCTTAACCACGCAGAAATGGCTCTATCGATTTGGATAACTTTTTTAACACAAAGTATAGAATCGATTCCCGTGTGTTGCAGTAAATAATATCGAACGCACGCAGCGCATACTTAACACAGGCAAGTATCAAAATAAAATGAATAAAAATTGTTCTGTTTCTCAACTCTTTCAAAATGTTTAATTTACTTAGACTAATATATAATTCTTTCATCAAGGATTTCAAATTTTGTCACACGGACAAAGTATTATGCAACAGTTGTTTCAAGTGTAGTATATTAACAATTATACGGCAATTATATATAATTATACGGCGGACGGGCTCCCACCAAGTACTTTGGGTTCAAGCCAAACTGCAAGCCGGTACACCAATGACGGATGAGGCTCTAGCGCTGGGTTTCCTCTCGGAGTTCTCGGGAGGTCAGGATGAAACCGGGAACAACGCTAACATGATGATAATTCTAGAACATAATACACACCCTACTAAACTAACTAACATATAATTAAAAAAAATACATAAAACCAATGCAAATAGATATATTCCTGCATACGCATATGCACACACTGAGTGGGAATCATTTCTGCGATCACCGACATTGCAATCGAAACCAACCTCACCTGCAAGCAGGTACACCTGCGTACCGGCTTGCAAGTAAGGTTATTTTAGATACCGAAGATTTTAGTGAGACCCAAAACACACTTTTTAACTACTTTATAAAGCTAATCAACTGTCAGTCCGCTGTGCGATAGGGAGAACGCACTACAAACGCTAAGCAAGCCGATCTTAGCTGGGCTTTCACTCACCTTCCCGACGCGCCAAATCCAAAGACGGATACTGTACATAGTTACACTGCTGCCACTTGCACTTGAGAATGAGCACAGACGCTAAACGGACTAATTTGAATATATTGTTGGTTTTCAAAATGCCTGTGCAATTGTTGCATGCAAACTTCGCAGTGAATCAACTCATTTCCACACCGATAGGTAATACTTGCTTCAACGGAGCCTTACTACTTTTGTAAATTTGTAAATAATGTTGTTTGACACAATAAACTATGAAATACTAGCTATTGACTCCGGATCTGCCCGTGTGGAATTCTGACCCCATTTCCAAAATCTATGGGAACCTATTTCATTTCGGGTTAAAAGGTAGCCAATGTGTTATTCCAGACTAAATCAATCGCTTTTATACTAAATTTCAGCCAGATCCGTTCAGCCGTTAAAGCGTGATTCAGTTACAAACATCTTTACACACTTTCATATTTATAATATTAGTGGGATAGTAGGATTGACGACCTATGTGGTGTGGCGATGGCAACGCCAACGTACGGGTTCTACTACCACTCAGTGCAAATATTATGCATGAATACATATGTCTATTCCCATTGGTCTGGGTCCAAGCTAATCTCACCTGCTATTCGGTGCGCCTGCTAAATAACACTCTGGCGCAGGCTTTTCTTTTCGTGTTGGGAGGTCAGACGGCACTTGCTCCCGGAAAAGCCGACATACCAATCAAAAATAAACTTTGGACGCAACCACGATTAGGATGATGATGATTGCAAACTAGTTAAGCTATGCATACTTTGGGTCTCGTTAGCGCCGTGTAGAATTTCCTAGAATATTGATTTATTTATAATCATTACTTTTATAAACAAACCAGCATTACGGTGTTATAACACACATCACCACCACACAGCACAACTCCCAACCACATCAATGAAGGTTTAATTATTATAAGATTTAAAAAAAACTTTAACTAAGTACATCAGTTACTAGTTAGTAGTTAGATTTCCTGGCCATTCATTACGGAGTGGGCCTTGACTTTTATGTTTCAAAGATGACTTTCAAGATACGAAGTCCCAATGCCAATGCGAATTTGCAACACTATTATATACTGTTGACAAATTATGTGCTTTATCTTTATTCTAAAACTAGTTGCGCCTCGCGGTTTCATGTTAAATAGCCTAAACAAGAACTTTGCTATCAAAAGCAAAAATAATTTCTATGATTACACCTGCAAGCCGGCTCACCTGTGGATTGACAGATGAGGGTCTGGCGCAGGCGTTCCTGTCGCGGTTGGGGAGTCAGACGGCAGTAGTACCCGTAAAAGTCAAGTAAACAAGATTATGGCGGAGTAGGAGAGCGGATTCCGGGTTCTAAATTGCTAGATGGGGATGCAATAAGGATTGGCGCTCAGATAAAGAGGAAGAGATGCTTAACTTGGGTCTAGAAAAAACGTTGAGTAACACTGTATTTATAATGACTAATTTATGACCAACAATTTAGCGATGAGCCAATCTTTCAATTTTTTATATTATTCGTATGTCACGAAGTTATAAATAAGTATGGTTCAACAGCACGTATGCATAAAGTGCATATCGTTAGACTCATGTATCGATTTTTTTTATAGTATACGTCTAGACGAGCGAGATAAGTGGACTAGATTACAAAAAGTTACGAGAATCGGATTGGTTGGTACAGAGTAATTGTGATTAACGGGTAAATACTTCTATGAGGGGTAATGGAGCGTCCCCCAAACCGGGGCAAGACGGGGACACCGTGGTTCCCAAACCCGAGGGGGCCATCTCCGGTTTCGAGAGGCCAGTCGGGGTGCGAGGGATATGCTTTATGGGCAACCTTACACCCCGGCGACTGAAGACCCGAGACGACGTGCGGTTTTAGTCGGTTCAAGCCCGACATAACCGCCCCCGCTAGCCGGCGGGGGGTATCCGAGGGGATTTCCGCACGAAAAAAAAATAAAGAAAAAGGGGTCATGGAGCCACATCATGATAATTGGGGGCCAAGGTAACCTCACCTGCATGCCGGTAAAAGAAAAGCATAATTATTTTTTAAATTAGGTATATTACAACTAGCTGTGCTGTGCCCCACGGTTTTATCTGCCATGCTCAGTTCAATTTCATCACGTCGCATCACCCACCCCGTCTCTCTCAACTTTTGTTCCCGTGTCACTCAAGTTATAATTCACGTACATACTGCCAACAGTAGAAAAGTTTTGAAAATCGAATCTATTAGTTACATTGTAATCGAGTTAGTCACGAGATGTACATCTAGGCGGCCATGTAAAAAAAGCGTCATGATACCAAGGCATTATGACGTAGCTTAATTATCATAAATCTAAAATTAAAAAAAAAATACTTTCCATCCTAGGGATGAAATAAGCTACTTTCCACCCGGCTATCTACCCAAGAAAATTAAACTTTCGGAACAGGAGAGATGAAAAGATTTTTTCGAATCGCACAAGAGAATCGTGCGTTCAAACAAACGAATAAAGTTTCAGATTATTTATTAGTATAGATTTGCATTTTAAGGAAACCCCTTCCTGCCTCCCTCAATTACGTGGAACATACATAGATGTGGTGTCGATATAGTGTCAGCTTCCGCCAATACAATAGACATCCATCCATCCAAACTTTCACTTTTTGATAACAGTAGTGAGATTATGAAGAATATGAAATTTGGTTAGTTGTTAAACAATTTAAGTCTTTTATGAGCGTAAATAAATGCATTTAGGCTCGCTACTCACAGCACTACACTTTCATCTTAAGAACTAGGTGGTCTACATACCAACAAATGCATTATTACTGGTATTAAGGTCATAGTAGATTACGATCGCAGTCTATGAATTTAAAAAATGCGATGTAAGTTGGGAGAATACGCGGCGAAATTTACTTGATACCTATTATGATTAATTATAAAGCTTCTCTACCCAACGATCTATCATCTATAGTATCATTATCTAACAAGATATGTAATGAAATCGCTTATTAAATTCTTACGTCTTCATAATATAACTTTGCAATTATCATTATATCTGTGTATATATTGCCTACCTAAGTCATAGTAAAAGCCTCTGTTTACATTTAACTCAAACACACTTTATAATCGGGAAATTTCCAACGTGACACTGGCAAGAATGTCTCCCAAATTGGGTTGATACATTGCCATCCAAAAAAAAGAAGAAGATGGCGGAGAAAAGATTGAGAGATTTGTAAAGTATATAATAACATCAAATAAATCGCGATAGAATCTGTTAAAAATAGTTTTATTTCAATGTGTGACATTCGCGTAAACTTCCGACAATATAAAGTAACCTCTTTGGCAAAATTTATATTTATTTTTATGCCTATTTTACTTGTTCATTGTAACACAACAAGCAGGGGCTGTGGGAGAAGAGTCACTCAGTACTACTCACGGGTACTCTTTTGTAATTGTCAAACTCAGAGGTATTTTTGTTGGATTAACCTTAATCACCTACCGCGAAGCCCTGCATTGACTCAAGTCGAAGAAATTACTTGTATTGTCAATTACTTCTATGTATAGGGACCAAAAATTGGTTAGGACCAATTTAGGACCAAAACTTGACTACTAACTGTTATGTAGGTAGCTGCGAATAGTTAGAGCGGCGAGCGGCAGGTACCTAAATATACTGGAGATGGCCCAGGGTCAGTCGGGGTGCGAGGGATATGCTCTATGGGCAACCTTATCTACACCACGGCGTCTGTAGACCCGAGACGGCGTGCGGTTTTAGTCGGTTCAAGCCCGACATAACCGCCCCCGCTGGCCGGCGAGGGGGTATCCGAAGGGATTTCCGCACGATAAAAAAATAAATATTGATAAGTATATGGATATAAACTTTGTAACGAGTCTCGAATAAATGCTCCCAAGTATTTTTATTTCATTTTTAAAAAAGAATATTAGTAACCGAAATTACTAATATTCCCCCTAACCCCTCCAGCTAAGCTAAATTGCTTGTGTTAGGAGTGGGGTCACGTAGGTAGTGTAATGGTCAGGATTCGAAACCGGGACCTCTCGATCGTAGGGTCGACTCCTTAACCACTAAGCTTCCGACGCTGTTTACATCCGCTCCCGTCAACGCCACCCGAAGACATTACACTAACTTTTTGTAGTCATTATAAGGATGACATTACAAAAAGAAGTGTTATGCAGACAGTACAGATAGGCGATAAAATTCATTAACTCATTTATCTGGGTACTGCGACCAGGGCCTGTAGACAAAGTCACATTCTACTAGTGGAATCGCTTCGAAGCGAACCTTCAAATGTTCAATATGTATGGAAGTGACATTATTTGTTACACGTGACATGTCAACAAATGTTGTTTCTCCCATACATTTCGGTCTTTTGAAGCTTCGCTTCGTTGGGATTCCACTAGTAGAATGTGACTTTGTCTACAGGCCCAGTTCCAAATTCGAAATTCAAAGTTCATTCCCGCCTCATCAGGAACTGTGACACAGTTTTTGTTAGGTGAATGAAGAATCAAGAATAACACATAGCAGAACCACCGCCATCACATATTATGACCATTAGCGTCAAACAAAACAGTGGCATGATCCTATTGTTCTTCTAAAATTATAAATGTGAAAGTTTGTAAAGACGTTTGGCTGTTGGCTCATACGGCTTTTATGGGACCGACTGTCGCCTGACCTCCCAACCTCGAGAGAAAATCTTGCAACAGTGCGTCGTCTGTCAATCAGCAGGTGTACCGGCTCACAGGTGAGGTTTCCTTGACCTCGAGAGCCTCAGTTATTTCCTTTCCCAGACATAACTCAATTAAGTAATGTTTCCGGTTCTATTGTACAGATGTAATACCACGATCATACCACTCGAAGGTCTTCAGGCCGTCCGCTGCCTCGGGTGTGTGCACGCATGCGAGCGCCCGCTTCGTGCAAATAGTATCGAGCTAATTTCAAATGAATTAAACACTGTTCTTTCTCGCTTTCATAAATACGTCAATACACCTTTTTCTTATTCTTCACGATCTCCCCTCGCCGGTCTGCTCCAAGAAATTTCTTAAAGAAATAAGCAGTACCATTGTACTATACTTTCCACCATCCATGGATTATAATTATATTATTTTGCGTGCATAAATTTTTTAAATATATAAATGATTTGCAAATAAGCAAAAATCTGCAAAAAATCCATACAAGTTGCACCATTTACGGACTGAATTTAGACAGTACAATACTTCGCGTGTAGCGAACTTCGAAAACGTAATTACTAAGTATTGTCTTCGACAGACAATACTTAGACAAGATACATCTTCGATTGACCACTACTTCGACAGATTTTTAAAATTATATTCGAAAAATAAGTAAAGTGGGTTAGGTTAGGTTAGAACTGTGACCCCAACAGAGCCGGAATTGATGTTTCAATTGATTGGGTACATATTTAATTAGGTAGGGCATATTTAGGGTGCGACTGGTTGGATCACCTCCATGTTTGGTGCACCCTGGGCGATGACGCATCATTGATTGCTCCTCTGGAGTAGCTGGCGTCAACGTCAAAGGCCAAGAGTCTGACCGACCGGCTCTTTTCAGGGCCAGCTGACCCCATTGCACGAGGGGGTCGGGGTCATTATTAATTTGGGAGAATGTTAAAAAAATCTGTCAAACTAGTGGTCATTCGAGATGTGTCTTGTCTAAGTATTGTCTGTCGAAGTAGTGGTATTTTTTTTTTTTTTTTTTTTTGTAGTAAAGTAGTGGTAATTCGAAGGTGTGTATTGTCTAATAGTTGTCTGTCGAAGCAATGACTTGTCGATATAGGTGTTTTCGAAGTTCGCTACATGTCGAAGTATTGTACTGTCTAAATTCAGTCCGTAGCTCGAATTGCGCCCACAGACATGACATGCGGACGCGACGTCAGGCTCAGCTCTAAAGCATCATCATTAACAACCAAGATTAGAAAACACTAGCTGACGCGTCCCGGCACGGAGGCCGACAAGGTTGAGGCTCTGGCGCAGGCTTTCGTTTCGGGGTTAGCAGACAGCAGTGGCTCCTATAAAAGCCGTAGAAGAAAAAAACCATGAGGAGGAGATGGAGTAAGTGGACCACGAGCCCTGAGGTAAAAACCTTGGATGCAATTGAGAACAACGCCAAGATGATAATAAATTTCACAGCATTAAATTTACTTTTTTTTTTCTTTTTTTAATATTTAGGACACGTCAATTTGACTTCACCTCGCCTGATGGTAAGCTGAAAGTAAAGTCTCAGGAAAGAGGGTCACCATTACATACAAGTACCATGTTAACAATGGTGGCACTCAGCTTGACGGCCTCATCAGAAGAGGATTGTCGTCGCAGCACCGCGTGACACCCACCGGTCCCACTAGTGCTGCGACCACAATCCCCGTGCCCGGCTATGCATGCACTTGCTGACCCCTTTTTTATTTTTTTTTCGTGCGGAAATCCCTTCGGATACCCCCCCGCGTGCCAGCGGGGGCGGTTATGTCGGGCTTGAACCGACTAAAACCGCACGCCGTCTCGGGTCTACAGACGCCGGGGTGTAAGGTTGCCCATAGAGCATATCCCTCGCACCCCGACTGACCCTGGGCCATCTCCGGTTTCGAGATGGCCCCCTCGGGTTTGGGAACCACGGTGTCCCCGTCTTGCCCCGGTTTGGGGGAGGGGCGCTAGTCACCCCACCGTCCCGGCCTGCTTCTGCTGGGGTGACAGGCGGCCTCACCTGTCACCCCCAGGCCTGTGCTCATGGAGGACGGAGGTCGTTAAGCGACCTCCGGCGCCTGAGTCGCCTGCGACGCGCGGCGAGCAAGTTGCGGGCTCGGCGGGCCGGGAGAGTTCTAAATCTCTCCCGGGCGCGCTCCGCCATCTCCTTCGCGAGCATTACATGCTCGCAGAAGGAGGTGGCGGCGGCCCAAGCGCTCGCGCTCCGCACCATTGCCGCAATCATGCTGCCGAGCGAGAGGACTCCCACCCCGATGGCTGCCACGAGGTCACGCCTCGGCGCCTCCCACGCCGGGCAGTCCGAACACTTGCTGACGCCTGAACGTAATCAAACCAAAATTGGAATACTATGGAGGGTTTTTCGCAATCGTGCACGGTGCAGTACCTTCCCGGCCGAATTTTGTGACAAATTTGTGTCATCATCAAATGTTTCAACTTTCAAAAATCAATGTTTCATCAACTTTCATGTCATCAAGCCAATTTTCTCAAAATCTATGAAACAATATCTATTTTAATCTATCTGCTATTATCTCCTATACCTTGGGCCTGATTGCGAAGGTCGCATAAATAACTTGAGCAATGGCTTCCGCAAAAACAACACATTGTTTTATTTCAACAACGAGTGCGCTTACATTCGATTCGGGAAACTGTTTTATACGCTGTGGGAAGCAGATTACCAATGATTGTTTGCTATTGGTAATTGATATTACAATAATAGTTAATGGAATTGCTGTCGTATAGCATGGAAACTAAAGTCGGAAAACTTTCACATATCAAAACTAACTAGCAATCCACCATTTTTATTTTCGTGCGGAAATCCCCTTGGATACCTCCTCGACGGCCAGCTGGAGCGGTTATGTCGGGCTTGAACCGACTAAAACCGCACGCCGTCTCGGGTCTTCAGACGCCGGGGTGTCAGGTTGCCTTCAAGGCATTTCCGTCGCACCCCGAAACTCGCGTACCTTTTTTTTTTTTCGTGCGGAATCCCTTCGGATACCCCCCGCCAACCAGCGGGGGCGGTTATGTCGGACTTGGACCGACTAAAACCGCACGCCGTCTCGGGTCTACAGACGCCGGGGTGTAAGGTTGCCCATAGAGCATATCCGGTTGCCCATAGAGCATTGCTTGCAACAAACTTATCGAATGGGAATTCATGGTTGCCTTCTAATTGTTCTCTCTAACTTCTTACTAATAGATGTTATTTAACCAAGACAAGAAAACATTTCCTATCAAACTATCACTTAAGAAAGAACGATCTTAGCTAACTAAATGTATCATTCAGTTCATTCATTCAGTTTGTTTAATTCAGTTCATTCATTCAGTCTCTCTAATTTCTTACTAATAGATGTTATTTAACAAATACAAGTAAACATTTCCTATCAAACTATCACTAAAACAAAGAACGATATTAGCTAACGAAATGTATCATTTAGTTCCTTCATTCAGTTTTTTAGGTACACGGCAGTGAGCGCAACTTAGCTCACAAAACAAAGTTAATTTTCTCATGATTTCACTATTACCACGAATGACAATAATTTACCTTTATACTAGAATTAATTAGCGTAGCAACACACATGAGAAACTTGCTCAATACTGTATAAAAAGCTCATTAGCACCGTTATGTCAAATTGTTGAGTTTCTTCATGTGTTTTTTGGGTAGTTTATTTGCAATATCACTTTTATAGCATGTACGTGAGTTGTAATTCAGATTCGAATCCTCTACTTCCGTATACAATGTTAAGGTAAATAATACAGTATGTAAATCAAAATATAGGAGCATCAAAGAAATTAGTAGCTGCTTAAAATAATTATATTTTTAAATATATACTAATATTTTAAAGCTGAAGTTTGTTTGTTTGTTTGGTTGAATGGGCTAATCTCAGGAAGTACTGGTTCGAATTGAAATAATATTTTATATTGGATAGCTTATTTATCGAGGAAGGCTATAAACTATATATCATCACGTTACTATCTATGAGAGCGGAGCAGTATTCATATATGTCAACTAATCGGGCAAATCTCTATATGTACATTATTGTAAAACTAATAAATAACAGGCGTGTAGGTATGCGTTAAAAACGTTTATTTAACGCATACCTGGCATCCCACGGGGGATCGAATTATGTCACGGGCGAAACCGCGTGGAAGACTAGTAAGGAATGAATGAATGATTGAATGAAGTAGGTTTTGATTTATGAGACATTTTCAGAATGATATAGAAATTAGTTGCAATATATGTTTAGCTTTTCAGTTGGAAAAAATGAACATCATGTAAAATACATTTAGATACAACAATATAAAGAATAATTTTATAATGAGAATAAAATTATAACATATCTAATAAATAAATACAAAATAATTATTACAGAAGAAAAATATAAATAACAGATTATTCATATGAATTTAGTATACTTTTAGAATTATAATAATATTGTTCTTCAAAGTTAATAAAAAAATTATACACGTGAGGTGTATCTAGGTTGGAAGCAAATAGTGGGCTGTTCGTGTTACCTATGCCGTAATATATAGAAAAACTAGCCGTAGCCCGCGGCTCCGACCGCGTATAGTTCTGATCCCATTCCCGCTTACCGTGAGAACCTATTCCAGGGATAAATTATAGCCTATGTGTTATTCTAGACTATAATATATCCCTGTACCAAATTTCAGCCAGATCCGTTCAGCCGTTTGGCGTGAAAGAGCAACAAACCTACACACATACTCACAAACTTTCGCGTTTATAATATTAGTAGGATGGTGCGTATATTATTGTAATCGTTATGTATATAGATATACTACTTACTTTCCTGTTCACGTTTTTAGATAATTCTTATCATTCATTTCATTCATTCTAATCTTCAGTTCTATCTTATTTCAAAAAGAGTTGTTATACAGATAAAGTTAGACTTTATTGACTTGATATTATTGTGAACAGAGTAAAAAGGCCTATTCAAACTGAAGCGATATTTGCTGACCTCAACGGTAGAGAACAACGACTGGGTATGCGGTAATACTGCTGTTCACACCAAAGCTGATTCCTTATCCTTAGGAGTAGAATACCGTGTGAGCTTCCTATGTGGTACTATGGCACGAAATATTCCGCTGTAACCGTGGGACTTCATATTGTTAGCTGTAAGAAGTTCGCGCGGTATGTACCCACAGCGGTAGCGAATACCGCTCGGTGTGAATAGGCCTTAAGAATTTCGCCGTCTACATGACAGATAACGTCAGCTATCTTGAAAGATTTATCAAATATTTTTTGGTTACTTGTATTGGATCGTGTAAATTATAAAATATGTAACAGGCGACCTAAATGAGCCTGGCATTTGCAAATCTTCCTATATATCTCTCTGAAAGACACCATCATCATACGAATACCAATCCCGGTTGCATCTACCCCCAACCCAGAGAGAGAGGAAAACCTGCGCCAGGGCCTCATCCGGGACTATCCTTTCGAGGGCTTACCCGGGGTGCCCGGCAATGGACACTTGGGAAGGACACCGTGTGGTTTTAGGCGGTCCGATTCCGACACGCCCACCCCATCGATGGCACCGATGGGGTGAAGCCTGTTGGAGTTTCCACACGTAAAAAAGGGCCTCATCCGTCAATCAGCTGGTGTACGAGTACTAGCTTGCAGGTGCGGTTGGTTTGGATTCCGAAGATCTAGGTGGGGCCTTACATACCCAACCATCGATCCCTTCATATGAAAAGAAAATGTGCTACACAAATAATGACATTCTGTCTGAATGAAAAATGACTACAAAATCATCCTCATCTCAGCGCTGAGTCTCGGTTGCATCCGAGGCTCTCACCTTGGACCCAGGTGTCCGCTTTCCAACTTTTACTACTCCACTTCGCAGTCTTTAACCCTGGCAGTGAGTCCATTAGCACACATATCATCTTTTATGACGTTAAGCCAACACTTCTTGGATCTTTTTGGTGGCGTAGCGGTAGTGCATTCGACTGCTACGACAGGGGCATGGGTTTGATTCCCGCTCAGTACAAATATTTGTATGCATGAATATGTCTATTTGCATTGGTCTGGGTGTTTCTATGTATAATAATATGTATGTATTTACAAAAAAAAGTATATAACTATGTTTATCCGCATTCTGAAACCCACAATACAAGCTAGTTAAACTATGCTTACTTTGGGTCTAGATAGCGCTGTGTAGAATGTCGCAGAATATTTATTATTATTATCTACTTCTCTTACAGCCCGACAGAGGCCGTGCTCCGATACAGGTATTGCAATTCTATTAAATTTAACTATTAAAAAAATGCAAGCCAAAGTCAATTCTCTGACTCAATTTCTATTCAGATTACCATCAGATAATAACTGTGTAAGCGGCAAAACATTAACCGGACACATTTGTTTCAAGATAAGGCAAGCAACATCAAGTTGTGACACAAATGGAATTGCAAAATTGAATCGCAACGACAATAAAGGTTTTTGTGCAATATGTGCTTGAATATGGTGTTCTGTGTGGGTACACATAGGTATTTAGAACGTGTAATCGATGCTGGGATTGTAAACTCATTTCATAACTTACATGCATACATATTTACGTACACTTAAATTTGATTTCGTTCGTAGTACTTGTTTTCAAAAATGTAAAGCACGTCAATATGACTTGCGTAGGCATAAGCGACACCCTACTATCTTGCC
The DNA here is from genome assembly GCA_946251805.1 of Cybosia mesomella. Lineage (NCBI taxonomy): Eukaryota > Metazoa > Arthropoda > Insecta > Lepidoptera > Erebidae > Cybosia > Cybosia mesomella. The sequence continues at coordinate 22,781,676 of OX276407.1, forward strand.
AAGTCAGTGAACTACATTTGCTGTACCCTGCCGTGTCAACTTACTAGTTGCCAAAAAAGTCTACCACAGTTAAAAATCTTTTCGTGTGGAAGTCCCACAGAACAAGTTGAAGTGCTAAAGTCAAAGTAAAATGGCAGACTTTAACCAACATTTAGACAGATCCGAAAAATAACAGCAGGGTTCGTAGGGCCTACTCAGAGCCTAAGCCAATCTCACCTGTTAGTCGATGTACCGATCGTCAGACGGCAGTCACTCCCGGAAAAGCCAACATCCTAATCAAAAACAATAAGCGAAGTACGCTTATTCCCAGTTGCGTCCAAAGTTAGCTCTATGGAGCCGGCTCCAAAGTTTGCATTATGGAGCCGGCTCCAAAGCTTGCATTATGGAGCCGGCTCCAAAGTTTGCATTATGGAGACGGCTCCAAAGTTTGCATTATGGAGCCGGCTCCAAAGCTTGCATTATGGAGCCGGCTCCAAAGTTTGCATTATGGAGACGGCTCCAAAGTTTGCATTATGGAGCCGGCTCCAAAGTTTGCATTATGGAGCCGGCTCCAAAGTTTGCATTATGGAGCCGGCTCCAAAGTTTGCATTATGGAGCCGGCTCCAAAGTTTGCATTATGGAGCCGGCTCCAAAGTTTGCATTATGGAGCCGGCTCCAAAGTTTGCATTATGGAGACGGCTCCAAAGTTTGCATTATGGAGCCGGCTCCAAAGTTTGCATTATGGAGCCGGCTCCAAAGTTTGCATTATGGAGCCGGCTTAAAGTTTGCATTATGGAGCCGGCTCCAAAGTTTGCATTATGGAGCCGGCTCCAAAGTTTGCATTATGGAGCCGGCTCCAAAGTTTGCATTATGGAGCCGGCTCCAAAGTTTGCATTATGGAGCCGGCTCCATAATGCAAACTTTAGACGCAACAGGGTTATCGCTGTGAGGATGATGAGATGAGATACAAAATATAACAGCAGTTATTGGGATCCTCTTCATTTTAACAGCTAAAATAGATAAAGATAATATGTAGGTAGGTGCAATAATCACTACATTGAGATAACGGATGCAGTATTTAATAAAGTAATACCACAGTCAGGCATTTATAAAGACACAGGATATCCTTTATTTATTGTATCCTGACAAAATCAATAACATAAACATAAACATCTTATTAAATTTACAACAGAATTTACAAGACAGTTATTCGATACACGCAATTCAATTTTATTATATTTCATTAATTAGCATAAACATATATTAATTAGTTAGTTAACTGAATACTACCTAATTTTATTATGTTGTAAACACTGTATTGATTAATAAATAATAGTTTAATTCACAATTGACTCTCAGCCGAATCAAAGTGGTCGGCCATTTTGATTGCAGGAGGTGATTCGTTTCTGATATTTTGGTAGACAAAGATGTTACTACATAACGGTATTAGAACTGTGTCACTGTATAAAATACTTGAACTTAAGGTAGTAAACAGTTTAGATAAGTCATGTTGTACAAATTTCTTTCATAATCCCACACTTTAGATTATCAATTCGAATGATTACAACAGATTTGCTATTTCAGGACAAAATTGCATTTGTTCTGCACCGATTTGCATTTAACTAGATAATGGTGCTATTTTATCTGATGTTTTAAAACAAACAAAGTCACAAAAATATCTTCAGTCATTTCACACATACGTCATCTCTTCAGTTTTCTTAGATCCTCTTTAACGCTATTCATTCATCTATTCATCATTTAAATTCCACGTATGCATATTGTAATTGTTATACAATAGAGTTTATTTTTATTCAATTCTCCCTCAAGTATTCACAGTTGCAGAATAGATTTTTATAATAGTTTATAAGTAGCGTTTGAAGTGCATGTACGGATTGTGTGCTAGTTTCCGCGCGTTTTCAGTTTCCGCAATACACATTACTATTGTAGATACTCATTAGAGGCCATGATAATTTATGTTTTTTTACATACATTTATTTAAAATTTGAATTCATGTAATCTTGCAATTCATCCGCTACCGGACATCCGATAAATTTGAGTTCTACACATGTATTATAGAGCGATGACTATGAAATAATTTCAATTTCATTAAAAATAAATAGACCAATACAAATATATTTTATACCAATAAAAAACATTTTTGGACGCAAATGGCAAATCGTTATGAGGATGATTAATGACAGTTTATAAACTAGGACGGTTACCAGCTCCGCAATCAACCCAAACTTAAGCGTAGCGAGATTTGCCTATCCAACAACAACAATAGGTCAACGTGACCGGTCGACTTTTTCATGTCATGATTCAGATTTTATATTGATTCGGGTTGTATTTCAGGAATATTCCTCGATGGTAAGACCGATCTGGACATTCGACCCCTTACGACACTCAGTAATGTCTACTTGATCACCGTGGCAAATTTGGTCGAGATCGGTCAAACGGTCTCGGAGGAGTATCATTTGTTTGAAATGCAACTTCGAAACCAAAGACGCTTCGCTCGCCTTCGGCTCGCTACGCTTAAAAACCCCACCGAATTCTACAAAAAATGGACTTATCTATGCTTACAGTCCTAAAAAAGTAGGTAAGTAGGTATGTATTAAAGCTTAAACTTTATTCTCCTGGGAATTCGATTTGATGTATCGGATAAGTGAAAAATAAGTTTGTTTTTAGGGTTCCGTTGCCAAATGGCAAAAAACGGAACTCTTATAGATTCGTCGTGTCTGTCTGTCTGTCCGTCCGTATGTCACAGCCACTTTTTTCCGAAACTATAAGAACTATGCTGTTGAAACTTGGTAAGTAAATGTATTCTGTGAACGGCATTAAGATTTTCTCTTAAAAACAGAAAACAAGAAATTTTGGGGGTTCTCCCCATACATAGAACTAAAACTCAAAAAAATTTTTTTCATCATACCCATTCGTGTGTGGTATCTGTGGATAGGTCTTCAAAAATGATATTGAGGTTTCTAATATCATTTTTTTCTAAACTGAAAAGTTTGCGCGAGAGACACTTCCAAAGTGGTACAATGTGTGTGTTCCGCCCCACCCCCTGTAACTTCTAAAATAAGAGCACGATAAAACTAAAAAAAATATATGATGTACATTACCATGTAAACTTCCAACGAAAATTGGTTTGAACGAGATCTAGTAAGTAGTTTTTTTTTAATACGTCATAAATCGTAAACCGCAATTTACCTTTCATTCAATCCACTCAAATATAAAAATTAAAAAAGAACATTATTATGTTACCTGCTGCTACGGAACCCTTAATGGGCGAGTACGACTCGCACTTGGCAGTTTTTTTTTATTACATGCTCCAATACCATTCATCTGATTCCAGTAACTTAAAACAATGGTTACGTTGGTTAATTAGTGGCCTATAGTGGTACTCGCCCATCACATCACAGTTTCGGAGGCGGGAGGATATGGGGAGAAAAGAGGAAAATGGTCAAAAGAACCTTCGACGCTCTCGCAAATTGCACAAAATACAACCACGGGTAGAGTCATTCATTTCATTCGTCATCATTCATTCATCATACATTCATTCATACACGTTCTATAATTGTGATGAAACTTTGACACGATATTATGCGTATACCCGTGAAAGTTTCTGAGAAAAAACAAATACCTACTAATTCTTATATAAACCTGCAAGGTTGTATCAACAAGCTCTATACGTAAATAGTATTATCGTAATAATCTTGGTGTGAAATCTAATCACAGAATGGGCCATTCTGTCAGCTTGTACTTGTGAAGTTTCACACTGGTTGAGTCTAGTTGACATGATTAGAGTCTGCATGGGCAAAATAAATTTGGCAACTACTTAGATGTTATTTTGATCATAGCATCACTGATCAAACTGGACTACGTTGACTTCAATTACTTGTAGAAGAAATCTGTAAAGCCTTGTACGGACTAAGCGTTCCAATGAACGCGAAGTCGGTTACGCGTACACAGTAACGATATCTTTGCAACCATCTTCTCTATAAAAGAACATCAAATAAATAGTCATAGGATTCGTTAAAAATTGTTTTATTTCAACTGTCGTAACTCGCAAAAATTTACGTAAAAATGTGTTGCAATCATTGATATACAAAATGTTGTGTACCTGTACATATCAATGAGATTGCACTACGTTAAAGAAATTGCGTATGCGTCGCGAAACGCGAAAAATTAATTGAAAGGGTTCATCGGAGTTTTTAATCTGTACCTAACCTCATAATAACTTAAACATTATTTAACATAAATTTAAATAATATTTGTCTCTCTACTTCTGTTTTACTTGTCACTGTGTCTCGCGGAATTTGCAGTAATAAATGAGTCTTTCTTTCTTCTCAACACACCGCTGCCATTTAATTTTATAAGCCCTACCTACTGTGCAGAAATGGGAACAGATGCTTATAGGGATAAGGGCTTAACAATTTTGAGCCAAACTCTTTGGGAATATTCATATTGGTGGGGGTGTACGGGACACGGCCACGAACTTCGGGGCAAACCTCACCTGCTAGCTGGTGCACCTGCGGACTAACGGACGAAGCTCTGGCGTCCTCCTCTCGGGGTTGGGAGGTCGGACGGCACGACACGCGTATTGTAGATACGGACATCTACAATACGCGTGTATACAATTTGAGAACGCGTGTCGACTCCCAACTCGCGACGAGTCGTCGCCAGTCAGCTCAATAGCGGAAGCTCGCTCGCCGAATGCCGACTTACGCGTTCATAATACAGCAATGCATTGTGCCCTGTACGCGTACATACCTGTATGCGAGTATTCAACATACTAGATAACGCGTACATTGGAACGCTTAGTCCGTCCAAGGCTTAGTAGTTACCCTTTATTACATGAGTGTTTGACTGCTACGTCACAGGTTCGAATGCCGCTCAGTGCAAATATTTGTATGCATGAGTATTTGCATGAGTCTTGGTGTTTCTATGTATAATATCTACTTATTAAAAAAAGAAACTAATTATATTTTGTACTGACGCCCTCTGCTCTACCCCACCAAGAAGTCATAGGAAATTAGGCTAGCCGACGTTAGGGCCTCTAGGTCCACTAGTCCGTTTTGACATTTTTTTATTTTTTTCACAGATATTTCGGACAGCATCCAAATATTATAGATATTTTGTACTATGCTAACTGTACAAAATAGCTTTAATATTTAACCTAGAGATTAGTGGCCTTAACGCCGCGCGTCAGCTAGCCGGACATTAAGTAACTCAAGTATGTTTACGTATCTACATTCTAGAACACATATTGCAAGCTTAGTTTAGATTTAGATGGCGCTTATGTAAATCTACTCGTTAATTATGGATGAAATAATATTATCACGTTTGACTCCATGAGTGTGTTCTACGCCCACAGTTGAAGCGGAACTCTAAAAGGATTATTGATGAGCACGTAACATTGAACTTACACAACCAATCCCTTTACAATAACACAATGCCTACATAACATCAAAGACTATGCTAGATCAACTATACGGAACTAAACCATGAAATATAAGTATTTTAACTATTTCTATTGTGATTTATTTGGTTTTATATTATTATTTACCATGACACCGACGACGTTTCGGTTCCTTTTCACCAGCCATGGTCACGCGGAGACTAACATGGTGGTTGTCAAATATTTTGAAGTGTAAGTTATCTCAAAGTACCCAAACTACGTTGAATTTTATCTAGATAGAGCTCAAAGCATTGTTACATCTTTTTTTTTTTTATACAACTAAGGTGGCACACAAGCACACGGCCCACCTGATGGGAAGCTGTTACTGCGGCCTATGGACGTGTGCAACACCAGTGGCGTCACACTCGCGCTGCGGACCCTGTAAAGGAAAGGATGGGAAAGGTGTTTGGAAGGGGATGGGAAAGGAGTTTGGGCTCCGGCACTCTCACTCACCAAACGGAACGCAACAGTTCAAATACTGTTACTTGGCGTCGATATTCTGTGAGAGGGTGGTGCTTCCCCAGTCGAGTCGGCCCATTCATGCAACGGCCAAAATTACTGTTGCTTGACTCTACCACTCTAATATAATAATCTTGTTGTATTTTACCTTTTTTGGGTTTGATTAGGTGAATAAATGGTTCCCAATATGGTAGTATATTGCAACCATCTTCTCTAATAATGAAATAACACCAAATAAATTGTCATACGATTCGTTAAAAATTGTTTTATTTCAATTGTCGTAACTCGAAAAAAAATTACGTAAAAATGTGTTGCAATCATTGATATACAAAATGTTGTGTACCTGTACATATCTATGAGATTGCACTACGTTAAAGAAATTGCGTATGCGGCGCAAAACGCGAAAAATTAATTGTCATCGACATAGGTACACATAAAGTTGGCGGGGGCATCCGAAGGGATTTCCGCACTATAAAAAAAAAAAAGTACACATAAAGTTCATCGGAATAGGTACTGGTAGTGATTGCGAGGATATGCTTTATGGGCAACCTTACACCCCGGCGTCTGAAGACCCGAGACGGCGTGCGGTTTTAGTCGCTGGCCAGCGCCGGCAGGGGGGAGTCCGAGGGGATTTCCGCACGAAAAAAAAAGATACTGGTAGTGATACGGATTACACAACACACCGCTGCCAAATAATTTTGTAAAAAGCGTCTAATAAGCCCTACTCACTGTGCGGAGATGGGAGCAGATGTTTATAGGGACAAGGGTTTAACAACAGAATTATCCGCCAAACTCTTCGAGAATATTCATATTGGTGGGGGTGTATGGGACCCTGCCAAGACCTTCGGGGCCAACCTCACCTGCAAGCTGGTGCACCTGCTGACTCACGGACGAAGCTCTGGAGTCCTCCTCTCGGGGTTGGGAGGTCAGACGGCAGTCGCTCCCAAAAAACCGGGAAAAAGGAATGAGCAGACCCTAGGCTCCATGGTGGAGCCTCGGATGTAACCGGGAACAACGCTTGATGAGCCTCTTCGGGTTAGTCAGACGTATATCCCTAAATATATGATGAGAGTTGTGTATAAATATATGACTGCCTCTGTGGCGTAGCGGAAGTGCAATCGACTGATACGACAGGGGGCGCGGGTTCGATTCCCGCTCAGTGCAAATATTTGTATGCATGAATATGTCTATTTGCATTAGTCTGGAAAATAAATAAGTATGTTTAGCCGCATTCTGGAACCCATAACACAAGCTAGTATACGCATAAACTATGCTTACTTTGGGTCTAGAAAGCGCTGTGTAAAATGTCATATAATATTAATTATTATAAAAAAAAACTGCATTAATAAATGATAATTATCACTCGCTTTATAATGTGCCCGGTTGATGGCAATAGGCTCGCCCCCTATTACATTGGGACCTTAACATAACTGGCGAATCGTGGGTGTGTAATACACCTCTGCCTACCCCTTCGGGGATACAGGCGTGAAGTAATGTTATGTTATGTATGTTAAAAAAAACTTGATCAAGCCTTAGTCCTTATATTTTATAACTAGATCAATGGATCAAGCTGTCCATATCTGTACTCATTGTACCGCTGTATGTAAACCTACGATCGATTTGTTTGATAACAAAAAAAGTTGTATCAATAATTCAATCAGAAGGTTAAGGGAAGGTTACACGAATATGACACATTGCCATGAAACTTATTTATTCAGATAACGCGATTTATTACTTTTTATCCTTGTATGTACACTTTCCCCGACGATTTATCTGCTTTTCAGCAGCCATGTTCATAGGAAACAGTGTTGTCATCTTATATCTGTCTCGAGATAACCCAGTGAAAGTGGCTGTATAGATTACAGGCAATTTATACCTATATAAATTACTAGATTTTTTTTCTTGACTAGCTGATCCCGCGTAACACAACGGCAAATAGCCATATCTATACATAAACTTGAGTGTATTTTTCAGCTAAAAGCAACAAGAGAATTAATTAACGAACATAATAGTTACAATTTCATTCAGTAAAAGATGATTCAATCCTATAGCAGACAGTGCACTAAAAGACAGTCTCGTAAATACTCCCCTGCATTGTACCTCGAGTCCAGTCTAAATGTAGCTCATTGCAAGCACTTTCACCGATCGTCTACATTTTTGAAGTGAGCGACGTAACTGGTAACACTTAGAATTCTTGTTTCTTGTATATACTTGCAGACTTCCAAAAAACACGTGTGTCTAAAGTGAACTGGTTGCCTAGAAGCAAGCGTGTTTCATCCTCGATCACGTCTTACATCAGGAGAGATAGTGGTGAGACACATTCTTCTTCAACTTATTTATAATAAAAGAGTAGATTTTTAATGTTTATAAATATATATATAAATAAATATTCTACGACATTCTACACAGCGCTTTCTAGACCCAAAGTAAGTATAGCTTAACTAGCTTGTGTTATGGGTTCCAGAATGCGGATAAACATTTTTTTTTTAAATAAGTACATACATATACATAGAAACACCCACACCAATGCAATTCATGCATACAAATATTTACACTCAGCGGGAATCGAACCCGCGCTCCTTGTCGTAGCAGTCTAATGCACTACCGCTACGCCACAGAGGCCGTTTGTTACCACGCTTCTCCGTCATTTATAAACCGATTTTGAAAAATCTTAAACTCTAGATTGGTCCCATCATTATTATCTTAGTGTTGTTTCTAGTTGCATCGGAGGCTCCCACCTCCTCCCTTTTTATAAGATTTTATTTAGCTTCACCGTCCTGTCTCGATGTTTGTCATCAAATCTTGCAAATTGAATTTGATCCACTTCCCGGTTACGAATTGAGCTGAAATTTTGCATACATGTATAAATCACGTGACAATTCAATGTTATGATGACATGGTGCTGATCTGATGATAGAGCTGGAAGGTGGCCATAAGAACTTCACAACGAAACGACACAACCTCATCGAGTTTCGGCTCCTTTGAAACGTCTTGCCTAGTTTGTCTTTCAATGGTTACCAAGGTCCAATGATGAAGCTGGAAGGAGCTCTGTAATGAAACGACGGAAAACTAACGAGTTTCGTCTCGTTTTATGTTTAATTTTTAGTTGAAGCGTCGGTAGCTTAGTGGTTAAGGAGTCGACCCTACGATCGAAAGGTCCCGGGTTCGAATCCTGGCCATTACACTACCGACGTGAACCCACTCCTAACACAAGCAATTAAGCTTAGCTGGAGGGGTTACGGGGAATATTAGTAATTTCGGTTACTAATATTCTTTAAAAAAAAATTGTTTTTATTAACAAGAACATAATAAAAACTTATTTTTTTAAAGTTTATCTTTTAATTCCGCTTGTGATTTGATTTATACGGCTTATGCGGGAGCGATTGAAATTCAATCACTCACCCAGAGAGACAAGTCTGTGCCTTTATTTTTTTTTTATTTTTTTTTTCGTGCTGAAATCCCTTCGGATACCCCCCCGCGTGCCAGCGGGGGCGGTTATGTCGGGCTTGAACCGACTAAAACCGCACGCCGTCTCGGGTCTACAGACGCCGGGGTGTAAGGTTGCCCATAGAGCATATCCCTCGCACCCCGACTGACCCTGGGCCATCTCCGGTTTCGAGATGGCCCCCTCGGGTTTGGGAACCACGGTGTCCCCGTGACAAGTCTGTGCCTAGCCTCCGTGCGTCAATTAGCAGGTGTACCTACTTCCAGGTGAAGTTGGCTTATATACCACTAGTTAAGGTCGTTGAAGTCTTTTGTAAAGAGTTTTTAATTATAAACTGTTCAGTCGCCATCGGTATTAGCTTAACACATTAAAAGTTAACGACAACTTTAGCTCTAAAACTTTACATGAAATACATAAACAAAAATTTAAGTGTTCAATTATGACGAATTTACATTTTTAAATTATTATTTATTATTTTCTGTAAAGTTTTAGAACGAAAATTGTCAGTAATTTGGAATGTTTTATGCTACTACCGATGGCGACTGTACATATCACGAGCTTGATACCTCTGATCAATCAGGAGTATCCCACGCACGTTAGATAATGCGATTACTAAAAGCTACTGCTGTTACGTCGCCATAACCATGACGTTTTTGTGTGAGTTACGAATTTACGATCCATTTCACTTCAAACTGTTTTTGCATAAAACAGATGATAAGTGTGTAAGTATCTTCCAAGCACAGAGTAATTAAAATATCATATATTTTAATTATTAAAAATGTTAATTATCGCTCGCTTAGTAATGTGCTCGGTAGATGGCAATAGGATCGCCCCCTATTAGATTGGGGCCTAAACATAACTGACGAATCGTGGGTGTGTAATACACCTCTGCCTACCCCTTCGGGGACACAGGCGTGAAGTTATGTTATGTTATGTAATTATTAAACAACTTCAAAAAGTAGATTCTCAATTAGTAGCAACTTAAATTGTATACTATTATAAAAATGTAATTAATTGTGGCTGTACGCTGGATATTATTAAAATTAAAGCTTGGATTATGATAAATTAACGACTGAATCCAAAAAAAAAACCGATTTCTTCTTTGTTCGCTATGGACGCAAAAGTTACCAAACAGATTTTGATGCAGCTTTTTTATTAGAATGGTCTTGGTCAGGCTTAAAGACTGCTGTACGTTAGATTGCAGTTGGTTGAGTAGAACCGGAGATATGACCAAAAATAGGTTCATCAAGGTTGGATTTTTACCCACATCCACGCGGACGAAGCCGTGGGCTTCAGTTAATGTACAATAACTATAAAGATCCTCGAAAGACCATGTACCTACAGTATGTACACAAGGTTTCGGTGATGGGAATTTGAATCAATAGGTGTTGCAAGAGTGTAACGAAAGATTAAGTTTATAATTGTCCACGAATCAAAGTAAAAGTGTTAAATCAATGCATTCCGCTTTCTTACTATTGTTTTATATTATTTTTTATTACTCATAGTCATGTATCATGGCACGGTCGAGGAGAAATGTAATGTAAATATGTTATTAATTCGCGGTTGTGTTGAATGTTAATTTGATTTGATAGCCATCAGATTTGATAGCGGTCAGCAACGGAAGTAGCTATTTTTTTTCTTACAAAGCTGATAAAATCATCATCATCATTTTAGCGTTTTTAACATTTTTTTTTCTAATACATACATGTTATACATAGAAACACCCAGACCAATACAAATAGTCATATTCATTCATACAAATATTTGCACTGTATTGGAATCAAACCCGCGCCGCTGTCGTAGTAGTCGAATGCACTACCGCTACGCCACAGAGGCCGTCATATAATAGTCACGCAAATTAAGAGTTACTTCACTAGTATAATTATTCAGGGAAAGCCGAGAAACGTTGTGTTTTCTGACATCGTAGTAAAGATCGCTATTTTATCCGTGACTCGGTGATTTATAATTCGAGATAAAGGCTCGGGTCGACTGACAGCGTAGCGTTAATACCCGTTTGTAGTTTTGTAATGTTGTTTTGACATCGTTGAGAAATTTAAATTGCAGATTTAGACTGCTTCTAAACTTATTTACATTTTTGAGGATAATCTAGTTGTGAAGCTAAATAGTGTCAACGTGATTTTTACGACGCTGTTGAATATCGCAGTAATAGCTACTTTGTTGATTTGTATTTGCGCATCATTCACAGAGGGGAGGGGGAGCTACTTATAGTCGTCAAATTTCATATAAAAAAAAAGGATTAAAAAATAGACTCACACTTTTTCGAACTACATTTTTATAATTACTTACTCTATTGAATTCAATCATTAGTATACATTGAATATTATAATTATTATTAAAACAATGTTTTTTTTATGCCTTTATTTTTCATTACAATCGGTTGAGTAAGCTTTTTTTCGCCTCAGCCCTCCGGGGATAAGGCGTGATTGTATATTTGTATATATCATGCTTTTTTAAATCCTTTTTTTACATAAATTGTTGACCACTATAAGTAGCTCAATCTCCCCTTTGAATGATGCGCACATGCAAATCAACACATTGTATAATACCCATAGAATTGCTTTTCGGGAGTGAACTTTGGTGTAGGCATCATCGCCTATTACATGCCTCAAGACAAACAATGGAGAATATATTATCATGTAATCCGTTTCACAATAATAATTGAGTTCGAAGTTTGCATTCGGGCAATTACGCGTCGATATGTTAGGACCTTTACGAGGTACGAATATGTTTTGTAGCATTGCATGGTAGAGAAATGTAATGCTAATAATTAAGACCAAAGTGTAATAATCTTAGAGAAACACAAAAGAGTGTATTTTAGGAATCCAAAACAGGTGGTTGGTGGTGCTACTTTTTGAAGGCTACTTCCTAAAAAGTAGTTTTCATATGCGTAACTTTGATTGCGAAAATTATTCCTCTTGCAAACTATAATAACGATGCACGAAACCCGAAGTAGTCAAATATAAATACAGGAATCGTTGAATTACGAAATTGTCTTAACTATAAGCGGTCAAATCCAGAATTGCAAATGCTACATCAGGATGCGGTACACGCGTTATTGGAATAGAAATGCAGGTAGTGTACGTAATACGTGTAATAGTGCAAGCTTATTAGTTCACGTCGTCGCCGCGAACACCGGGCAGTGCGCCTCTGGCGAGGATGAACTATTTATGTAAACTAATTGACAAGGCAATTCTAACGCAAGTATTTTCTGATAAAGATGTAATAAATAAGTCATCGGTGTTTTCAATGATATTATTAAAATTTTGTACAATGCAATTTTAAAGGATTAGTATGTAATAATTAGGTGTTAATTTATTAATCCTTACTAATATATAAATTTGAAAGTAACTCTGTCTGTCTGTCTGTCTGTTACGCTTTCACACCTAAACCACTGAACCGATTTTGCTGAAATTTGGTACAGGGGTAGATTAGACCTTGGGAAAGGACATAGGCATGTTTTGTCGCGATAACCGACGCCTACGCGGGCGGAGCCGCGGGCAAAAGCTAGTATACTATAATTGTATTACTACGTTCAGTTCACGTTATATACATGAAAATCGATATTATCTTTATTATAATCATTACATAGAGAAATTATTATGATTGGTATTGTTATTATTATTTTTATTTGTTCAATTTTTAAATTTTAATATAAGTTAGGCTTCGAAAATGTATTTAATTTGTTTTGTTGTTTCTAAGTAATGGGCTGGTACGCGACGATGGCAAGAGACCGGATGGTATGTCGTTATTGCCTTGGAAGATGGGTAGGTCTTTGGTATGGGACGCAACGTGCGTCGACACCCTAGCGCCTTCACACCTTCCAAACACAGCGGGTTGTGCCGGCGCTGCTGCTGCATCTGCCGGAAGCCTCAAACGGCGTAAATACTCCAATCTGGTAGGGGATTATATTTTTGAGCCGTTTGGGGTTGAGACGTTGGGGTCATGGGGACTTGGACCCCATGACCCCAACGTTTTGTCTACAAAAATTTGGCAAAGCGGCTGATCAACGCTATACGTGACCAGAAGGCTGGACTTCATCTTGCACAAAGAATTAGCATTGCCATTCAACGTGGCAATGCTGCCAGTCTTCTGGGAACATTACCAGTCGGTGATGATGCGGAGGAATTCTATGACGCATGTATGTAAATATTTTTCTGTTTTTAGGTTTAGTTCTTTTTAAATTTATTTATAATTAGCTTTATATTGTTACGTGCGCGGGGTAAAAATTAAATGCCGTTTATACAACGAAGAAGTTTATTCGCTCACCACAAACTAGACAACTAAATAACTAGCACACACAGTACTCTTCAACAGTTCCAGTCGCTCAGCAGTTCACAGTAGTCTACAGTAGTTCCTTAAGTCGCAGGTATAACTCTCTTGAATCGCTTCGGTAAGATGTGTCCTTTTATAGCTCTTAATTCGGAGGGTAGAATGTTCCGGAATCATCTATACGTTATTTATTTATCTAGAGCGTTCGAGAAGAGTAGGTATTTACTGGAGCATTCGAGAAAACAAGTACCTACACAGTCGTGCCGACAATAGAGGTGAATGCCCTTGTTATCGCGATTTGTAGGTAAAGTAGGTAGTCGGGGTGCGAGGGATATGCTCTATGGGCAACCTTACACCCCGGCGTTTGTAGACCCGAGATGGCGTGCGGTTTTAGTCGGTTTAAGCCCGACAATCCGAAGGGATTTCCGCACGAAAAAAAAAGGTAAAGTAGGTATAGGTATTTAAAGGGCTTGTGATTTTGTGTTGTGACTTTTCTGGATTTTTCTAAACGGATCGATAGAGTACTTCGACATTAACAATGCGTTTTAATTTCTAGAAGATTCGATCAGTAGTTTTCGAGATATCGATGATCGTACCTATATGTGCGATGTTAGTGTATGATATTTAATACAAATCTCGAAAAATAAGTTTTAAGTAACCCACCGCCAAAGCCGTTGCTGACACAAAAACAAGTTTTTTTTTATTTAATAAAACTGTTTTGAACGGTTTCTATCGCAATTTATTTGATGTTATTTTAATATTCTCATTGAAGCCGACGTTCAATGTTTTATTTCAACGTGTAACATTCGCATAAACATCCGACAATAACACGAAATCGTCTTCCATGAACGTCTTGCGATGCGCCGTGCGGTGTCCCTACGACGATACAATGGATGTCGTAATGCAATCAAAAGGTAGAGTGCCACGATTGACCCTAATAGTCATACCACAAGGTATTCACTTTCTGTTACATTTCTCACGTACGGAATTAAAACGTGAGTGTTTGGTGGGAAACTGTGGAAAAAGACATAGTGGAAAGGTAAAAGGGTGTCAGCTACTTTTATAGAAAAAGAGTCCTAAGCGACAAGCTAAACACTTTACAGTTAAGTGACTTTCCTATCAATTCTCGGTGTCGCTTGCATCTTTTGCAGTATGGGGCAAGTTTATTACCGCCAACCGGCAGTTATTCCCAGACTACTTGCTGCCACTGAGAATGTATGAACAGAAAAACTAAACCACCGAGGACACTATAATAAATAAATAAATAAATATTGTAGGACAAAATACACAACACCATCTAGACCCAAACTAAGCAGAGCTTGTTATATGGGTTCTAGAATGCGGATAAATATACATAAATACTTTTTTTTTTGTAAATAAATACATATTATACATAGAAACACCCAGAACAGAGGAAATATATATATTTGCACTGAGCGGGAATCGAACCCGGGACCTCTGGCTTAGCAGTCGAACGCACTACTGCTACGCCACAGATGTCGTGGCGAAGCATGTGGCATGCTCAATAGTCATACTCGCTACCGCTACGCTACTTAGTAAACTTAAATTTTCTGGCGAATTGTGGGTGTGTAATATACCTCTGTCTACCCCTTCGGAGATACAGGCGCGAAGTTATGTTTTATGTTTTTTTTTTAATTGAAAACCTGATCGCATCGACGAATCTTCCGTATAAATTCACACCTATCTTCGGCAGAGATGAATTAATTTTCTCTGTATTCCTCCTTTCATATAAGATTCTATTATATTATTAAGATTCATATAACATGATACATAATTCAGTTGTTGTGTATTTTATAAGCAATGTCATCACACATTTTTTTCAATTCATACACACATTATAGTCACGCTTAATTCCGGTTGGGGTAGATAGGAACAACATCATTCCACTTTTTTTTATCTTGAACACATCAAAAGACTTTTCCTCGTCTGATGGTAAACTAAAGCTAAAGTCTCAGGAATGGGGGAAACCATTACAGACACCGATGATGCTACAATGATAGCCCTCAGCTTGACGGCCTCATCAGATGCTTTATCACGCCTCGCTTAAGGTACCCGGGACTGTAGGTAGAAGAAAACACGTGTACTGCTAAAGAATTCCAAGTCTTATGGTGCGGCAAAGAAAAGAGGCGCTACGATCCTGGCATGCGGATCCTTCTTCTACCTTTTTAAATCATCGTCATCCGAGCGACAGTCCCAGTCGCATTCAAAGCTTGTCCTTTGGAGCCCGGGGGACGCTCTTCTACTTCACCTTTCTAACCCCGAAAGGAAAACCAGTGCCAGAGATTCGTACGGCTTGCAGGAGTACCGACTTGCAGGTGAACCGGCTTGCAGGTGTACCGGCTTGCAGGTGTACCGATCTGCAGGTGTACCGGCTTGCAGGTGTACCGATCTGCAGGTGTACCGGCTTGCACGTGAGGTTGGCTATCCTATCATCATTAGGCTATCATGGTTTGTAAGTAATGTAATATTGCAACATATGAGAGATTACCAACCAACGATCGACTTACGTAAGTCCAAAAAGGATGCTGTTAGATGAATTACCTGCAAAGATAAAGTAACAAAATCAGTAAAAATATTAATATAACCTACTAGCTGACATGCAAATGTTGTTCTGCCATATAAATTATCAAAGAAATCAATTCAATTCAATTCAATTCTTGATTGATGGCTTCTGTGTGATGCCACAACTTGCCAATGTCAGGGTGTTGTGAAAAGTCATTCGGAACTGAGACAAAGAAATCAAATGGAAGTATAAAAGCAAGAATGAATTGTCAAAGTGACGCGACACTTCTACGTAAATGAATATACGTCAATGAACGACAACGGTTCTATTATATTTTAAACTAGGGATGCGATGCAGTTAGCCGATCGCAAGAAAATTGAGCAATTAATTCACGAGAAATAGCTTTTTCCATTAGTTTCAATGGTAAATTTGTTTTTCGGTGATAATTCCTCAATGGTATGTCCGATTTTTAAGTTTATGGTCTCAAAACATGCCCCTAGATTGTCGTTATGACCATGCCAAATTTGGTTGAAATTAGAGTTGTGGTTGCAAAGGAGTAACCGAGTTTGTAAGCGGCTATCCCGCGTATAAGAGCTTCGCTCGCCTTCGGCTCGCACATCTTAATTATTTTGTAGGGGTAAGAGGGTGACAAATGTTTTATGATGTTCACCTACTTAATATACAAAAGAAAATCATTATGATCTGTAGAGCCTTTTGAAAGAGTGTGCGACCACAAACATCGTGACACGAGATTTTTGCATATTGCATAATTTGCATTTGCATAATCACTATCTTATATTTATGATGAGTTGGCAACAGATTTTTTAAGTCAACTAACTTGCCTTAGCCTAAAATAATATCTTTTTTTTTTTTATCGTGCGGAAATCCCTTCGGATACCCCCCCGCCGGCCAGCGGGGGCGGTTATGTCGGGCTTGCACCGACTAAAACCGCACGCCGTCTCGGGTCTTCAGACGCCGGGGTGTAAGGTTACCCATAGAGCATATCCCTCGCACCCCGGCTGACCCTGGGCCATCTCACCACTAACAGCATCGCTCATCCTGTCTCCTCTGAAAGCAGAGGAGTACGGAGAGCGATGTGTTCCCGCCACGTTGGGTATTGGCCGACGATCAATGCCAACCCTATGAAGGGGTGAAGGGGAAGCCATTGACCGCCGCCCAGGGTGTACCGGCCGCTCCGATTCCGTTCCCCCCGGACTGCAGCGGGATCGGAATCGGAGCGACACTCGAGGAGGTTACCCAACACACACCCCAGCCTAAAATAATATCATTATACATATACTTATATACTTATCCAAATTATCTATCTACACTATGCTATAAAACTGCACAGTTAATTTGTTTGAAGGCACAAATCTCTGAACCTACATGTGCGATTTGAAAGGACGGTGTATGGAAATATCATAAATGCATAAATTAAAAATCTGTTATTTTAACATTACGAGCAGACACTTCAATTTTATTTATTTTTATAGATAACTGAGTACTCTCGGAAGCTTACTCCGTCTTTTTCGACCTTCAAAATGATGTTTTTTTACGCTAATCTCAAACTCACTTTAGCATTGATACATTTAAATTACTCAAATCATTACCATATTTTTTGACCGGAACAGTTACTGTAGGTACTTACCGTCATACGTTATTATGGAACAAAAAATGCCCTTGGAGAAACAAAGAACGATTAAGTATTAATGGGTTAAACATCGGCTATTTAGATTTGACCCGTTTAGGTTTTTAGGGTTCCGTACTCAAAGGGTTAAAACGCAGGTTTTTAGGGTTCCGTACTCCAAGGGTAAAACGGGACCCTATTACTAAGGCTCCGCTGTCCGTCCGTCCGTTAATGTGATACAGTCTGTCACCAAGCTGTATCTCATTAGCCGTGATAGGTAGACAGTTAACATTTTTAACAGATTATGTATATCTGTTGCCGCTATAGCAACAAATACTATAAATAAAATAAAATAAATATTTAAGGGTGGCTCCCATACAAGAAACGTGACTTTCTGCCGGTTTTTTTGCTCGATATTAATAACGGTAATAACCAGGCTTTACTTCATGAACTGTGATAGCGAGAAAGTGGAAATTTTCACAGATGATGTATTTATGTTGCCGCTATAAGCAATACTAAAAACAGAATATAATAAATATTTAAGAGGGCGCCCATACAAGAAACGGGATTTTTTTTGCTTGATTTTGCTCGATATTGATACGACAACAGCTAGATGCTTGAATCTTTGACAGATTTTTTTTTTCTCGATATTGATAACGACAACAGGTAGATAATGGTACGGAAACCTTCGTGCCCGATTCCGACTCGTACTTGGCCGGTTTTACTTTATTGTATATGGTATTGCTTCCTTTTTTTTCAACGGCGGTAAAGTGTTGAATTCACAGTTGGGGGACTACACTGCAGGTTCAAACACCAACCAGTATTTACTAGCGATATACATATATAATATAGGTAGTGGGCCGTGAATTTTTATTGCCAGGTTTTTTTCTCACAGGCACCTTGCGAATATGGCAGTAAATATAAACGCAATAATCTTGACGTTCCATAAGTACCAAGAACTTTGTGCGTTGACACGCCGATGTGTGCTGTGCTACGCCTTAAGCTCGCCTTATGGAACCTAAGACTTTGAATAATACAGATAAAGAAGGCATCTGTATTATTCAAAGTCTTAATAGGTTCCACGTAATATAGTACGAGCCTCTTGTCTCACCCCGAGAATCGATCCCTAACGCTCCTAAACTAAAGCCCAACCTCATACCTCGAAACGAACGAGCCAGTTATAACATTTTTTTTAAATAAATAATAAAAAAAATCGTGCGGTCGTATTAGATATTGGGTTTGATTTCCGGGTGAGTAAATTGCTACGCGATTTTTTTTGTAAGGAAATCCTCTATAATATATTATACGGAGTTTCGAAACATAGGTACTCGGTAGACGGTATGAGGCTCACCCTGTATTATTTATACAGTCGCCCTTAGAACTTGCTGAACACTAACACATTTACAAACGAGCATCAAATTGAAATAAATCAATAAATAATTTATTTATAATTGTTTTTTGGAACCTACACGAGACAAATATAACATTTTTCTCTTGAGGCTTTCACGGCTGGCGTTGCATGTAGAATATACTGCTTTTTGGCCGTGGTCCATAGGAAACTTCTGTGAAACTGGAACACAAGTTTCCTATGGACCACGGCCAAACAGCCCGGAAGCACTATATTCTACATATATTATATAACATTTATTTGTTTTGTTTATTATTTTATATAATTTTTTATAGCCAAAGTGGTCGGTAACTTGGAATGGGTTAAGCTAATATGGCGACTGTATCTAAACATGGCTAGCTATCCGCATCATTAGGATTTCTGAGGCTACCAAGAAGAATTCCAACATTTTATGGTGCATTGAAAAACTAAATTTAAAAAAAAAACAATACCTCTGTCAAACCTTTAACATACAGGCGGAGTGTAAATATATAAAAATAAATACAAATAAAAATTCTATTTCATTCTAGCAAACGGATTGCAAACAAAAACTTTTTAACGCAAATACTATGCAACGTTTTTTTAAATGCATAATGTTTTTTTTGCATGATATAAATACCTCAAAAAGCGGCATCCACCTACTATGTCCTAAATGACGTAACGTTATACTAAAATATACCGTTTTTGTAACGTCTTCTTTAACAGTTAGTTAATAATAACGCAGTTTCAGAGCTTGTTCCCAGCACGAGCCGAGATTATGGCAACTGTTGTAGTACGATTACCGTTCCCTCGTGACTCGTGACTGCAATCTGTAGATTAAAACTGTACGATATCACAAAATCTTGTAGTCGGCCTTATTTAAGATGATCTGTGAGATTTTGTTGCAACTCTATTACGTCAAAATGCGATCTTGTTATCAAATTGCACGATTACGATTTAATTACGTGATTAGACTTCTTCCTTGTGAAGGAATAGTGTGTTGTTTTAGTAAGTTGTATTTCGATTTAGCTATCTTACTGTTAAGTGGCAGTATGCTGCTGTTCATAAGCCTTGTCAGATAATTTAATTAAATGTTCAAAGCAGATGTCGCAATTTCTGTGACCTTCTAAATCGGTGATGACACTTAGGAGTGTTTCAATTTAATTTGTTGTTATTCCCCAATATTTATAACTTTCATTATACCTACTACTAAACTGAAGATTCACTGGTTGAAGCCCGGGGTCTAATGAGTCATATATCACAGATTTATTGCCTTTCATATAGCCTTTAGATCTACCATGTCCTATAGCGTAAGGACTGCATAGAAAATTAGGTTGGCATGGGCTCCAAATATTTTAGTAGGACCCTCAAAACGATAAAACATGCCTCAACTACTCGATTCTGGTAATTCATGGCCATTTCAGTGAGATATCTTGAAATTCAATCGCACGTATAACCATTTCCACTAAAGTGCGACGTACGTATTGAACGTGCTCGTTTTATCGTTTATGCCCCGAAGTACAGCCGATAACGTTATCGTACGACGGAGAACAATCACCAATAACTCTGTATTGTTACATTAGCTGCGTGATTGTCAACATTCAGGATTTGTAACCTTTTAAATATTTGTATGTAAACATCTTAGGTGTTAGTATAAACTTAGAAAAAATTGCAATCCGTTCCCGCAACCCATGGGAACCTATTCCTGAGATAAAAAGTAGCCTATGTGTTATTCCGGACTATAATCTATCCCTGTATCAAATTTCAGCCTTTCCCGCAACCCATAACCCATAGGAACCTATTCCTGGGATAAACACACACACACACATACATTAACTATGTGATTGTCAACATCCGCGGGATTTGTAACCTTTAAAACATTTGTAAATAAACATCTTATTAGAGAAAATCGCAAGCCGTTCCCGCAACCCATGGGAACCTATTCCTGGGATAAAAAGTAGCCTATGTTATTCCGGACTTTCTGTAATTGGAATGGTATGGAATTTCAATACAGCCGTTTTACGTAGAGTAACAAACTTTCGCGTTGATCATATTAGTAGGATGAAGAATGTAATCTTTATACACCCTTTGTAATGAATATTATATTGTAGTATCTTCGAAAAACCATAATTGCTATTCATTGTAAAATTTGAGAGTCGATATACCTACATTTATGCGCACGCGCTCACGCGAAGGGGTGGCAAGCATTTGTATACATTAAGCCAAACCTATAAACATTGTCGGATGAACAATTATAATCCTATCCATTTTTTTTTACCTACCTAATGTACCTTTTTTTCTTTTTTTTCGTGCGGAAATCCCTTCGGATTTCCCGCCGGCCAGCGGGGGAGGTAATGTCGGGCTTGAACCGAGTAAAACCGCACGTCGTCTCGGGTCTACAGACGCCGAGGTGTAAGGTTGCCCATAGAGCATGTAAGGTTTCGAGATGGCCCCCTCAGGTTTGGAAACCATGGTGTCCCCGTCTTGCTCTGGTTTGGGGAGGGGCGCTAGTCGCCCCACCGTCCCGGCCAGCTTCTGCTGGGTTGACAGGCAGCCTCACCTGCCACCCCGAGGCCTGCGCTCATGGACGACGGAGGTTGTACCTATAGTAAGTACCTACTTAATCATTTTAATACAGAAAAACGATTTTTGAAACTTGTCTCGTACACAAAGTCGAGTGCATACAAAAAGGTAAATAGCTAAACACTTTGATAGTGATTATGTAGAAAACTATAATTATCTTAAGTTAAAACTTTCTTATCCGGTGCTTAGGACCCTGCGTGCATCCGGAGGCTCGGGCACAACTGCGAAAACCTGCTTGATTCTAATACCTAGTAAGACTATGGACAAATAAATATAATAATAATCAGCCGCAATTTAATTATGTTAAAATTACAGACATCAGAGAATAACACTTACTTACAATATGGAGTTGTAGCCAGTTATAAACCCATTCGTCACTCGTAACGACTAAGAGATATACCAATTTTGACGTATTGGTTGTTAGTTGTTAGACGGGGACGGATTCAGTGCTAATATTAATTTGTTAGTTGTTAGACGGGGACGGATTCAGTGCTAATATTAATTTGTTAGTTGTTAGACGGGGACGGATTCAGTGCTAATATAAATTTGTTAGTTGATAGACGGGGACGGATTCAGTGATAATATTAATTTGTTAGTTGTTAGACGGGGACGGATTCAGTGCTCATATTAATCTGTTAGTTGTTAGACGGGACGGATTCAGTGCTAATAATAATTTGTTAGTGGTTAAACGAGGAATGATTCAGTGCTAATATTAATTTGTTACGTAAATTTTTTTTTTCAACTTACTAACTAAACAATTCTACTTATTTCTGTTCTAATTAGAGTGACTTGCCTAATATTTTGGATTGAAAATGTTTAATTCTGGGCTCTCTCAATCAATTTTATGAACGTGTGCAGATAAGCAGTTATTCGAAGTGGTTGTCAACCTTAGCTCGGCCCCGTCTGAGCTACATTGTGTATGTGGTGGCGTCACCAGATATCGAACATATTCCGTCTGTGTCTCTATCATATATCTGTGGTTGAAACATTATAATGCACTTGCCTTTTGATTTGGCACATCATCGTCGGGTAGAAGAGTGAGAGACCGTATGCATGAAGATTGAGTGAAGTTCAAAAGTGAAATCCACCATGTCAGGGTAAACTTTACTTTTGAACTTCACCGAACCTTACAAACAGGTAGGCTGCAGGCAAATAGATACACATTCAAAAAAGGCAGTGGCACTCCGAGAGTGCCGACAGAAGTGAAAGCTTGCACAATTATGTGTATTTTTTTAATCGTCATCATCCATCCATAAACTCACTCTCTCCTTCCCTCTCTCCCTCCATCTCTCCCTTTGTCCCTATGTATGTGTATTTCGAGGTGACGTGACGAATTAAAAAAACGCAAGCACTTTTTGGGTGGAGAAAAATCATAAATTTTTCTTCACCCAAAAAGTGCTCATATAGTCAGTGCTCAACGCGCCTAAAGAAGTTTCCATTTCTAAAACTTGGGAATAGAATAAAGAACCTCACTGACAGCAGTCGCCTGAGTTACGATCGCGTCACTGAGGCAGTGTCAATGAATGATGTTATGTGATCGCAAGTCACGACTCGGCTTACGGACATTGACGTCGTACGTGTCGGGTCGGTTTGTCATAACCGCGTAACAAATGAAAATTATACGTGTCAGTTTGCGCCTGCATTAGGTTTAAGGTGAATACAGTCACCGGTAGCGAGTCGGCCTTACGATCGAGAGGACCCGGGTTCGAATCCTTTCCAACAGGTATACTACCGACATGAAACTACTCCTAACACTGCGTCGAAGCTCTTCATTTTGATACCCTAGTCGATAAGTTTGAGTGAAACTATTATTTTAATAACTTACATTTCAGCGCCAAAAATCTGCCTTTTTCGACATACTCAGTTGCACTCTCACAGTAAATACAAATCTAACGACACCTCTCAAGCTAAAATCCATCGAGCCATTCAGGCTGCAGAGCGTGCCAAATAATTATACATATATACATACTCTCGAAAAACATATCCCTCCTTCTAGCGCAATCGGATAAAAAGTGCCACAGCGACTACCATCTAACTCCAAGAGGAAAACCTGCTCCAGAGCCTTTTCCATCAATTACCAGGTGTACTGGCTTGCAGGTCAGGTTGGCTTGGACCTCGATGATTTTAGTCGGGCTCTCTACGCCTCATAGAGGTGTTCTTTGGAAGATGCTACAGCCCATGAAACAATGTCCAATTTACGGTGTCACGTTTATTCCTTATTGTAGCAGTTGGCGAAATATTGGGGTTAATACCTCACTCCTTCGTGAATATACCGCGTGAGTTACACCCTGTGTTGTTGTAAGCGTTCACAAGTTACGATAGTCGCTTGCCATCTGTGAACTTGTTTGACACCTTAGTAGTACATCAAAAAGTTTCAATGAATATATAGTTATAATGATTTAAATTACGACTTTGGCAATGAAATAATGTCCTAGAATGGTGGTCTTAGTGTCTTGTTTGATGTAACGCGATATTATATACTCCATACGACATGATATGCTGCGATCCGCTAACTAAACATCATTTTGCATAAATTGTAGTGAGTCTCAGTTGCAAGCTATAAGCTTCTTTAAGAACCTATCTACGGAATCCTAATGCACGAATTCGACTTGCTTTTGACCGGATTTTTTAGTGATCCGGCCTTTTAGTTGAATATAAGAATAGAATAGATAAATTAGTAGATAGGTAATACAGAGTTTGTTCGACTGGCGTGTAGGGGGAGCTTCCGCTACATAAAGCAAAAATACTTAAAAAGTGGCAAAGAGGCCAAGGGCCCAAGGGCCAAGGCCATGTGACCAAATTGTTTTAGCGCCCCTCCCCCAAACCGGGGCAAGACGGGGACACCGTGGTTCCCAAACCCGAGGGGGCCATCTCGAAACCGGAGATGGCCCAGGGTCAGTCGGGGTGCGAGGGATATACTCTTTGGGCAACCTTACACCCCGGCGTCTGTAGACCCGAGACGGCGTGCGGTTTTAGTCGGTTCGAGCCCGACATAACCGCCCCCGCTGGCACGCATCGCAATCCGAAGGGATTTCCGCACGATAAAAAAAAAAAAAAAAGGTACTGTAAATTAGGGGTGCGACTGGTTGGATCACCTCCAAGTTTGGTGCACCCTGGGCAACGTGGGCGATGGCGCATCATTGATTGCTCCTCTGGAGTAGCTGGCGTCAACGTCAACGGACAAGAGTCTGACCAACCGGCCCTTTTCAGGGCAAGCTGACCCCATTGCACGAGGGGGTCGGGGTATGGCGGGCCTGCAAGGCTGCGCTCCAGGAACCCCTCTGCTCTTATCAGAGGGGACACTGCGAATGGCCCAGGATCAGTCGGAGTGCGAGGGATATGCTCTAAGGGTAACCTTACACAACGGCGTCTGTAGACCCGAGACGGCGTGCGGTTTTAGTCGGTTCAAGCCTGACATAACCACCCCCGCTGGCCGGCGGGGGGGTATCCGAAGGGATTTCCGCACAATAAAAAAAAAAAGGTACTGTAAATTAATGAATTTTATTTTGTTAATCTATTCAGAATAGGTACATGTAACCGCCGCCACTGGCCGGCGGTTACGAAAAAAAAAGGCACATATGTATTAAACTTAACACAGTACTGGAAATAATAGTAATATAATATTCTAGAATAACTAATGCAGTGCCATCTAGACTAGCTTGTTATATCGGTGAATAAAATATTCACCGAAACAAACTCGCGATAACAGTCGAACGCTTACCTCAAATCCATGCATGCAGTTTTCAAGTGATTACAAATCGATTATAAAGAAATACTTGGGTATTCCGTATGGTCTGTCAAAACAAAACCTACCTACATTGGTGTGAGTTTATTAAATCCTCAGAATCACTCATAGTTTGATTCGTTTTCAATTAGATTTTGAAATTTTAATTACACTAGTGTTCGTTAGTTTTGAAATCACACGTTTTTTAAACGTAATTATACTGAATCGGACCCCTGGTCATCATATAAAGATATCAATAATCTCTAGTCAATGAGCGAAATGAAAAAAAACTTCAAGACACAAAAAAGATCCATATTTTTTGGCCAAAGAGAGAAAATACTCCAGCAAATACAACCAACCAATGGGCACACAGCTGTCATTGCCCTTCAAACATTCGGACAAAAAGTGTTGAATATCACACTCTAATAGTTCGCACAGCCTTCGTTAATATGTAGGTCAGCTGTGCGGCTGTATCAAGCCGACGTTAATAGATGTCGGTAAATTGATGCAACATGACAGAGAATGAACAGAAAGTCAACTTACAAATATTCAATCGGAAAAGTCAACACCTACGACGGTACTCGAACCCGTGAATAGGTCGTTCTGGGGGAACACTATGATCTACTGAGCTACCTGGATCTATTGGAAATTCTAGTGTACATACGTTTCCATCTATCGAAAATTCTTACAAACTAACGGAAACAATTAAATCAATAAATAAATATAGTGGGACCAAGTACACAACGCCATCTAGACCCAAACTAAGCAAAGCTTGTCCTATGGGTTCTAGAATGCGTATAAACATATTTAAATACTTTTTTTGTAAACAAATACATATTTAGAGACCAATGCAAATATAGCGAGAATTGAGCGAGAATCGAACCCGCAACCACTGGCTTCGCAGTTCTACGCACTACCGCTAAGCCACAGGGGTCGTCGTTATAGTGATGTTGCAATTCGATTTTAAACAATTTTTAGAAAAAGAAAAGATTACTCCTCCACATTAAATTAATAATAATTTAGTTTATTCTAGAATGACCTTAGTTCTAGAACTGACTATGCAATTTTGGTTCATGATTGCAAATTAAATATTCTAAGACGTATGATAGAGGAATATTCAGAGTCAAATTAAGCATAGCTAGTTCCATGGGATAAATTGATCCTGGAACTGTTGAGAACATACCTTGTAAGTACCTAATATGGGTTCTAAAATGTAGATAAACATATTATAATACCATTTTTTTTTTGTAAATAACATAACATAACATAACTTCACGCCTGTATCCCTGAAGGGGTAGGCAGAGGTGTATAACACACCCACGTAAATACATTCATATTAAACATCGAAACACCTAGATCGGTTCTTTATTGAACATCTTGACGGCCGAATCCTTGCTTAGACTGGCAAAAAAGTCAAGAGAAGACCAGGACCCTTATTCGCTGTTCTATTAATAATATTTAGGTACTTAATGAATATCAGATATTAGATGGTCGATCGAAAAATTTCATTTTTGTTAGTTAATCGATATCCAATTAGTCTAATGGCCTATGAAACGTTGAACGCGGTCCAATTTCACTTTGATTGGAAACCATGTTCAATTTCCATTTTCAATTCCAATTCCATTTCCAATAAAATAACTATCGGAGTAGCGGTCATATTACTTTCAGATAACTTTAATCGTATCAACGTACATTAATTCATGATTCGAGTACCGTACTTTTTTTTTATTTCTTTATGCGTATCTTTTAAGGCAATATGTTCTAACATTTAGCTGACTGTTTTCGGTCCAACACAATAGGAAATAAATCTATTGCAGTCAATCTGGCAATTCTTTCACCCTACAAGGATATCCAATAGGTAGAGGTGAATTTATACCCACATTTCACGTACAGTTTTCCGATACTACTTCAATTTGAAGCCTATTGCCGCCTTACCGACACTTATTCACGTTCTGGTTCCGTGCTTAGATTTTCCTTACAGAAAAACCCACTTAAGAATCAAACCAGGGACCTAATACACAACAGTCAGACTCGCTACCGTATTGAATCCTCTCGTAAATCCAACTTGACCTACTGATATTTATTTGATGTGTCATTGTTGTTTGCAAGCAACTAGTAGTAAGCCCTAAGCCTGCGTTTATTACATTGCAGTAGGATGTTTGACGTCCGAACACGTTTTTTATTAGTCGGTTCGGTGGTTTCTGTTACATTAGTAAAACGGCATACGTATTCGTCAGATATTTCATATACGTATATAGAAAGTACTAAGTGCATCAAGTCCTTGCCTTGATTAATATTTATTATTATAGCCATAAGGAGTAATTGCTGTCTGCGGCCGACGTACCC
This sequence comes from Cybosia mesomella, assembly GCA_946251805.1. Lineage (NCBI taxonomy): Eukaryota > Metazoa > Arthropoda > Insecta > Lepidoptera > Erebidae > Cybosia > Cybosia mesomella. The sequence goes on from OX276407.1 coordinate 22,809,477, forward strand.
CGACAGGAAGGCCTACGCAGGAGCCTCGTCCTTCAATCAGACCAATCTGATTGAAGGACTCAGAATAGTAACATCGGCTAAAAGGCCAAGCGATCAGTGCGAAATTATTAGTGTTCATTACAGCAATCACTGAGGTCAAGGTTTTAACTGAAAGGCTTATTTCAACGCTGCCTTATAAAGGTACACAGTAATTGGAGCAAACTGTTAAAAAAATAGCCCGTCCGAGTTTAATCTTCTAAATCCTTCTTTTCTTATAGCCTTCTTAAGGTAAACCTCAACTGCAATCCGGTACACCTGCTGATTGACGTAGAAGGCTCTGGCAGAGGTTTTCCTTTCGAATTTGGGGAGTCAAACGGCAGTCGCAACCACAAAAGCAAAGATAAACCAATCAGGAGGAGTAGGAGAGCGAAGTCCGAGCTTCAAACTCAAAAGTGCAAGACTAGCTTCTCGTACTGGCGCATTTCGTCTTCCTAATCCATCCCTTCTTATGAAAAACGTAACGACGACCTGAAAAAGGTAGCTAGGATGGATTGGATTATGACGGTATAAAATAGCGTCATATCGTGTGTCATCACAACATACTAGTCGGTCTTACCCGCAAGACGCACCAGTAGATGTTTCACATCCGAAAAGTTACATACGCACGCATGGATTTTTGTTTTATTTTCGTGCGGAAATCCCCTCAGATACCCCCCCACTGGCCAGCGGGGGCGGTTATGTCGGGCTTGAACCGACTAAAACCGCACGCCATCTCGGGTCTTCAGACGCCGGGGTGTAAGGTTGCCCATAAGGCATTTTCTTCGCACTCCGACTGACCTGGGCCATCTCCGGTTTCGAGAAGAAGTACCTCTCATACTCGTAAGTGCCGTAGTTGTCGTTTACAGTCTTAATAAGCAAACAGTTGTATTATATACAACCTTAATAGCACAACTAAATGTAATGTATGTGTAATCGCGAATCCAATTATGCTTTAGCGTATAACAGGATAAATACAGAAGCATTTATGGAAATTGTGGCTAATGTCTTATAATTGTCTGTACCTAAGGTACGGAGTGAAGGGTTGACCTTAAGAATACCTTCACTTTTAAAAGGGTGTCTTAAGTAAAATTGTATATTTAGTTAGATCATTTTATTCACAGCTTGCTTACGCCTGTGGCTCCGCGGAGGTCGGTTATCGTTTTTTGGTAATATCTCCGGTTCTACTTAACCAATTGCAATACGGCAGATTTTAAGTCTGACCAAGACCTTTCTAATATGAAACCGCATCAAAATTCGTTCAGTAGTTTTTGCGTCCATCGCGAACAAATAGATAAACAGTCAAACAAAACAAAAATATTTTTGTGTTGCGTATCGTTCATTTAACATAAGCCAAGTTTTATTTAATATCTGCAATGTATAGACACAACTAATTTACAATTTTATAATTATTTACACACAATCACACCTTCTCACTTACACACACAAAACCACACGTAGTTCCCGACGTAGTTTTTTAAACCACCTCATTACGTCCTGTGGGTGTCATAAGACCTGACTAAAGAACAAGGGTGTTCTCACAATTAAGTTACGATGACTGCAAAAGACTCGCTCCGTTACGAAGGACCGTAAGATAATTGGTTGATACCGCAGAAGCTACAAACTTAACATTTTGGCAGTTTTAATAGGGAAGAATTAATTAAATGCTACCAAAATTTTAAATTGACTAATTGACTACTAAGTATAAATACCTCAGCAAATTTTAATAAATAAGTACACGTAGGAATAGTGAAGGGACGAACAGATCTGACATTTACTTTTACAATTAAATGACATTTAACACGGTCACCTGTCTCAATTGTGACCTATAAGGAGTACGTTCACTGGAAAGGCACAACGATTAATGCGTAGGGTACGAATAGAATGTTGTTTAAAAGCAATTAGGTAGAAGACAAACCAGCTTATAGGTCATCTGATAGTACAGCCTCACGCTGTTGAGAATACTGGGAATGTCGCACCTGACCATCATAAGATGTGATGATGTGATCAGAAGGTGTGCTCGTCATAAGATATTTTGGAGAGTAAAGTGACCTGGTGATCACTTTGCTGTTGGGGATCGTGCCAGGTTTTGACTACGATACTGAAAGCCGCACCTTTGAAAGAGATTATGTTTTCGACATCATACCTATTGCAGAATCCTCTCGTGGGTAAAGTCTTAGAACAAAATTCCCACTGATTCCCAGTAGTTTTAGACCACAATTGCTGACAGCCTGATTTTTTGGAAAATAAAAACATTTCTGACATCAGACCTATTGTCGAGACTTCTCGCAGATTATGCCCACAATCCCTGGTCGTTTAGTCTTTTTTGAGGTAAATATACACACAAGGGGTCGTTCTTTGTGAGAAGCGAGGGTAAGATACGAGCGACTAGCGAATGGGCTTTTCAGACCCATTAATAAAGTATTTAGAAAATACTAGGACCCGTAAGCAATCAGCGTGTCCTCAAAATGGTAAGTTTTCTGAGTTACTACTTCAGTCTACTTTCAATTTTGCCCGTGGATATATAGTCGTCAGAGTAAAACTTTAAAAATACCGAATTGTGCAAAGGCGTTGCTATTGAAATGTCTAACTGACTCGTATGGCTTTCCGGTTTGCCACTACCATGAAGGTAACAACATCAGGGTGATTAACAAGAGCATATAAGAGCACTTCCACCATCAGGACAATGGCATCTAAATAAACAATAGTTTCTCAACACTGTCTTCTGTTTCCATTCATATTTGACGTAATGGACAGTACAATGTTCATCAACAAAAACAAAGATCAGAAAGAGACATAACAACGACCCTCTCACTCAACCCACTGAGGAATCCATAAAACCAGACAGCTGTTGTTGTATAAGCTTTAATTTTATGATGTTAAGGTTAATTTTGGCTTAGCAGTTTGGGGTTTGAAGACTTGACAAGACAATGCGTAAATGTGGAGCAAGCGAAAGTCTTCGGATGACAAAAAATGGCAGTAGATGTAATAGGTCTAATTCTATTATTATTCAGGAGACAACACAAGGTCAGCTGTAATTGAGGCAACCGTATTGTAGAATATGAAAGTTGTTTTTTTTTTTTAATTTATGCCTTTGTTTTGTAACCAATTTCAAAAGAATGAGGACATTCTTTATTTAAAACAATTCTTTCGTTTGCGATTCGAATGACCCTTTCTCAGAAAGGTCCTCTAAAGGCAAACCCAGGGTGAGATTGCGTACCCTGAGGTTATCCTTTCGAGGGCTTACCCGGGGCGCCCGGCTATGGACACTTCGGCAGGACACCGTGCGGTTTTTGTCGGTTCATGCACGACATAACCACCCCCGCTGGCCGGTGGGGGGGTATACGCAGAGATTTCCGCACGTAAAAAAAAAAGGGTGAGAGTGCGTAGGGTAATATTTGATCCAGAACAAAACGAGTTGTTCTCCAACGTTGGCCGCCAAAGCCACTTAGGGTCTCTGGGATATCCTATCTAGGGCGTACCTCGTTCCACGGCAATACATACAGACCTGAAGAAATAATGTACGGTTTTAGTCGGTTCAATTCCGACATACCAATCTTACAGTTAGCTCCAGTAGGGTGAAGTTAGTTATTGTTAAAGGCAATAGAAGCGTGTTAAAAATACATGAATACTTTGGCATGATAGATTTTCATGCAATTTTCTTCACAGTTTTTATAAGAGCATTAAGAATGTGATTACGTTTCAGGCGATTCGTTTTTTACACTGGATTCCCTTGTCATTTAAAACATAACATAACATAAACTCACGCCTATATCCCCGAAGGGGTAGGCAGAGGTGCTAGCACCCACATTTCGCCATTTTATGCTTAGGTCCCAATGTAATAGGTGGCGAGCCTATTGCCATTAACCGGGCACTTATAAAACCTGCGATAAATACACACATAACTTCGAAAAGCATCGAAAACTCACTGGTGTGTGCCTTGGTAAAACCTGGGATCGAACCCGAGACCTCGTCTCTATAAGCCAAGTCTATAACCCATACCACTAGGCTACCGCGACTTGTTGTCATTTAAAAAGAAGTAAAATAATCCTATATACCTTTTTTTTTTTTTTTTTATCGTGCGGAAATCCCTTCGGATACGCCCCCGCCGGCCAGCGGGGGCGGTTATGTCGGGCTTGCACCGACTAAAACCGCACGCCGTCTCGGGTCTTCAGACGTCGGGGTGTAAGGTTACCAATAGAGCATATCCCTCGCACCCCGGCTGACCCTGGGCCATCTCACCACTAACAGCATCGCTCATCCTGTCTCCTCTGAAAGCAGAGGAGTACGGAGAGCGATGTGTTCCCGCCACGTTGGGTATTGGCCGACGATCAATGCCAACCCTATGAAGGGGTGAAGGGGAAGCCATTGACCGCCGCCCAGGGTGTACCGGCCGCTCCGATTCCGTTCCCCCCGGACTGCAGCGGGATCGGAATCGGAGCGACACTCGAGGAGGTTACCCAACACACACCCCTAATCCTATACACCTTTTTTTTTTTTTTTTATCGTGCGGAAATCCCTTCGGATACCCCCCCGCGTGCCAGCGGGGGCGGTTATGTCGGGCTTGAACCGACTAAAACCGCACGCCGTCTCGGGTCTTCAGACGCCGGGGTGTAAGGTTACCCATAGAGCATATCCCTCGCACCCCGGCTGACCCTGGGCCATCTCACCACTAACAGCATCGCTCATCCTGTCTCCTCTGAAAGCAGAGGAGTACGGAGAGCGATGTGTTCCCGCCACGTTGGGTATTGGCCGACGATCAATGCCAACCCTATGAAGGGGTGAAGGGGAAGCCATTGACCGCCGCCCAGGGTGTACCGGCCGCTCCGATTCCGTTCCCCCCGGACTGCAGTGGGATCGGAATCGGAGCGACACTCGAGGAGGTTACCCAACACACACCCCCTAATCCTATATACCTAAAATTCTGAATGCGCAAGTGAGTGTGTTTGTTATTATTTCACGTATAAACTGACGAATGAAATTACGACCTGGAATGCAAAAAAGGTTGAATGGGTTTACTGTTTTTTTTTCACATAGGTGAAATATGACCAGAAATTATGCACGCCTAACTTTTTCAGCCCGGAATCCTGTGCATCGCGGGAACGTGAATAGTATTAAGCTGTCGGCTACCTCAATCATTCATAATGTGAACGCATGCGGGCGCCCGCACTTCGTGCTGTTTCATGGAAATACATAGAGCAGCTTATGTATTTGCACGAAACAGTACACAAACAGATGGGTGCATACGCACACACATAGGGCAGCGGGCGTCCTTACACGCAAGCTGTTACCTGGATCATAGTAACAGGATCATTATTTAACACGTGTGGAGCCGTGGGCAACACTAACAACTTGACAGCATCTACATAGGTACCTTCAAAGGTTGTCTTACCTAAATAGGTAACCCAACTATTCATTGACCATAAGCCCTACCCACAATACCCATAAAATCAAACAACTCTTTTGCTCCGTGATTTTCGCAGTATTTTCGAACAACCTCGTCTGCATGAGTCACGCGGACGTAAACAACGTTTCGAACAGACATATTAATTTGTTGAAAAGCAGGTCAGGCCGCACGGCCAATCGATTTGATATCATTCTACCGTTATTAACTACATACAGCTACCGTACTTAGATGGATTTAAAAAATATTTTTTAATATCGACGTCAAATGGCGGTGCGAGGCAGTGGTCCAGCTGCTCTGTCCAACTAGTTGAACTAAGAATGTTCATGATCAAACCACTTCAGAAATGGGACTACCACTCCAATTCATAGTCCCATCAAATATCACTCCTCATTGTCACTCTTCGTAAGCAAGACGTGTTACGCTCAAGGTATCGGCATGATACTCCTTTTATACTTCTTATATCATTCTCACTATCGCTGGTTATGGGCAGGAGACTTTATGAAAGTTATGAAATACTTGAGTATTAAAAAATGTAGGTGTTTTCGGGGCCCCGTCAAGATCTTCCTAGTGGGGTAAGACCCAACCTCACCATATTTTGTAATTCAGAGTCGACCATAGTTTGGTTACATGTATTAATCACATACGTGCGGAAATCCCTGGCTTACATAAATTGGCTTTAAATTTATATAAATTTAGGATTTAGGACCTAAATTATTAAATAGATACTTAAATCTGTTCGACTATTAGAAAAAAAAGAATTGAGTGCGACTCGTTCAAGTTGTAAACACTTATAAAACGTACTTCTTGAATCGTTTTAAACTAAAATAAAAAAAGCTAAAGTACTAATTAATACGACGTGATGCTTACACGCTCTAAAGGGGATCTAAGTTTTTTTTTTCAGTGTCTATACTTCTGTTGACTGAAGCGGTCTAGAGAGGTCACTGTACACTGGTAGTTCATTTACCTTTATCAGATACATTCAATCTGAGAGCCTGCCGTGTAAACGATAAATAGTTACCACGCTAATTTCCACGCTACGAGAGCATAGAATCATATAAACGCGTCTTTTGTCAATATTGCATTGATTTATTTTTTATCTATATTTTAGCAAGCTAGCGTTTTTCTTCGTAAAACATTTTGTGCGGCTTGATTACAAAACATTGAATTTCTTTACATATCAATCAAATAGTTACATCAAGTGGGCACTTTTTCCAAACTAAGTGTTGCTGTCAATGACTTCTATGTAAACCTACTTCTAGGGAAGCTGTTTGGAACAAAAATTGTGTCACGGTTCCTGAGTGAGGCGGAAATGATTTTCGAATTAAAAGCGAGACGTAAAAATAAAAATGAGTTAATGAATTTTGAGGCTTGGTATAAGCGCGCCTTTTTGTAATGTTTTTATCCGACTTCAAAAAGGAGGTTCTATATTCGACTGTATCTATGTTTTTTATGTACGTTATTTCCGTTGTTTATGAACGTTTTTTTTAAATATTTTTTTTAATTTTAATTTTGGGTTGTTGTCTTTCGCGATACCAATTTTATGATGTATTAATGTCATTGGTTGCTACTATTATAAAAAGAAATCTTGACTTTTCCTAATAAAAGAAAACAAAAGAAAAACCTAATAAAACTTTTGTTCGTCCCGAGAATCACAGTTACAGTCACATTCGCTATCTCTGGGCCACTGAGTCTTTCTTCAGGATATGACGTTTATAATGATAATGAAGCAGTTATTATTATTTCTTCAATGTTCTCCCTCAAGATACTTGGCCCGGTCACATTACCGGGCCAAAGTATCTTGAGGGAGAACAATTAAACTTTAACATTCATTGATGTCCTATTTGGCCAGGCTATTGATAGTTCAACTGCACCGTCAGAGGTCACGAGTTCGATGCCCGCTCTGTGTTTAGGTATCCGTATTCTAGAAGCTTGAAACTATGCTAAATTATACATATTTGGAAGTTTTTTGTTCACAAAAACGAGCACGTATGGTACCTACTTCATATCGCGTGATCATTGGCAATCAGACTTTCGATTTTGTTATCATTCTGCGTTACCGTTTTGTTCATGTGTTGCCCCGTGTCGAGTTGAAAACAGTAAAATAATACGCTTACATCTTGGCGGGTGAAGCTTCACGAATTTTTTTACAAAAAAATACCTGCATGTTCAAAAAGTTTGTGGAGGTATAACCATTTGACGCACCAATTAAAATCATATCAGAAGTATCCCGTATATCCGTAGTCGCCAATAACTGTATGAAATAATTTTTGTGCGAAAATTGGTGCATTAAAAGACAATGACATGCCCCTACTTGTCACGTTTGTGCTTGGTGCATATTTTGAATAAGAAAAATAGAGATAAGTATCATTCATAGAATTGATATTTAATGCTTTATGGGCAACCTTACACCCCGGGATCTAACGACCCGAGACGGCGTGCGGTTTTAGTCGGTTTAAGCCCGACATAACCGCCCCCGCTGGCCGGCGGGGGCGGTTATTTCCGAGGGATTTCCACGAGAAAAAAAAAGTTACCATAAATAATTATTTTGATGGACACCTAATTGGTGGATTAGGTTTAAATTGTGAGATTTGGAAATCCCGAAGCTTTTTTTTTTATATTTAGGACACGTCAATTTGACTTCACCTCGCCTGATGGTAAGCTGAAGGTAAAGTCTCAGGAAAGAGGGTCACCATTACATACACGTACCATATTAACAATGGTGGCACTCAGCTTGACGGCCTCATCAGAAGAGGATTGTTGTCGCAGCACTGCGTGACACGCACCGGTCCCATTAGTGCTGCGACCACAACCCCCCTGCCCGGCTATGCACTTGCTGACCCCTGAACGCAATCAAACCGAAATTGGATTACTATGGAGGGTTTTCCGCAATCGTGCACGGTGGTACCTACCCGGCCGAATTTTGTGACAAATTTGTGTCATCAAATTTCTACCACCAGTAAACTACATAAGTTTCTCCTTCGTTTGGTTAAATTTTTGAAATAACAAAATCGACTCCATTGTTTTGTAATTATTTCTTTATACTAATATTATTATTCTAACGCAAATATGTTTAAATACAAATAGTTTTGAAATAACAACCAACCTATTTGTTTAACTAACGTTCAAAAAAATTATATGTTCATTCACAAACCAAATATTTTCCAGCGATTATGTCATAATATAGCATTGTGTGGGATCCTTTTCGCCATGTTTGCACGATTTATCAGATTAGTCATAATGCGTTATGAAACCTGTACTGGAAATTACCTTGTTCACCTTTATTCGTATATTATTTATTACATACAATATCTATAAAAGTACACATATAGTGAGCACTATGACCAATCGAGCATTCCTAACCTACTATGTTAGATATTTTAATGACAATTTAGTATATACTAGCTGTCCCCCGCAGCTTCGCTCATGACATAGGTACTTGGATTCCCCGTGGCACCTATTTAACCCATACCTACATATCTGTAATTTATTAGTTTCACAATAAAGTATGGAAATTTGCCCGATTTATTGACATAAATAAGATTACTGCTTCGCTCCCCTGAATAGTAGCGTGATGATATATAGTCTATAGCCTTCCTCGATAGATAGGCTATCCAACACAAAAATAATTTGTCAATTCATACGAGAAGTTCTCGAGATTAGAGCGTTCAAACAAACAATCAAACAAACTCTTCAGCTTCATAATATTAGATCCACCAGGCGAGGCCGCGGTGGCGGCCAAAGTCCGCCGGTAACCATGGGGTTATCCTTTCGAGGGCTTACCCGGGGTGCCCGGCAATGGACACTTGGGCAGGACACCGTGCGGTTTTAGTCGATGCACGACATAACCGCCCCCGCTGTCCGAAGGGATTTCCGCACGTAAAAAAAAAAAGAATACATTATCTATGTGTATTGGATGTACAGGGCCCTACCGATATCTTTGAGGACCTCAACCTCACCTGCAAACCAGTACACCTGTTATTTGATGGCTGAGGTAGTGCCGGCTTTGCTCTCGGGAGGGTTCCTGTTCCTCTGGGGGTCAGATGCTAGTCGCTCCCGTGAAGGTAATAAGTATACGTGTTATTTATAATTTTTTCTTGCTATGTGCGTTTCATAAATGTATTTTATTTCATTAAATGAAGAAAATACAACTCCATTTGGAAAGTCATGCTTAACCCAGCACATAGGTATGAGCTAGCTCGGCGACGGGATATAGGCTTCATAAAGATTCATTTTGGCGGCCTTTGTGGCGTAGCGGTAGTGTATTGGACTGCTACGATAGGGGGTGCGGGTTTGATTCCCGCTCAGTGCAAATATTTGTATTTGTAATATGTCTATTTGCATTGGGCCGGGTGTTTCTATGTATAATATGTAAGTATTTATAAAAAAAAATAGTATATAAGTATGTGTATCCGCATTCTGGAACCCATAACATAAGCTAGTTAAACTATGCTTACTTAGGGTCTAGAAAGCGCTGTGTAGAATGTCGTAGAATATATATCGTAGAATATTTTAGATCACTTATTAAGATCTTCCAATAAAACTATTACGACAAGATTTCTTGCGATTAGCTGATACTTCTTCAATGTTTTTTATTTATATTGAACTGATCTCACGGTTCAATACACACAATTGTTTTGAGGCGGTAGTTCCCCGGGTGAACAAACCCATTATCATCTCGTAATGTTTACCATACACAAAGGTATATTCACACCTTTATATCCGAGAATGGGTAGGTAAAAGTAGTTAAACAATTAAACACCGTCATTTTATTAAATTTACAAGTTCAGGTAGCTCTGCAGCCCTACAAAGAACATAACATAACATAACATAAACTCACGCCTATATCCCCGAAGGGGTAGGCAGAGGTGCTAGCACCCACGTTTCGCCAGTTTATGTTTTAGGTCCCAATGTAATAGGTGGCGAGCCTATTGCCATTAACCGGGCACTTATAAACCTGCGATAAATACACACATAACTTCGAAAAGCATCGAAAAGTCATTGGTGTGTGCCATGGTCAACCTGGGATCGAACCCGAGACCTCGTCTCAGCAGTCCTTTACCCATACTACTGACTGCCGCGGTTTTTTACGCTATTCTACTATCCCCCGGGTCATCCTACAAATAGGTACACTGAGCAGGAATCCCTACAAACTTACATTTCATTCAATATGTACTATTTCTTTCATCCTTTTCATGTGTAATATATTCTTACATAATATTTCCCAATGCATTAAGACGACAAAAAAGCGTAAAAAGATGAAATAATAAATATTATTAGATCACACACAAACTGAATACCTGTGTACATTGCAGGCGTTGTCGGTGAAGAATAAAATACAATTAATTATTGTAATTAACCGAATTTTGGCATATTATTTCTATATTATAATAATTGTAGCCACTTTCGAGGAGTCTTTTGCATAAATTTATCATTAGAACTCTGAATTATTTGAACAATTTTTAACAAAGCGAATTATTTATTTAATTCAAACCTTGTATTGCGAAAAGCCTTGCGCACATTACGTTTCGTACGTTACAAATTAAATTATATTGAGTTATTGCGAGTCAATCGTTATTTTACTTATGTTTCGAAATTAGACGTTGTCAATCGAATATCCAGATTTAATCATTTAAGCTTAGCTTATAAAGCAAATATACATAATTATTTGTATGTATGGTGTATTAGCTCTTGCCCTTTTTTTTTAAAGAAGTAACCGGAATTACTAATATTCCCCCTAACCCCTCCAGCTAAGCTAAATTGCTTGTGTTAGGAGTGGGGTTCACGTCGGTAGTGTAATGGCCAGGATTCGAACCCGTGACCTCTCGATCGTAGGGTCGATTCCTTAACCACTAAGCTACCGACGCCCATGTCTCCGTCCAAGTGGAATTTTGATCCCGTTCCTGCCATTCATAGGAACCTATTCCAGAGATAAAAGTAGCCTATGTGTTATTCTAGATTATAATCTATCCTTTTACTAAATTTTTGCCAGATCCGTTCAGCCGTTAGAGCGTGATTGAGTAAGAAACATCCAAAAGTCCGAGTATCTTCACAAACTTACACATTTATAATATTAAGTAGGATAGGATAGGATCCTATTCTACTATCCCCCGGGTCATCCTACAAATAGGTACACTGAGCAGGAATTGAATCCCCAACCTCTAGCTTAACAGTTAAGACGAAGTGGTAAGTCCAGAAGCGTAAAGGAGGTGTCTTAGAAACAGTTTTTGGGTATCAAACGCTAAAATGCTTGAAATGATATTCCTACTGTCGTAAAGGTAAAGAAATGCTTTGTATTGTTATACAATTCGAAACACGATTAGAGTGATTTGCCTCGATAGAAAAAATTCGTGAATATCGTAAAAAATCGTAATTTTGTTAGAATTTTACAATTTTATGGCGATTGTAAAGAAAAAACAAGTGCAAAATTTATATTTTCATAAACCTTACATCAAATCCCATATGGTAGTACAGATGGTTTTCTCTTAAATAGAAGTTAATTATTTTAACTATAAACATAGCGCTCGCATGCGAGCTCAGTCGGCCGCGGGGCCTCGCCGCGAGTAGACACGTACTTCTTCGTCGCGCTCGCTCGCTCGCTAGTGATTGCATTTTGATGTAAAATGGGCAATAAAAGCCTTAGAGGAAGGAAAATATCCCGTTAGCGGAAAAGCAGGATCGCCCAAAACAATCTATCTCAATGAGTATCAACGTACCACATAATTATATTTGTTATTTTCTTAGTGCGAGTGGGAATGCTAATAAAGGTCACCGTACACTTGACCGGATGTCGGCATTGTGTCAATACCATTTTATTTTCTCAGTATGAGTGGGAATGACAAGACCATCTTCACATTATAAGAAATTTAAAGTGACACGTATTAGATCTATTGAAAAAGTTTAATATGTATAAAATAATAGTTAGTGATAGTAAATTATTGCACCAAATATTCCTGGCTCCTGGACCCGCCAGGAACGGTGAGAACTAGGAACAGTGGGAGTCAAGACCAATCCTTCACGAAGGATAGTTAAGAAGATGACGTTTCTAGATTAGAATTCTTGTGTATTATCGAACATCAGAAAGAATTTCTTGTAATGTGCATGGTCTCATACAACCACCAATTTAACTGGATTTCTTGTGTCTGACAAGAAAAAATTCTTATAGTGTGAAAATGGTTTAAGGGTATATACGTGAATCTTTTGTTATGGTGATTAGAATAGGTATTTGGAAATTACTTATGTTTGATAAACTGAAAAAAAATTAGAAGACTTACTGTTTTGCAGATTACGAGCATTGGCTGAGCAAACAAATTCGAAAAAATTGAGTTCAGAGACTCTTGTTCAGGTATCATCTACGTCTATTGTACATTTAACAGCGTAAGGCATAACCATTTATCAAATCATAAATTGCAGTTGTCGAGTGGGAAGAACTCAATCATTACTAGACCAAAGTGCACCAACGGAACTGACTCCTGTGTATGCTGACCTATTATCAGCCACTTCTAATGCCTTACGTTCAGAAACTCCATTACAGTGAGTGTCAAAGCTGTTTATTTTACAACTTATATTCATTATTTACATTCATTCGTTGGTGGCTGAACTCCTCCGTAACCACTCGCGCGATCTTGACCAAATTTACTGCGGTGCTAGTGTGGACACTGAGGAGTGTTTTGAAGATGGTTCATGGCCGATGTACCATTGAGGAATAATCAACGAAAAACAGTTTCACGAGCGCGCGGCCTTAGCTAAGCGCGCGACCGTAGTAAGACGTCTTATTTTCAAGTAAGAGTCCTGCTCGCTCAGCTCAATTAATTTCAGTCGCACCCTGTACTGAATTCCTAGTATAGTTATTAGTACATACATAGTTATTAGTACATACAACATAGTAATTAAATAATCATTGAGAGATTTGTAATATGCATTTTTACCGTTCAGGTCCATAGATAATATTGACTGTGAACTTGTCATCTTCCTGAAGATACATCGAACTTTGAGGAAATTACTGGCAGGAGAATAGTGGACATCGGCTATTTTTTGAAACAATTAAAAGAAATGGAGCATGAATTTGTATTTAAATGCAACTACAGTCATTTAAATTTACTACGGGATTATTTTATATTATAATAAACTTTTTCAATAGATCTAATAAGTGTCACTTAATTTTGGAACTCCCTTTTTACGTTTTAGAAAAAATTGAAATAAAAGCATCAAAATAAATAGATAACTTAGATTTTTTAGTCCGCTATACTACAAACCAATTTGTATGAAATTGAACCCAAAACTTGTGGCAATCAACTGACTTTCGACGACTTGCGGAAGACAAGAATTTTCCTGGATGCATTCACATTATAAGAAATATCTGATCAGACATTTCTAATCGGACACAACAAATTTTCTTATAGTGTGAAGAGGGTCTAATTGATTTAATTTCTAAAAAAAAGTCAGAATTACTTTTCTTGTGTAAATTACATACTTATAATACATATAGAAACGTGTATTAAAGACCAGAAACAAATATCTGTGGTCCACACAAATATTTGGTCCCAGCGGGAATCGTACCCGTAACCTCCTGCATCGTAAGCTGGCGCTTGCCCGATGGTTATGAGCTTGTCGCTTACGATTACACCACGGCTTATTACAAAAAAAAAACAATGTAATAATTCCAATAAAGTAACAACTGTGACTAATAAATTACTAACGTAAACTTTACAATGATATCGGTGCCTGGGAAAAATGTTTTTTGGTTTGTCTATGGCACAATGTTGACATAATATGTCATCACATCATTATGCAGGCCAAGATGGACGGCGTGTTTTGTGTGTCCTACACACGCCAGCCTACTCACCGTCGTCGCGGGATCAGACCCGAACCCATAAGCGAGGCCGTGATGGCGGCCAAAGTCCGCCGGTAACCCAGGGGTTATCCTTTCGAGGGCTTACCCGGGGTGCCCGGCAATGGACACTTGGGGAGGACACCGTGTGGTTTTAGTCGGTCCGATTCCGACACGCCCATCCCATCGTTGGCACCGATGGGGTAAAGCCCGTGGGGGTTTCCACACGTAAAAAAAAACACGTCATTATACTAAAGACAAGCACTTTATATTATAAAAAAGCAATGAAAACATTATTATTAGGGTTCCGTAGCCAAATGGCAAAAAACGGAACCCTTATAGATTCGTCATGTCTGTCTGTCTGTCCGTCCGTATGTCACAGCCACTTTTTTCCGAAACTATAAGAACTATGCTGTTGAAACTTGGTAAGTAGATGTATTCTGTGAACCGAAAATTAAAAAAAACCACAAATTTTGGGGGTTCCTCATACTTAGACCTGAAAAATCTCTTTTCATCAAACCCATACGCATAGGTATTCAAAAATGATATTGAGGTTTCTAATATAATTTTCTTCTAAAATGAAGTTACAGGGGGCTGTAACTTCTAAAATAAGAGAATGATAAAACTAAAAAAAATATATGATTGTCATTACCAAACTTCCACCGAAAATTGGTTTGAACGAGATCTATTAAGTAGTTTTTTTTAATACGTGTTAAATCGTAAACCGCAATTTACCTTTCATTCAATCAACTCATATATAAAAAATTAAAAAAATACATTATTATGTTACTTGCTGCTACGACTCGCAATGGTCGCTTTTTTATTGTTTATAGTTGACTATTATGGTGCAAAGCGCCATCTAACTAAACAAATTTCTTTATTTTAACTAACCTATCACGAACGAACCTAGAAAGTTGGACGTCTTAAATTAAAGTATGCTGCCTGCATGATCTATTGTCATTGACATTGCATCAGGGTTGCCACATTGCGATTCATTGATCTCCAAATTTTCTGTAATCATCATCATCCGAGCGTTAATCCTGTTTGCATCCAAAGCTTTTGAGCCTGGGGACCCTAAAAAGCAGCTAAGTGAAAAATTAAATTTCGTGCTAGAGCTGAGAAATGAGATGTTTTAAAAATATATTTTAAAACCTATGCTAGTATTTTATATAAATCTACAATAACGTTGTCATATATCGAATGATGGATATTATTATGATATATTTTGAGAATTTACGAGAGTAAAACTGCTATTGGTATATATAAATATTTGTTTAATGTTAAACCAAAATTCACTTAGCCGCCTTTTAGCTTGAGGACAGTACTATTCTACTTCTCCTTTCCTTAATGTGTATATCTTGGTTTTTACGGTAGCGACTACCATCTGGCCCCACAACCACAATAGAAAAGCCTGCGCCAGGGTCTCGTCCATCAATCGAAGAGCCTGCTTTAAAGCCGCTCCGAACATCTTGGAGGCGCGTATACACCCCGAAGACCATAATCATTGTTGCAAATTTCAGAGAAAAAAAATTAGTCAATGTCGGAAAAAAAAGGCAGTGGCACTCCGAGAGTGCCGACGGAAGTGAAAACTGGAACAATTACGTGTATTTTTTGAATCGTCATTATCCATCTCTGGCTGCCTCTCTCCCCCCTCTGTCCCTCTCTCCTTTCCTCCATACATCCCTCCGTCCCCACTCCAGCTACAACAAACATGACATTATAAAAAAAAGGAAAGCGTCTCAGTGACGTAGGAGTCTCGGTGACGATTGACGAGATTTAAAAAAACAATGCGAGTTACATGATTTTTCTTCACCCAAAAAGTGCTTAAGTATATGGAAAGTGTTCAACACGAAAGAATTTCAATTTCAATTCAAAAACTAGTTGTATTAAGATTTGTGAACTGAACATGATACAGCCCTAGTGGACACATAGGCGCTGATTTAATTTACCATATTATACCGTTCCTCGTGCGTGTGGCAGCCATCTCTAAGTTGCTAATGACATATAATGGCGTCTATATTAAGTAGTTATTTCACTATAAAACGCTAGTCATTTTTTAAAGTTACCTATTTTATATCCTACTGTTACGAGTGACGACCGTGTAGCATGGCGGAGCATACCGTGGCTCGTTTGATATATACGGCCAATATCTATTTTTCTATTTACATTGGTCTGGATGTTGCTATGTCATTGGCACATTGGCGATGTTCCCGGTTTGACTCCGAGGGTTTCACTTCGGAGCCTGGGGATCGGTTACTTTCTCTTAATTATTTTTTTAAAGGAAATATCGTAATTTATGTGACCACAGACAGACTCAAATTGTACTCATATCGTCATAGTACAGTAGTCGTGTCGTGTCGTATAAAACCAGTTTCAGTAACAAAAGGAATGCTATTCTACTCGTCCCACATAGAAAGAAGGCCGATCGAATTCGCGGAACTGCCGAGTATATCTGATATGAATAGCTGAAACTAATGTGACGGATTACGGAGGTAGATTCGTGACGAATATCGATCATACTGTTAGAAGGTGATCACCTTAACTCAATGGAATTTTAAAAAGTAATTCAATGGTGCACTTGCGTTTGAGAGATCGCGGATTCGAATAAAACCCCACTCCAAAAGATGAGTTCTGACCGGCATTACTATCGTAATGTAAGTGTGCGTACAAAGAGCTTACTATGACATGTTGTAATCGTTCAAGTTTCGGGCGGAAAAGAGGGATGGAGATATATAGAGTGTATACCTATGTGCATCCCTCTTTCTCGCCCGGAACACGAACGCTTTAAGTCGTCATAGTAAGCCCTCTGACCAGTGTTATATGGCGTAATGCAATATGTTACACAGCGAGATGTCAGTACACACGTACACAGAGTAATAAAACTAATATACTACGTAAGTCACTACAAGGAAACAAGCGAAAAGGAGAGATTTTTGGTACATAGGTAAACGGCGTAACGCCTACTTCTTGCCACGAATACATTACGCTGCATAACGGCACCGGTCAATACACGAGCATCGTGCCGTCAATACGGGGAAAGAAATCGTTGCTCGCTAGTTTTCCAGCTACAGTCTGACTATAGAAGCTATTCAGTACAAAATTTATAACGATACAACTAAAGTTCGCTGCAGCGCTGAATCAAACTAGTCGTCTAATGAGCTCAGCATTCAAACATGCAGCGCTAGAATAGTGTTAGTAATTTTGACATGAATTTCTTACGATGCATTTACTATTGATTAAACCTAAGTGGACAAATTTTACGTTATGTACACGATCTTATAAGAGGTAGATTGAGGCGCCAGCTCCCGTTAATAGAGAGTATAGTCGAAAACAACTCAGCAAATACTTGATACAAATTAGCAACTACATTAGCCAGACATCACTTACTGCATATCAATGTTATTTGGAAACATCGACAATGCATCGTACATTTAAATTCGAATCAGGTCTATAAATAATATTAATGTATCGTAGGTATTGCACGCAACGACGCCATGTGCATTCGTAATTTGGTACATTATATCTCTAAGGCGATTCTAAAAACAAGTTTATGAATCATATTGTACCTGATAGCTATACTTAATAGTGAAACATGAATAAGTAATGACGATCTTAAAAAACCCACTTCAATAGACCTAATTCGTTATTTAAGTACTGCTTACTGAACTCGGTGCAGAAGATTTCGTATAAATAAATCAAATTTGAAAGAATACGAATATGGAGGAACGGGGTGAGATGTTCTTCCGACACTGAGAGAGATCCACTCATTCAGCAAGATGATCACGGTTGACGTTGGGGTGTTGTATACTCCTATATTATGTTATTCATCACGAGAATTTCAATTGTGCGATGCAGGGTCGGCCATTTCTAAGTAATTCAGCTTACTGCCGCTAGATGGCGCTGATCACATGTGGTACCGTCACATAAATATGATAGAGGATAAAATGCAGATTGCATTTTACAAGGTTTTATAAGGATATAGGGCCCCACCGAGATCTTAGGGGCTAACCCAACCACCAGTAAGCCGGTACACCTGCTGATAACCACTGCACTTATTGCAAGAATTCTTTCACCATTTGAAAGGTACATTATCTCTGATGGACATAAGCTAAATATTATGTGGCTTGAGTTAAAAAAAAGAATTTAATGTAAACCGAAGCGTAGCGAGGACGGGTTGTAATAAATAAAATAACCAAGCAATAAAATATATTTTCTAAAGTCTCATTTTCGTTGCCGCTCCTTCGAAGTTGTCAGTTTAAGGTTATATATAAAGGCTGTATTCCGTAAGCAGGTGAGTAAGCCGCTGATGTCATTGGCCGGTGACTCAGGGAAGCTGAGCCGGACCTGAATAACAAAGAGGTCCATAAAGCTAGTCATAATGTTGGACGGTTTCGCTTTTCTTACGAAGTTTCTTGAAGGTTACTTGAAGGAACAAATTGAGACATAAGATTATACCTGTACTGTATTACATTCCAGGGAGCTAACCACGACCGCTTGACGGTAATTCAATTGCAGACCTATACTGAATAGTTTCGTAGTCATACGATGACGTCGAGTTAAGTCGTTCAGTTTCACGTTCCAAATGTCAACAAACGAACCAAACGCGAACGCATTTCAGCGGTTACAAGTCAGCCAGCGAACCCCTTTGGCGCTGTATTGTTCTAGAATTTCCATTACAATTTGTTGTGGTACATCGTTAACTGCTGGGGTGCGAGGGAAATACCGTAGGCCACCTTACACCCTGAAGTCTTAAGACTCAAGATGGCGTGCAGTTTTAGTCGGTTCGAATCCGACATAACCTCCCTGTTGGCCGGCGGGGGGGCTTACCGCACGAAAGAAATTAAAAGAAAAGGTACATAGTTAACTGTTGTTTTCCTGGGGACTGCCAAACCAAGCGTGTGTGGTGGGGTGGTGTCCTTATTATTTTACGATGGATATCCGCTATATTCTATTTACCTACCATCTGTCCCACAATTTGTCAATTGCTCTCATAAAAACGTCTAAATCCGCCCTCAGCACCACTATTTTTATCAAAAACAAGTTTTATAAAAAAAGTAACTTCCTTCCGCTAAAGACAGCTGTTTCGCTGGCCAAAATTGTGTTTTGATAAAAAATGCACCACCGGGGATTTGAATTATCAACCCTCTTGCCAGATACAGCAGCTATGTCTTAAAATAAAAATGTTTTGGTTTTTAAATGCTGAATGAAAAAATTCTAGAATTATTAGAAAAGTCGCCAGTGAATGGGCTTCTTTATCGCTTCAATAGCGCAGTGGTAGAGAAACTAGAGAGTACTTCTCCGTGTATGAAGTGTCGAGTTCGATTCCCGGATTTGGCAAGAAATATTGGAATTTTCAATTCAGATAATCCTTTACAAGACATCTTGACTCAAATTATGTACTCTAGCTTGTAATAATCGGTATAGGTTCTAGAATATATATATATATATATACATATAGAAACACCGAACTCAATGCAAATAGAAATTTTCATGCACACAAATATTTTCACAGAACAGGAATCGAACAGAAAACCTCGACATATCTCATATCAGTCGAAAACTCTACCGCCACGCCACACAGATTGTAACACATCCCTTAGCCAAACAACACTCACCACAAATTACTTCCTATAATAATCAATATTAAAAAGCTTTCGTAAACACTTCATACCCACACCGGAGGTTAACTCGACGCTCGAGTCTCTGCCGGAAGTCGAAGGGGGAGAAAAATGAGTGCTTTTATCTTAATTGGCTCAAGAACTATATAGATTGAAGATGTTCGGAGGATTAACAGCTGTTCAATTAATCTATTTCAGGGTCTATTAAGTCATAAATGTGTACGTACGTTATAGTATTGTGGGCCTATATTACCTATGTAGTATTAGATTAGACTAGGTCTGCAAGGCGAATCGCTGCTTTTTGAAAATTTTGAACTTTCTGAGCGTGTAAAGTTTGGTCACAGTGTCTCGAGCGGTTATTATGTAATTCCATCTGGTTTTTTTTTAACGGTGACCATGACCACTCTGTGGTAGCATTAATTTTTTCAAAATATCTTAGCCTTCCTCTGATTGACCTCTTTAACCATGCCAAATTTGGTTCTGATTGGATTAGTAGTTTAGGAGGAGACCTGTGACCAAGAAAATCCTGAAGTCTAGTATGAGGAGCTTTCGCTCGACTTCCTCTCACTCAGCTCAATAATTCTTTATTGTACACCAAAATAATTAGGGATACAAATTCGGAACATTTACCGTTAAATGCACAATGGCTTTATCACTAAAAGTGATCTCTTCGAGGCAACCTTATGATGGAAAGGAATGAAGAGTAAGTACATAATTAAAATTGAGTGTTGGTGTAGTTTAATGAACATTTAATGAATTCAAGCGTCGGCAGCTTAGTGGTTAAGGTGTCGACCCTACGATCGAGAGGTCCCGGGTTCGAATCCTGGCCATTACTCTACCAACTGAACCCACTCCTAACACAAGCAATTTAGCTTAGCTGGAGGGGTTAGGAGGAATATTTGTAATTTCGGTTACTAATATTCATAAAAAAAAATTGAATTCGTCACATGAATAATACCTAATTATATAGTATACAAATATATAGATACATACACAAAATAAATAAATAGAATGTGAATGTGAGGAGTGTTTTCATAGACTACAATAAAGAAAGGTAATGATTCTTATTTTATTTTTATTATATGTTTAATAATAAAATCTTAGAGGGCCTTACCAACATCATTGAAGCCAAGTAAAGGTCACGCACTTGTCAGTGCACCTGCTAAACAACTGACGAGGCTCTGGCTCCCGGAAAAGCCGACATACCAATCACAAACAATAAGCGGAACTTGAGGTCCAAAGTGCAAATTCGCTATGACGAAGATAATGAAGAGGTTACCGATATATGGAAGGTGTGATTCTCAGAAATAATCCCAGTTATTATATCAGCCAGTGGTTTGATTCCAGGGAGCCTCTCAGTCCATATTGGAAGGCTCGGGATGAAAAATCTGTGACGGGCAAGCTGCAGAAAGCGGTTTTGCTCGACGATTCTGAATAGTTCGTCGGTTTCTTTATCATTGGCCTTGACACCTCGGCCCATTGTGGCCCACCTCTGACCCCCCACCCCAAGAGGAAGGTCTGCGCCAGAACCTCGTGCGTTGCAGGTGTAACGATCGATAATTGGGCGCCAAAGATCCTCAAAGAGCCCCGGAAAATACAATATTGATATTCTATTATTCAATGGAGCATTATATAATTTATGTTGTTAATCAAAGACCTTCTTACGAAATGATTTATACATTAATAATGCCGAACAAAGACCTACCGATCACTTCTATGGCAAATGGGTAATTAATACTTCATGTAAATGTGACAAGCTCAAACAATTGATCATAAATTGTGTTACGTCTTAATTAAAAAATCGGATTAAAAAATCGGAGGAGGTAAATAAATCCTTAAAGATAAATATTTCTTAGACTTGGACAAAAACCTTTACTTGGAACAAAGCGATATAATCTATCTTATGGCGAAAACTTAGACAAAATTGGATCGATAATTGACGCTAAAGTAAGCGAAAGTATTTAACAGGAGGAACACTGATTCCCAAGTCACAGGCGATAGCCTAGTTTGGGAGACAGGGAACCCAAAATTATCATACTGCTCAATTTTTGTGTGTAATAATATGTGTAACCCTTTGTATGCTTATGATTGAAATTATTATTATTATTATAGTCCTGAACAGTAAGTTGGAGCATTCTGCTCACACTACTTTTTACTTTTTCACTACGGGTGTCAAGCTGATTTGCTCCTCGGCAAAAAAAAAATCACAATCTAAAATTGCGATACTTTTTTTGCCGAGAAGCGATTTGATGTTATTTTTTTTCTAATATTCGTAACCGAAATTACTGGTTTTCCCCCTAAATCATCCAGCTAAGCTAAATAGCTTGTATTAGGAGTGGGCTCGCATCACGTCGGTAGTGTAATGCCCAGGATTCGTACCCTGGACCTCTCGATCGTAAGGCCGACATCTTAACCACTAAACAACCAACAATGATGGATTTGACATTTGAGGAAAACATTGTCCGCCGAGAACCTGGGGTTATCCTTTCGAGGGCGTACACGGGGTGCCTGGCAATGGGCGCTTGGAAAGGACTCCGTGTGGTTTTAGTCGGTTCGATCCCGACATACCCACCTCATTGCTGACACCGGGTGAAGCCCGTGGGGGTATTTCCAGACTTAAAAAAAGAGTGGGGAATAAGTTGTTTTCCATTTTAGTATTGATAACGCTTTACACAAATAGGTAGTTGAAAAACAAGAAAATCGATTGATAAATAGAGAGGAAAAAGTTGCCCGAAGTTTTTGCTTAGCGTTTTAATAGATTTGTCGACATAAAACGCAGAGAAAAAATGCATTAATTCATCGTAACAGCATTACATACAGTACTCAACTATCTGCATCAACAAAACATGTCGGTCTACAAAAAAATATCAAAGCCATTTACTGTACAATAATACCGCTATGTCCTCACTTGAGCACAAATTAGAAAAAAATACTCAGCCACAGCTGCTAGCGCAAGTGATGTGCGCAGGCACACAAGGTGTATCTGTGATGTTTTAACAAAGAAGTTGATCTCATCAACTTGGTACAGCTGCCTAAAGGGCAAAATGTTACACATTTTCCTTTAGCTCCATAACTTAGCAAGAAAGTTATATAAAAACTGGTAAAGTGATGGTATTCCCAGAATAAAATATGCATGTTAAACCGGGACAGTACTGCGCTCTCATTTAATATCAAAATGTTGTCACCAAACCCTTACAAATTAAAACAATTTGAAAACAAATTGATTTGGTTTAAAATAAATTGATTTGGTTGAAAGAAAATTTATTGCAATATTCATATATACATATATTTCTATATATTTTCGTTAATAACTTTGTTATCTTTGATTTTACGACTTCTTTATGCGACGCGACACATAGTTTGCCCGATATAGCGTAAAACACATCCGCACCTCTTTTTCAAGATGGTGGCCACGGGACAAGGGTTCAGACCTCACAAACTTGGATATAACTTCAGTAACTTAATAAAACTCCCTACACGATGGGTGTGTGTGATAAACTTGTAACCTATAAAAGTTAAGTTATTCTTAGTAAGTAATTTACTATTTATTCACCTGCCGCTAATTCGAGACTATAACTGTCGACAACCGGCCGCTAGACCGGTACCACGTAAGCAACATAATTCTGTAATGGTGTAATAAGAACTAGTTTAATAAAATCAATTAAATAAATATAACGCATAAACTTCAACAGTGACCGTGTAACCGTGAGTTTTCATTGCCAGGTGCTTTATTATGTACTATATACTATGTACTATATTTCGAGGGAGTAATTTTAATTCTACTTTGAACATTATTGACATAATATGATGAATCTGAAAAGTCAATTTTGGATTAAAATAAAAAAAGCGCTAGTCATAACACTGTGTTCTGAAATCAACTAGGGCTTTTTTTTTTTTACGTGCGGAAATCCCTTCGGATACCCCCCCGCTGGCCAGCGGGGGTGGTTATGTCGTGTCCCGACTAAAACCGCACGGTGTCCTCCCCAAGTGTCCGTTGCCGGGCACCCCGGGTAAGCCCTCGAAAGGATAACCAGGGCTTGACTAACTATTACATCAAAAAACTTAATTAAAAATTTAAAATTCGTGGTTGTATTTCAATATACTATATACATAATTCATATTGAGTATATCTCATTATGCGTTAGAGCATCGTTATAAATCCTTTGTAATTTATAATGATACAAAAATACAGATCCTTTTGTAGGCACACTGTGATTTACTGTTGCGTTTGACATAATACAAAGTAGCGACCATTTTTATTAGTATATAATATTTTACTGAACATTACAGACACGCATTTGAGAGGATCAAATATTTTATTATTTTTCATTCGATATACTTAAGTTATGGCACTGATTACCCAATCATTGGCCTATTATTTAGAAAAAAACATATTAATTAAAAACAAAACTATACACGAAAATATTTACATCATGTCGAAGAATTCCTTCCCATCAATGTCGACTGATAACGTAAACCAAAAGGTAGGAGGCATTGCCACGTTGGATTGATGGATTAATATTAGTACTTTAAATTCTTTTTTCATCTCTCCTGTTCGGAAAGTTTAATTTTCATGGCCGGGTGGAAAGTAGCTTATTTCATCCCTAGGGTGGAAAATATTTTTTTTTAAATTTTACGTCTTGCCATGGAGTCCATGATAATTAAGTTACGTCATAATGCCTTGATATCATGGCGTTTTTTTTTAACATTGCCGCCTAGATGCACATCTCGAGACCAACTCGATTAAAATGTAACCAATAGATTCGATTTTTAAAACTTTTCTAATGTTGGCAGTATGTACGTGAATTATAAATTTTTCAAATTGTTTTGATTTTACTTTAAATTTTAACTGATTATCAATATATCTGTTTCATTAAATGTGTGTGTAGTATTTTAATTTCCTCACATAGTCGAAATGAACAGTAGAGTGTTAAGCTCGGGTGAATGTCATCCATTTCACCCTCGAACTATTGGCGCTTTCACTATCTCGGGTGAAATGGGTGACTTTCAACCCTTGTGTAACAATCTACTATTCCCAGTGGGGGGTGTATAGGGCCCGACCATCGTTCTCGAGGCCCAAGTCAACCTAAAAAAAAAGTTATTTTACAAATAAAAACGGTTGCTGGTAAAATAGCGTTTCCCTACCAACATTTTTAAGCCCAAGTCAAACTCACTCACCTGCTAAAAAGGATTACGCTCTGGAGCAGACTTTTCTCTCCGGGTTGGGAGTTCAAATGACAGTTGCTCTTGCACATACATACCAATCAAAAATAATAAGCGGACCCCGGGCTCCAAAGTGCAAACTTTGGACGCACCTGGGACACAGCTATGAGGGTGATGATTAACAGTAGGTAAAATCTCAATTCTAAATTCAGTAGTATCTACGCTTCGATCAATAGTAATTATATATCAATGCGCATGCGACTATTTAACGAAGACAATAGACTTTTTCCTGCAACAATGCAGCCTGACTGATGTTCAAACAATAGCTACCTGAATCTTCCTTAAGGAAAACGAAGGTTCTGTACAGGATTTCCCTGTGTTTAGTGACTATCGATGCATTGTTCATATATTCAGAAACTGATTTCCTTTCCAGTGCTCATTACAACTCATTTTTCTCTATCTATCGCTACCCTAAAATTATCCTTCTTCCAACATTCCCGAGTCCTTTAAGCGGGGCGTGAAAAAGCATCTGATGAGGCCGTCAAGCTGAGGTCCACCATATATTAAAAAAAAGCGGCCAAGTGCTAGTCGGACTCGCCCATGAAAATGGTTACATTCACCCGAGGTAAACACTCTACTTTTCATTTCGACTATGTGAGGAAATTAAAATACTAGACACACATTTAATAAAACAGGTATATTGATAATCAGTTGAAATTAAAGTAAATTGGAAATAGATTATTAACAACAGCTTTTACCTGTTCTTTAATTTCATCGGGAGTTAAATTAATATCCATGTCACTGGAATAACTTTCCGAAACCAGTTTTAACCACAATTAACACAAGGTATTTATTTATATTGATTCTCGTTTTCCCGCTAATTATTTAGCAAACCTAAATTGTTTTTTTTTAATTCTGAAAAAAAAAGTTATAATTCACGTACATACTGCTAACAAGAGAAAAATTTTGAAAATCGAATCTATTGGTTGCATTGTAATCGAGTATCAAGGCGGCCATGTAAAAAAAAAGCGTCATGATATCAAGGCATTATGACGTAACTTAATTATCGTGGACTCCATGGCAAACACTAAAATAAAAAAAAAAATACTTTCCACCCTAGGGATGAAATAAGCTACTTTCCACCCCACGAGGCTATTTACGCGTGAAAATTAAACTTTCCGAACAGGAGAGATGAAAATATCATTTCAACGCATTTTCAATTCATTGATACATTAAACAATTTCATAACATAACATAACTTCACGCCTGTATCCCAGAAGGGTTAGGCAGAGGTGTATTGCACACCTACGATTCGCTAGTTATGTTTTAATGTCCCAATGTAATAGGGGGCGAGCCTATTGCCATCTACCGGGTACATTATTAAGCGAGCGATAATTAACATTTATTAATGCACACATAACTACGAAATGTCATAGGTGTGTGTGCCCGGGGCGACTATACTCTGTCCATTATATTAATAGTCTTTTGACAGCTCGACGATTGACAAAGTTAGTAATGTACAAAAGTATCTCAAATGTGATACCATTCCGATTGTACTAATATCATTATTCGAATTAGGTACGTAAACAAAATAAGCGATTTCGATAAACGTGTGTTTCGATTTAATATTCTCTTAGATTTCTTGTAAACAAATATAAATCCATGTATTTGCGTCTTTATTTATTAATATAAAAATAAATATTAGAAACTAAAAATTGCATCGTAAAATCGTAAAATTATATACGTCAACTTGCAACATTAACCAACCGTCCGCCCGGTCGCCATTTTGACGTGGTCTGTCACTCGCAACAAAACGCCCGTGTTAATCACACGCATTTACGTTCGCTGAGTTTTCTTTCATATTATTTATACCTCGAGTTGAGCAGTTTTATTTCTCGCAGAGTTCATTGATCGTGAGAATGCCGAAAGGACGTGTGTTGAAAGGACAATCGAGAGAATTAGTGCTTAAACTTCATGATTACTTCGAGCTAGAAAATCAAAATGGCGGTCCGCTTATACCAATTTCGATAGTGCGAAACCGAGTTGCGGCCGCGTTGGGTATCAGTCTTTCAAGTGTAACTAAAATTACTACCGAAGCCTACGGCAAGAGCGGCTTAGAAAATAACAAGCTTTCTACACCTAAAAGTAAATGCTGGCCTCGTGTTATTACAAATGTTAACGATTTTGACGCTGACGCCATTCGCCGTCATGTATATGACTACTATCTGACAAAAGAAATTCCAACTTTAAGAAATCTTATTGTTTCTTTGAAAAGAGGTGAAGCTTGAAGAGGTGAAAGAGGAGAGAGAGGTCTATTCGTGGTGAAAAATCGTCTTTGGCCAAAGTTTTCAAAATAATTGCCTTTTCATTTAAAAAATCAAATAAAAGAAAAATATTGATGGAACGCACTGATATTGCTTTGGCACGATGTGACTTTTTAAAAGAGGCAAAAAAAATTCAAGATTGGACAAATGTTGTCTTTACGGATGAAACATGGCTCAACGCTAACCACACCATATCTCGGTCCTGGACTGACGACACTGCTGCTTCCACCTCCGCAGTACCTATTGGTAAAGGCGAACGCCTCATCATTTGCCACGCAGCTACAGCTAAAGGTTTTATGCAAAATGTAATGCTGGCATTTAAATCAAAGAAATCTGGCGATTACCACGAGGAAATGAATGCGGAGGTGTATGAAGAGTGGTTCAAGAATATGCTTCTATCGTTGGAAGAACCATCAATATTTTTTATTGATAACGCGCCCTACCACTCTCGCCAAATTGACAAAATGCCAACACAAGAAAATAATAAACATGAAATTATTAATTGGCTACGCGATAAAGGAGAAAATGTAGACGATTCTATGTTAAAAATAGAATTATTAAAAATATTAAAAAACAAGAAGAAACCAAAACGGTATGTGACCGATGAAATGGCAGCAGAATATGGCCATATCGTCCTTAGGATTCCTCCTTATCACTGCCAATACAACGCCATCGAACTTATATGGGCACAAGTAAAAGAGCATGCTGCAAGAAGCAATACAAGCTCCCCATTCACAGCGAATAAAATGTAAAAATTACTAGAAAACGCTTGCTCCCACGTGACGACCGAAAACTGGGCGAGTGTGGTGGAGAGAACTAAGAGAGTCATAATGTCTGATTGGGACCGGGACATTGCATTTGATAATTTATGCGCACAAGAGTTAATCATAAATATTACTGAAGACTCCACATCGGACCAATCAAGTTCAAATGAAGTTTCTGACGAGTCATGTTAATAAAAGAAATTTAAATGAAAATTTTGTTTCCTTTCTGTTTAAATTACACATTACACCTTATTAATATATTATGAAGAAATTTAGATTTATTCACAGCATTTATTTCTACCGATTATTTGTAATCTGTGGCACAAGCGTAGTAATCGTTATGTGTAGCACATCACTAAGTGGGCGGTAACCGTCCATGTAGTACAATAGAAACTTCATGGGCGTGAGCTGTCAAAAAACTAATAATATAATGGACAGAGTATAGGGATCGAACTCGAAACCTCGTCTCAGAAGTCCGTTACGTACGTCACTGGGCTATCGCCGCTTTGCAATTTCATAATTGTTATTAAATTCGCTACAGATTACCCTCACACTATATATATCTTCCTTAATTTGCCATCCATTCACAAATTGCCCCTAAAAGATTTCTAATTAGCGAAAAGGCCAGTTGTGCAACTGTGAAATTTATTTACTGCTAACTATACAACTTAGGAGTTAATTGTCTCCGGCTTTAAAATGAAGAAAATAACGAGAGGAAACTAGCATACCTGAAAGTTAGAGTGACCTCGAAGGTTTGTATAGTAAGCCATATCAGACTTGACCAGTGAGGTGGGATTTGGACCCCACCTTTATCATACTAAATTAAGCCCGTGACCAGGAGTTGACCTTACGATTTAGACGTCCTGGGTTCGAAAACAACCACTAACGTAAACCCACTCCTAAACCAAGCAATTTCGCTTGGCTGGAGGTGCAAAGATTAGAGAAAATTACAGTAATTTCGGTTACTAACATCTTTTTGAAGAAAATAATTTATATTGTAAATGTATACCTAAACTTGTAATAGGGGGCGGGCCTATTGTCATTAACTAAGCACATTTACAGACTCCGTTCCTCCTCATAATTTTCTAAAAGAAAAATCTAATAAGACAGCGCGAGCTGGAATTCGAAGACTGCGCCAGCAACATAACTATTATTGTACGTGTTATGTAGGTACTCACTATTTGACGTGTTATAATGTACAGGTAGATATTATTGGACCTTTTTTGTTTATTGTTCAATAATAAGTAATACTATATTGATGGCAATGAAACCTCGCACTTGATAAATGGTATCAAATTCCATTAAAAAAACAAAAAAATACAGCGAATCGTAACACAAAATTATATCAAGCAACATGAAATTTATATCTATAGTCTATAAGAAATTGTTTTCGTAAGAAATATTTTCCCAGATCAGTTAAGCTCAGTTCAACCAGTCGCACCCAGCGGAGCATCCTTATGAAAGAAGAAAGAAAGAAACAAATTATCTACTAATCATAATAATTATCTACTGAAATCTTGAAAAAAGCGGCCAAGTGCGAGTCGGACTCGCCAATTAAGGTTTCCATAGCAGCAAGTAACATAGTAATGTTTTTATTTTATTTTTATATTTGAGTTGATTGAATGAAAGGTAAATTGCAGTTTACTATTTATGACGTTTTAAAAAAAACTACTTACTAGATCTCGTTCAAACCAATTATCGTTGGAAGTTTACATGGTAATGTACATCATGTATTTTTTTTAGTTTTATCATTCTCTTATTTTAGAAGTTACAGGAGGGGGGGGGACACATTTTACCACTTTGGAAGTGTCTCTCGCGCAAACTATTCAGTTTAGAAAAAAAATGATATTAGAAACCTCAATATCATTTTTGAAGACCTATCCATAGATACTACACATGTATGGGTTTGATGGAAAAAAAAATTTTGAGTTTCAGTTCTAAGTATGGGGACCCCCAAGATTAATTGTTTTTTTTTCTATTTTTGTATGAAAATCTTAATGCGGTTCACAGAATACATCTACTTACCAAGTTTCAACAGCATAGTTCTTATAGTTTTGGAAAAAAGTGGCTGTGACATACGGACGGACAGACAGACAGACATGACGAATCTATAAGTATTCCGTTTTTGGCTATTTGGCAACGGAACCCTAAAAAGTGGGATCCCACATGGTTTTGTAATACCGCAAAGAGTAATATTATAAATATATGTGATCTCAACTCGACTTCTGTAGGCGCTACACTATTCACAGGTATACTGACCGGCAAGCTACGTAGACAACTTTTTTTAGGTGTCTTTGGTGGCAGACGCCGCATACGCTGCAAGTCGGCCGAGGCGCGGCAAATAATAAATCATAGATTATATTAAACCAATCAGGGTCTCATAGGGCTCACGTCCTTGGTTAATCACTCTTTTTACTGGTGTTTTGGTTGATCTGAATAGTGCATATGCGCCATTATGGCCCACTACGCCGACTTGTGTTCAAGATGTCTACCGGTAAGTATCTGTACTGACTTCTGATCAGTCAAAATAACCACTATTTCTATCACTCCTAGAATAATTGGAATTTACACTGTTATCAGTTCCAAATATAAATTATTAAATAATTCATGATTAGAAAATAAATAACTTGGTATGTAAAAGAAATTTCGATGGACAGGTATTTAACATTCGAACTACAATCAACCTCCAACCGGGCATCCAATTAACAAATGGGAAGTCATTTTTATAATTGCGTCTGTCTTTACACAAGCGTGTTCAGCGTTCGTTAAAACAGTATTACATTAATGCTGCTACGAGAAACGTTAATAACATACCATGAAAGTTACGATGAGTTTTCGGTAAATCATTTTGGAATAGATCATCATCATTACGGAATAACAATAGAACAGATGCAAACAAGTTATTTAAATTGATTTTTTTACATTTAGCTACGTGAGGATAATTTAGAAACCTATAGATCGAAGTAACATACCAACTAGAAAATCAAAAATCGCCGGCTTTTTTTTTACGTGCGGTATCCCTTCGGATACCCCTCCCCCGCCGGCCAGCGGGGGCGGTTATGTCGTGCATGAACCGACTAAAACCGCACAGTGTCCTGCCCAACTGTCCATTGCCGGGCACCCCGGGTAAGCCCTCGAAAGGATAACCCCAGGGTTACCGGCGGACCCTGGCCGCCAGCGCGGCCTCGCCTGGTGGGGTCGGGTTTTATCCCGCCTCGGTGAGTAGGCAGGCGTGTGTAGGACACACACGACACGCCTCCGCCACGGCCTGCTTCTGTAAGGACGGTGAGTTGGCCAACTGCCGTCCTCAGGCCCCGATCATGGAGGTCGGTAGTCCCGGGCGTAGACGACTCTGCGGCGTCCTCGCCGGACAGAATTCTATTCATTTTCATTTTGATTCGTTTTAATCGAGGCAGAATGTCACTGATTACTTAATAGCGCTTTCTAGACCCAAAGTAAGCATAGTTTAACTAGCTTGTGTTATGGATTCTAGAATGGGGATAAACATTTGTAAATACATACATATTATACATAGAAACACCCAGACCAATGCATTTACATTATACATATGCATACAAATATTTGCAATGAGCGGGAATTAAACCCGCGCCCCCTGTCGTAGCAGTCGACATATAAATAAGACCTAATTAATTCAGAACCGCTCAGATCCTTGAATTTAGTATCATTTTAACTCCAGCTTGACCGTCAGGTATTCATATTCAATTTAGTAAATTACGAGTGTTTAAATCCCGCATAAGATTTGAACTATTCAATCACGCTTAACATTGCAACAGTAATAAAATAATATCTCAATTCGCAAATTATAACCAAACAAGCTTTAAAATGTAGTTCAGGTTAACGTATAATAGATGGCGATGATACACGCTAAGAAATAGAGCAGGTTTCCGGTCCCTGATGTGGTTCACTGGTGCTATAAGTATTACAATAGTTTCTACTGCCTCTATTTATAATGTAAGACTAAGTAAGTATTAGAGTAAAATATTTGTGAGTAACATTAGGTCGTTACATATGAAATTGCCGTTTTTCTTGAAGAAATTGGAGGAAACCCAATTTTCAGTACTAACTTTTTTGCATTTTTTTTAGGAATGACAAATCCAAATTTTATGATTTTTCTTGTGTATGAATAAGACAACATTAAGCTAACAGACAGCAAGTTTTATTACTTTTTTGGAAAAGTGACAGCTGTTAAGTAATACGAAATTTATCATCAAAATGGATAGCATTTAGGAAGTACTGTTTTTGAAGATCGAAATATTATCAAGCGGCCAATAAAAACTAATACAGAAAATCAACTTTCAAACAAAATATAAATAATGGAAATAGCTATTCAATTACAGGAATAACGAACTCATGAATTTGTAAGAAAATTTCGGTAATTTCATAGACCTATTATTATAATGTTACTGCAACAAGCTAGGTACTCAATTACTCCTGAGGGGGCCATCTCGAAACCGGAGATGGCCCTGGGTCAGTGGGAGTACGAGGGAAATGCATTGTGGGCCACCTTATACCCCGGCGTCTTAAGACCCGAGACGGCGTGCGGTTTTAGTCGGTTCAAGCCCGACATAACCGTCCCCGCTGGCCGGCGGGGGGATATCCGAGGGGATTTACGCACGAAAGTAAAAAAAAAAGGTGTCCGGGAGATTTCCGCACCAAGAAAATAAATAGGTAGTCAATTACTTAGGGGTGCGACTGGTTGGATCACCTCCAAGTTGAAGACATCATTGATTGCTCCTCTGGAGTAGCTGGCGTCAACGTCAACGGCCAAGAGTCTGACCAACGGGCCCTTTTCAAGGCCAGCGGACCCAATTGCACGAGGGGGTCGGGGTATGGCGGGCCTGCAAGGCCCGCGGGGGGGGGGTGGTCGCTCTAGGTACCCCTCTGCTCTTATCAGAGGGGACACTGCGAATGGCCCAGGGTCAGTCGGAGTGCGAGGGATATGCTCTAAAAGTAACCTTACACCCCGGCGTCTGTAGACCCGAGACGGCGTGCGGTTTTAGTCGGTTCAAGCCCGACATAACCGCCCCGCTGGCCGGCGGGGGGGTATCCGAAGGGATTTCCGCACAAAAAAAAAGGTACTTAGTTACTTAATAAATATGCGTATATTTTCGGCTTGTGTCAGATCTTCCAAAGTTTTCATCTAGCAGTAAGAGGACACAATATCAGAATCGTGTCTGCCTCTTCTGGGATAGACAGATGTAAATTATAAAATGAAAAATAAACAGCATTTATTACAAAACTGAGATTTTGGAACAGCTACCATGCTTTGGTATACTCATCAAGTCTTCTTTCGTGAGTAGGGTGATGACATCATATTGTTACCCTTTGAGGAAAACTAATAAACGAGTTAGGCACCGGTGGGGTGAAGCCCGTGGGGGCTTCCACAAGCTTAAAAAATAAAAAAGATACTCAACCCGTGGTAATGTCCTCACTGCGCTAGGCATATGTGGTTTCTTTCAATATTCATACATACATATACTCATGGTTTCCTCCCTCCGGGATCGGCCAAGACAACAGTTCGCCGTCTGAATTTGTCCTAAGTACATACTTCACGAGTTCCCTCTACTGTCATTAAACATTCAGTATTCGATTACGTTAAAGTAACTTACTATGCCATTGTTATATAGTGAATAATAATCCGCATAAGTTGCCATAACAGTTTCGCGCGTTTTTTCGCGGCCTTATTGGTCTAAATCTAGAGGCCATATAAATAATCACCAAGTATTTTATTCTGTGTTCAGTTGTTAAATCAGCGTTTGGATACAATGCTACGAATTCCACCGACTTTTTAATTATATGATTATGTACCTATGTAAGTGCAGTCAGCAAATCAGAACCGTATTATTGCCCAATTTACAAAGCAAATAACCAACGCAGGTAGCAATTAAAATATGAAGATGCGCAACAAACATGGATGCTGATTCCTATCACATTGTAGATTTTGTCAAATACCTTTATCACTACATATTATAAAACAAAGTCCTCCGCCGAGTCTGTCTGTCTGTCTGTTCGCGATAAACTCAAAAACTACTACACCGATTTTCATGCTTCTTTCACCAATGGATGGAGTGGTTCTCGATGAAGGTTTTAGTATATAATTTGTCAAGATTTTATATACATTAGCTTAAATATTTGTTGGAGGTATAGGAAAAAAATTAGTCTAGTAATAACTTTAGTTTTAACGAATGCTCGCAAATAATTTACTAAATCATGGATTGACTATGGACTTCCATCATGAATTATGTTTTTCTCCCTGCCCTGGGGCTCGATTCAGTAAAATTACGTTTATTATACGTATGTTTTCAATACTAACGAACATTAAAATCCCAAAATCTAATTGAAAACGAAATCAACTATGATTGGTTCTAAATGTTTAATAACCTCCCTAAAGTGAAGGTAGGTTTTGTTTTGACCGATCATACTGAATACAAAAATATTTTTTACAGTTTTTCTTTGTTGTCTAATCAAAATCACACCTTTTGAAAACGTGGCGTTTCTGAATCCGGCCCCTGTACCTAATATGGGTTTTAATTCAAACTGAAGAAACTTTTCTGAAGAACGCTTTTTGTATGTAGGTTCAGTGAAATATTTGATACCACACGAGAATCATAGAAAAGTGTATAGCTACCACAAACAAGGAATATACTACGAGTAGATATCGCAAGGTTAGATGCCGCAGCTATATTTCTGTAGCTACGGTATTGCCTACAATGAAAATAGTACTGTCACTATTCCATTGTAAGGCTGCCAAGCGCAAGTTCAACCCTTCTGTCAAGTTTATAAGCCACCTTAAACGCTTAGCATAACACGGTTCGTTTGCTTAATTAAAAAACTTAAGCATAGACTGAATAATACTTATCTATACAGGGTGGAAACGTTAAGTGTGTGAAGCCAATTATTTCGTCATTTTTAAAGATATTGCAAAACTTTAAACTGATATCAAATCGGCTTCACTTAATTAATTAAATTACATTAAAATTTAAAAAAAAGGGGAAAAAATGTCGGCATGTATTCACAATTTGTAGTTTTACAGTTCCCATACATTTATTATGGTACGGTTTATGCACTAGCCTGATATGTAGGACGTTAAAACGTTTAAAAAATTAAGTAAAATAAACAAAAAAAGAAGTTTTAAAAAAAATCATGTGATCGAAATATGCGGCTCCCATACATTTTTTAATTGCACGGATTGTTCACTAGTTTGCTACTTTGATTAAGTCTATTAAGATTTTATGGATATTTTTTTTCATCCACAGTGAAGCATATTAATTTTGGTTACGTATTGGTAGACTTTCCTTACTTAGCTTAATTTTCACGTTTTAATTAATGGAAATTCATGCTACATGTGCTGATACAGCTTAACCGTGTAAATGTGTGGGAGCCGCAAAAGTGCGAATAATAAATACATGAATTTTTTGTTTTACTTATTTTTAATGTTTATTTTATTTTATTTTTTATATTTTACCATTATAACTTAAGACTAGTGAAAAAACCGGATGATAAATGTATGGGAACTCCGAAAGTACAAATTGTGAATAAATGCCGATATTTTTTTTTTAACTTTGTTTATGTCATTTTATATATTCTATAAAATGATGCACATTTCATATCAGTTTGAAAATTTTGCAATATCTTTAAAAAATATGAAGTATATTAGTTCCACCCTGTATATCTCTTTGTTATAACTTTGTGAAACTATTCCGTTTAATTCCTTGTTCAAATAGTTATGTATTGTACTAACACGGATAAATATGAGTATAATATTTTGTATTATGTTCCTAATAAAACCTAACATCTGAACTCCTTATTAATGACGTAGTTCTTGATATTTATACTCCGCCAGACGGCACAGATACGCTCTAGTTATGCTACAAAATATTATACTAAGTCCATATTAAACATACTATTGTGTTATTTTATTATTGTTCGCTCTTCTTTCCTAGCGAATATCATTGCAAAATAGTCCAAAATAAAAATATTCATAGTTTTATAATAACTCACTCGCAACGACGCAATAAATATCGTAAGGAATCCTCCTTTAGATACTTTACTTTTGAATCTAGCATCTTTGGCATGGCTAAAGCCTATACTCGTAATCTTATATATAAAAATGAATTGCTGTTAGTTAGTCTCGCTAAAACTCGAGAACGGCTGGACCGATTTGGCCAATTTTGGTCTTGAATTATTTGTGGAGGTCCAGAGAAGGTTTAAAAGGTTTGTCATCAATTGAGGCCGTACGAAGTCTGCCGGGTCAGCTAGTTAAAAATATAAACTAGTCTGCTACGCTTTCATTCTTGTCCTCTAATTTACCTTTACCTTACTTTACCTTTCGATGCTGGTTGATTTAGGCCGAGTAGAAATGATTCCCTTACCTGAAAACAAAAAAAAAGTTAAATAGGTAACTAACGTGGGAAAGAATTTTGGCAATAACGCGGGACAAATCGAGGCAGCGTTTCATTTTCTAAAATTTATGTAATTCGAGTGCAAAAATGGAGATGTGTAAAAATGGTGGATATTATTTATACGTGCACAAGTGGCATATTTACCGTGAATTATGATTTTCCGTGTTTTATCCAAGGCTCCACAGAAGACTCTAGTAAAGTCTCCACTACTTTATAAGGGCAGGACTTTGACTTAACTTATAACTATGAAGGACTTTACTTGACTTGATTGTGACCAAATGACGAGAACCGTGCACATTATTGAATTCATATGCAAATTACTTGTTTGCGGCCAATATACAACGCATAGAAGCTAAAAAAAAAACGTTCGAAAATATTTTTTGTTTTATTGGTACCAAACTTAATACAATATAAGTAATCTAAGGTTGTTTACTTTTATATGAAACAATTACGAAAGAGTGAAGCAAAAGTCGGGCTGTGGTTCAAACGTAGAAAAGCGCAAGTATTAGGTATGTATCTAAATAATTACGGTAGGTACCTAATTATCAGTAACTTTTTTGTATGTAAGTATATTATAACTCTGGGGTTATCCTTTCGAGGGCTTACCCGGGGTGCCTGGCAATGGACACTTGGGCAGGACACTGTGCGGTTTTAGTCGATGCACGACATAACCGCCCCCGCTGGCCGGCAGGGCGGTATCCGAAGGGATTTCCGCACGTCAAAAAAAAAAAATGTAAGTATATTACTTAGGAGTCTTTATAATTGTCTTTATGATCTTATGGTCTGGCTGTAAATGTGAAAGCATTGATTTTAACGTTCTTAAGTGTTACCATCATAGCAAGTGGAAACGTGTGGTCTCTGCCTATCCTATTAGGCAAGAGGTATATAGCCCAAATCAATTTTATTTGATATAATTTAACATCCATTGCAAATGACAGCTCTTAACAGTCTAGAAGTTTCGCTTCAGTAGAAATTGTATTAAAAATGTAACACTATCTGACAAAACTATCTCATATCATTCCGGTACTATCGCATCTGATATTATTACCTCTATCTGATGGTAGAACTTCGCGTTTGCAATACCCACGTAATCAGATATTGTCACCGATAACGCTGAACTCGCGCAATCACCGCGGTTAACCGCAACGCGTAAACTGACATAACCACAGATCCAGAGCACATTTCATCAATGATAGGAACCGAGATCTATTAAACTTAACTGGGGCTCATGTATTCAATGAATTTCACTAGTAAAATTCGCCTTAGAGTAAATTTCACCAATGATGAACTGTGGTAAACTCAAACAAAACTGAGTGAGAAACCAATTAAGCTAGATCCCGCATGTGTCCCGAGAGTATAACCCTATGCCGATTATCATCATCATCATCATCAACCTATGCTAGTCCACTACTGGACATAGAGCTCCCCTAATGAGCGCCATAGCGCCCTGTCTTCAGCTTGCCGATATAATACTGAAATCACGCAATCACCGCGGTTAACCGCGAAACGTAAACTGACATAATAAAGGTCTACGTGTTTTTTAATATAATTTATTAGTCTCACGAGATTATTGGTTGAAGGAAGATTGCGGTCAAGTTTGAACTGTAAACTTCAGTTAGATTCGTGCCTATGTTAGGTATATTTTAACCGACTTCAGTAAAAAGGACTAGGTTCTCAGTTCGCTGAAAGCCTTATTTTTATATATATGTACCCTGATTAGGTACTCAAAGACACACCACGGAACCTGGAGGCGAGAGCCCTTTCACAACTGTACCAGTGGCGCGGGAGTAGGGACGGAACCCCGAGTCTCGAGAAATCGAGGCCGTGCAGTCCGCCAGGCCATCGTGGTGGAGTGGAAGGAACGTTTTTTGCGACCAAGCGCAGGGCACGCCGCAATAGCGGTGGTAAGGCTCATCATGGAGGATTGGCTAGAGAGGCGACACGGAAGCCTCTCGTACCGACTGACACAGGTGATCTCCGGTAAGGGGAGCTTCGGGGACCACCTGCAGCAGATCAGGAAGTAGCCAACGCCTGAGTGCCATCACTGCGACGCGAGCGAGGACTCTGGGCTGCACACGCTGGCGGACTGCCCGACGTGGGAGGTGCCGAGGCGTGACTTCGTGGCAGCCATCGGGGTGGGAGTCCTCTCGCTATGCAGCATGATTGGGGCAAGGGGGGAGAGATTTAGAACTCTCTCGGCCCGCCGAGACCGCAACATGCTCGCCGCGCCTCGCAGGTGACTCAGGCGCCGGAGGTCGCTTAACGACCTCCGTCCTCCATGAGCGCAGGCCTGGTGGTGGCAGGTCCTCACCTCACCTGACCGCCTGTCACCCCAGCAGAAGCAGGCCGGGACGGTGGGGCGACTAGCGCTCCTGCATATGCTTTATGGGCGGGCAACCTTACACCCCGGTGTCTGAAGACCCGAACATAACCACCCCCGCTGGCCTGAGGGGGGGTATCCAAGCCAAAAAAAATGTACTCAAAGACGGTTGGGTCCTATTTAGAAAATTATACATATTTTTGTTTGAAGGTTATAACTTTCAAGACTGTGGGTGGTCCCATTGTCATCAGGTCAGGATCTGATAATGGGATCCTAAAGGAAACCAGGGCACTCTTCAAATATAAGCACATCTATAGCGTTTGGGATACCATTCGCCATCATTTTAAGTTTATTGAAGTCAAATTTCTTTTTACTTCACTAAAAATCTTCGAAGTATTGTGTTAACATTGTACCTTTTTTTTTTTTTTTTTTTTTTTCGTGCGGAAATCCCCTCGGATACCCCCCCACTTGCTATAATGTCTGTTGGGTTGAAAAAAAACAAAACTCTGGTTAGGTAAACAGATTAAATAAAAAAATGTCGGAGCACTTTCATTGCGCCCTTCGCTTTATAATCACTGAAAAAGGTTGGGTGGTCTATTGTTCACCATAGCTAATGCAAAGCTTGCGTCTCCTCGACGCCAATTTAACGTACAAAGAAACAATAGCTTAACTGTGTGGCACGGCAGATAATAGAATTTTAGTTTAAGGGTAGCCAATAATAATTACTTAATCATCACCGCATAATTTTGTTTAATGGGTAGCCATATTGGCAGTAAAATAAATTTTGTATTATCTTACTTGCTAAGAAGCTTGGCTCCTACGAATTTTAAGCTGATGTTTAGGGGATTACCACCACAATCAATGAGCTTATATTAAAATTGGGCGTCTGTAGACCCGAGACGGCGTGCGGTTTTACTCGGTTCAAGCCCGACATAACCGCCCCCACTGGCCGGCGGGAGTACGAGAGGATTTCCGCATGAAAAAAAAAAGGTAGGTTATGAGAGGGAAATATGTTGTCGCGGAATCTAACCCCTCTTCAAAACACCCTCATCCCCGCCAAGTAGATAGATATCATGCGTTCTTTCATAAGGAAATCTAATTGCAACACGTCCTCCCTGTATTTGCTCTGTAGGGTCACTGGTGGTTACCCGAGATTGTTTAAAGCGAAGCCAAGTTTCATCGCTTCACCTCGCAGGTTTTAACTAGATAGAACTACAAATTATCTCCTAAATAGTTAAAAAACAGTGATTTGTCAGTTCATTATATTGAAGTAGATAGTGATTATTTTATATTTTATGTTTGTTACGAGTTACGAAGACGTCTTAAATTACCTGTACTAATACCATTTGCAGTTTTTATACTTTCTTTTTAAATTTGAGAATTGAACTGAAAGTTGAAATTAAGTGATTTGTTCTTAAATTAGTTGCTATGCAAAAAAATATTCTTTTGAAGAAGGTGCCTAATTGCTATTGTTTTGAAATGGTTCATCACTAACTGTTACTACTTCTTTACCACGACTACAAGCAAGTACCGAAAGTTTACCGAGAAGCATCGGTAGTTTAGCTGTTAAGGAGACGGCCTTACGATTGAGAGGTCCCGGGTTCGAATCCTAGCCTTTACACTACCGACGTGGACCAACACACAAGCAATTTAGCTTAGCTGTAGGGGTTAGGGGAATACTAGTAATATCGATAACTAATATTCATTTTTAAAAAACTTAGGTCTCCTACCAGAAGCCGAGTGAGAGAACCGTAAAATCTCGTTTTTTTTAAATGAGTACCTACGTATTGATTCCTGAATATTAGTAGGTCCAATTAAGGTTAATTCGCTAACTCGCTAGTGAAGTAAGCTGCTAGTGATTAGTGTTGCCAGGCTCTTTGGAGATGGGAGTACTAAGATCATAAGGTCCGCATCATCAGGCGGGCCGTATATTGCGACCTTAGTCATAAAAAAGCATTACTTTTCTAACTTTATTACTCGGCCTTGTTCTTATTTCGAATAACAGTTAACAGCTAAGCAAACAAGCGATGACAAGTATGACAGGACATTACTAAACTTAGTTACGTAAACTAGTGCTATTAAAATAGTTAATATGTATTTGTGTCGTATCTAAACTACGTATACAGACCATTATTCAAATACTTATGTACTCATACAGTGCATCCAAATATCGTATCTAGTAATGGTTTACTAGATACGATATTTGGATGCACTGTTCAGCTTACCGTCATCTAACTGAACGTATGGTCTGCTGCTGACTGTGGCGAGCCTTATGAAGTTTTCTGCATTTCAAATTTCGTTACACCGAACCGACAATAGGGCATGACAAATAAATTTTATGCATAGGACTAGCGGCCCGGGTCCTGGCTTCGCACGGTATGTGTTTTCTTTTATTTCACGAATTTATTCGTGAAATAAAAAAAAACATATGATCCGATTATGTGGTGTACAGGATAATTATTATTTATATATAATACTTAAGGTAACTAACGTTTTTAAGTTGGTAAAGAATAATAGTGTATTCATCT
This sequence comes from Cybosia mesomella, assembly GCA_946251805.1. Lineage (NCBI taxonomy): Eukaryota > Metazoa > Arthropoda > Insecta > Lepidoptera > Erebidae > Cybosia > Cybosia mesomella. The sequence continues at coordinate 22,850,866 of OX276407.1, forward strand.
AAATAGCTTTCCAATTACTACAGAAAAACGTGATCATTTTTTTAGAAGCTAATATGGCTAGGTATTACAAGCCATCTTCATCCACAAACCATCTCGGACTTTTAAAGACTTTAAAAAAGAATCAATCCCGCTATACATTGTTTTGTTACATCTCAATAGAATTAGGCAGCGTATTCGATTGAAGCTTTCAGTTGATTTGATTTCTTTCGTCATTCTGAACAATTATCGTCGTATTTCATGAAATTAACGCAAAACAGTATCAAACTATTGATATTAACCTTCCCGTTGAATCACTGTAGGTATCTATTGATGAAAACTGCATCAGAATCCGTTGGATAGTTTAGAAGATCTCAGCGAACAGAGACCGGCAACCCACTTTGTTTTATAGTCTTTACATAGACTAAGCGGGAACTATAATATCCATATTTACCGATTGCGTCAGTGGCCAATTATTGTATTGATTTCGTCACTATTTACACGCCACAGATGCTGCAGTACTAGTAGAGTAGTTATCAATCAAGTCAAATTAGTTTAATTTAATAAACTCCAAAACCGTAAGTTTCATGAAAAATTTGTATGAAATTACAAGGTTTGGTCAAATAATTTAATATTAGGCAGATTAAAAATAATTAAAAAAGATAAAATAGGAACTATAGGCAAACTATAGGCAAGTAACTATTATCTTATCTGTGCTATAGGTAACTACCCAGTTGTCCGTGATAACGTATTCTCAGGTTAGTGCAAATGAAAAATGATATATGATAATAAAGTTGACATTGAGGGTCACAGCTCTGAATAGCTCACAGTACGCATCATAATAGTCGGCCGCTGACAATACGTCTTGTTTGAACGCGTCCGTCCTTCCTAAAATAATGTTATTTGGACGTCTGCTGTTACACTTGTCGCCGAGTTTATGAGTTACTACATTGTCTATTAAATTATGTCTTTTCTTCTTACGAACTTGTTCTAATCCTGTTTAAGGTTGGCTCGCTTAAACAAACATTTCGAGAGATTTTGTTCTTTTTATTAGCATGTTTACACGATATGGTTACGAAACATTTTAATATGTACAGTCAACGACAAAAGTGGATTAACACTAAAATATTTACAAACGTTATTTACATTGAAATACACATACCCAATAATGAATGTACCATTAGTAGTTTTATAATCCCCACAGGACAATGTTAATATATTTCATGTTTTGTTTATTTTTTTATGTATTTTTGGTTTAAAAGCTAAAGTGTTCATTAAATTATAATTTGTTAAGCCACTTGTGAGGTTGACTGTGCAACTGCTATTTAAGAAATCGTCTCGACGATGTCGAAACCGGGTGGTGCTGAACTCGTCTCGTGTAAATCTGGCCTAAACAGGCTTAAGACCCCTTATGATACTAGGTCTGCAAGGCGAATCGCTGCTTGCAATGTTGAGCTGAGTGAGACATCGTGATTCTTGTCCAATAGATTTGACAGCTATTGCGGAATCAGATTTTGAAAATTTTTAACAGTGATCATTCCTCCGTAGCAAGTCCGATTTTGAAAATTCTTTTTGAAAGTCACAACTCTGGACATGCTTTCTGAGCGTGTAAAGTTTGGTCACAGTGTCTCGAGCGGTCATTATGTAATTCCATCTGGATTTTTTTTAACGGTGATCATTCCTCTGTGGTAGCATTAATTTTTTCAAAATATATCCATAAACCTTCCTCTGATTGACCTCTTTAATCATGCCAAATTTGGTTCTGATTGGTCAATTAATGAAAAATACAAAATTTTGCGTCGGTATGTCGCTGGAAAACTTATAATACATTCTTGTGTTGTGCGAGTGACTTAAATAACATTCTGCCACTAGCTGACAACAATAACAGCTCAGCAACAAACGTTTTTTATATCTTAGTAAATTCTGAATGTTAGTTCCTTAAAGTATGAATATTGTAACATACGAAAAAATAGTTAATGAAGTGTTTTATCAGATATCTTACCGCTTACACGTGGTAATTTGCATAACGCTGAAAAATATTCAGTGTTCTTGAACCGTACGAAATACTGATTACAGCAATCTGTGTTTCGTACGGTTTGTGAATGTGCTGTGCTGCTCCGAGTTATCTGCATTATCGTTACAAAAAGTCCAGTTACCCAGACTCTCCCCGTGGCCATGGCTGCTGAAAAGCAACCGTAACGTCGGGTTCAATGTAAATAATATAAAATAACGTCAAATAAATCGCGACAGAATCCATTAAAAAATGTTTTATTTCAATCCAGTTTGCTTTAGACAATAATCGGAAATTTAAACTCTTATTGGCTACGCCGCAAGAGCGCGTGAAGTGAGTTCGGTGACACCACGCGTCCTGACACAGATAGATCTTGAGGGCTACCACACTACACCACTACATACGTACATCAGAAACTTCAGGCTCGTACGACTCACGAACAAAAGACAGCAGTACCTAGGTAATTCAAATTTCTTTCTCTAGCATTTGTGCCATACGAAGTGTTAAGCCTCACACATCGTCTTCGGGTCCGATTGCGGAATAAATGCATTTCATTGTACTGATACTTCGGATATACATTTCATGGAAGGCCTACAAGAGGCCCTTTGTGTAAGATAACTTGTGATAATGGACGAAGATACAGGCGACCGTAAATTACAAGCAAAACACTGGAATAAGTAATAACTAACAAAACTAAAAATAATGTAGCCGTTAGCCAATCAGCGCATTCATCAGGTCCATAACATTAAAGTCAGCCAATCAACGCTTGTTAAGTTATGGTCACTCGTTATTTACCTTCCTTAGTCAGATTTTTGTAATGAATCTAAAAATTACCTTATACGGTTGCGAAAATCTACCTTGAATTTCAATTGTCCGGTCTTTTGCAATCGTCCTAAGATGTCCCTGAAATGACTCGACTTGCCTGATTATCTTACGACAGATATAAACATTAAAAAAATGGATCTTAGGGAGACGTTTGATGAGCGGCCGGTACACCCTGGGCGGCGGTCAATGGCTTCCCCTTCACCCCTTCATAGGGTTGGCATTGATCGTCGGCCAATACCCAACGTGGCGGGAACACATCGCTCTCCGTACTCCTCTGCTTTCAGAGGGGACAGGATGAGCGATGCTGTTAGTGGTGAGATGGCCCAGGGTCAGCCGGGGTGCGAGGGATATGCTCTATGGGTAACCTTACACCCCGGCGTCTGAAGACCCGAGACGGCGTGCGGTTTTAGTCGGTGCAAGCCCGACATAACCGCCCCCGCTGGCCGGCGGGGGGGTATCCGAAGGGATTTCCGCACGATAAAAAAAAAAAAAAAAAAGGGAGACGTTTGATGACACAAATTTGTCACAAAATTCGGCCGGGTAGGTACCGTGCACGATTGCGAAAAACCCTCCATAGTAATCCAACTTCAGTTTGATTGCGTTCAGGGGTCAGCAAGTGCATAGCCGGGCAGGGGGATTGTGGTCGCAGCACTAGTGGGACCGGTGGGTGTCACGCGGTGCTGCGACGTTAATCCTCTTCTGATGAGGCCGTCAGCTGAGTGCCACCATTGTTAACATGGTACGTGTATGTAATGGTGACCCTCTTTCCTGAGACTCTACCTTCAGCTTACCATCAGGCGAGGTGAAGTCAAATTGACGTGTCCTAAATATAAAAAAAAAAAAGACAGGTTGAATGTAAAGTTCTCACAAAGCATCACTCTATCATCTCGTAGGAATACGGTGTGAGCATTTATACTTATATTATGTAAGCTAAGTAGACAATAACATTATAATTACATTGTGTGTTCCAGCTGTGTCACAAGCAACAAATGATTCTGAATATGTTAATAATGATAACATCTCACAATAGTCGTCATTTTTAGCACCTTGTAAAATAATATGACGTACTCGTGTAAAAGTTGTAAAAGAGATGTAAATTCAAATAACATAGGTACAAAGCAAAATCGAATGACGGTGTAGCGAGTGTAGAACACATCTCTATCTAAAAAAACTAAAACTTTCATTTAGGGCTCTTCATACTGGCGCGTGGCGTTTTGCTGAACGATTTCTCGGCGGGGCGAGTCCGCGAACTACCCGCGATGAACACCAATTGCGCTTGCCAGCCGTAATTACTAAGCACGATATACATTTACATATCGCTGTGACAAACCCGTGTTTTACGGATTCCAACAACGATACGTTTCCCGTACGTTAACTCCGAAGATGATAAAATTGGACACTTCAGTAAAATAAAAAATCGTTCCGTTATGTTATAGCATCGTTCGCGGAGATCTCGCCGCGTAGACGTTGCGGTTCACACTTCACTGAAATAACGCTAAGTGTGTAAGATTCCTTAAAGGTGGAAAGCCGAAACTAGATTAATTGCCACCCTCGTCCACGATTTACCTATCACGATGCCCTTATTTACACGGTAAAAACACACGCATCAACCACGTCAGTGACCCCTCGGAATAAGTACACAATAACGTATTGCGACACTTAATTGCTCTGTTTCGACGCACGAGGAAGTGAAACAGATATATAAGTGTGTATGTTGCGTTTAAATTTCCCACATTGCGAGGGACGACTAAAAATTAGACAATGGCAATGTTGAAAATTTTTGTTAGAACTGCCAATAAGGTAATTTTGTCCACCTAGATCTAAAACTAAATAAGCTCGATATTCTTGCAACTACCTCACTATTATGTAGTCTATAATTACATATACTTAGGCCTTTTTTTTTAGCACAATGGAAACCCCCACGGGCTTCACCCCATCGGTGCCGATGATGGGGTGGGCGTGTCGGAATCGTACCGACTAAAACCACACGGTATCCCCCAAGTGTCCATTGCCGGGTACCCCGGGTAAGCCCTCGGAAGGATAACCCCAGGGTTACCGGCGGACTTTGGCCGCCACCGCGGCCTCGCCTGGTGAGGTCGGGTTTTAATATACTTAGGCCTTATATATCCCTGAAAGGATAAGCAAAGTTTTTATTGAGCTGAGTGAGACGAAGTCGAGCGAAAGCTCCTCATACCAGACTTCAGGATTTTCTTTGTCACAGGTCTCCTCCTAAACTACTAATCCAATCAGAACCAAATTTGGCATGATTAAAGAGGTCAATCAGAGGAAGGTTTATGGATATATTTTGAAAAAAATAATGCTACCACAGAGGAATGATCACCGTTAAAAAAAATCCAGATGGAATTACATAATAACCGCTCGAGACACTGTGACCAAACTTTACACGCTCAGAAAGCATGTCCAGAGTTGTGACTTTCAAAAAGATTTTTCAAAATCGGACTTGCCACGGAGGAACGATCACTGTTCAAAATTTTCAAAATGTGATTCACGATGTCTCACTCAGCTCAACATTGCAAGCAGCGATTCGCCTTACAGACCTAGTTATATTTAGACTACGTCAATATATAAATGAAGTCCAAATAATGAAGGCAATGTTAAAATGGGGTCTTGTTTGACCAATCCAACATATATAACCACCCCCGCTAGCCGGCGGGGGGGATATCCGCACGAAAAAAAGGGTTTCCAGTTTAAAGGCCTTGATAGGTCTTTCACGCGAAATGGCAGGGCGATAGAAACACGTAAAGAATTCAAAATCCTTATAATATGACAAAGACAAATGGTGCTGAGCAGTTTAATCAATTCCGAGGTATCCGTAAAACACCCCATTACACTACTGTTTTCGTGTCTCTGGAAAGTCACTGATACTGCCATAATTATCATCATCACTTCTAAAGTTCCAAAGCTTGCACTTCAATGGCAGTGGCCGGAGTCCGCTCTCCTACAACTTCATTATTTGGTTTATTTTGACATTTACGGGACCGATTGCAGTTTGACCTCCCAACCACGATAGTCAAGTCTGCGCCAGAAACTTGTCCGTTAATGAACAAGTGTAGGTATGGCCAGGAGTCGACGTCTGTAGACCCGAAACGGCGTCCGGGTTTAGTCGGTTCAAGCCCGACATAACCGCCCCCGCTGGCCGGCGGGGGGGTATCCCAAAAGATTTCCGCACGAAAAAAAACAAGTTAAATTCCTGAGACGAGCTCAGCCGAATACAAGGGATTTTCGATTTTGCGATTTTTTCTTTATCTTGCAATGGTTCACCCCAGCACGAATCTATTACCGAAAACAGCAACTCGATAGCTCATCTTCTTCATACCCAAAACCGTTACAGAAAATTGGCAACGACGACGTCGACGACAACTCGATAGCAATAGGGCTTTTCTAAAGAAAATCCCTAAAAAAGGTACGGCTAGGAGGTGAGTTTGGCTTGGCCTCGAAGATCTTCCCATCACGCAACGTGATAACTTTTCATTATTATTTTGTTAGCATTTACAAAACGTAATACCTATATCAATGTTGATATCCTAATTTCATCATGATGTGGTTTTTCCGTATTCACGGATCGTAGCATTTATCTACGCAATTGCGGGTGTAAGTAAATTAAGTATAATGAATCAGTTATGAGATCATGTTGTGTGTTCACATATATACAGTCGGCAACAACATATGAAACAATTTAGGAATTATTGTGTCAAATTTACATAACTTCATAACATAACTTTATGCCTGTATTCCCGAAGGGGTAGGCAGAGGTGTATCACTCACGTCTCTTTTTTTATTTCAAAACGGTAAGTTCCATGAAAACTTAGATGAGATAAGTAATGTGTAATTTAATGTGACAACTGTCAAATAATTTACTATCAGTGATTGGGTGAATGATGAAAAATTAATAATAATGATATTGGGTCTATTTTTTACCACTCTTTAAATATTCTTTATTTGCCTTGTAGTTAAGCTCAGTCAAACAATTTATTTTAAATATAAAAACTCACCCGAAGTTAGTTTTGACGATAGAGTTCAAAGGTTTTACTTGAATTAACATTTATGAAATGAAATATGTTATGTTTCACTAACGTAAGTTAAGCTCGAGTTACATCCATTGTGGTCACGGTTTGACAGCTCATTGACGTCCAGTATTGCCTTTGTTAATAAATATTCCGTACCACCGATATCTATAAAATTCTTCTGTACACAGACGTACACGTTACTGAACTCTAAACTCTGAAATCTTTGAGTGTGTTTAAGTAGGTCCCTGAATATTTCTGCTCCCTTTATAACTCCTGCGCCAGAGCTTCATCTGTTATTCAGCGGGTCTGGTGCATTGACTAGCGGTGAGGTTGTCTGGAGCCCCAAAGGCGTTTTTAAGGCCATGTATACTCTACTGGACGCTACTGTGATATACATAATATATTCACTTATTTAGAAAAATATCTATACCACAATTTAATGACATTTCGTTTTTTGTTTCTGTTTTATTTATGCACAAACTATTTTATAAGTACATTTTTTTATCGTGGGGAAATCCCTTCGGATACCCCCCGCCGCGCCGGCCAGCGGGGGCGGTTATGTCGGGCTTGAACCGACTAAAACCCGCACGCCGTCTCGGGTCTTAAGACGCCGGGGTGTAAGGTTGCCCATAGAGCACCCTTGTACCCCGACTGACCTTGGGCCATCTCCGGTTTCGAGATAGCCCCCTCGAGTTTGGGAACCACGGTGTCCCCGGAGGGGCGCTAGTCGCCCCGGCCTGCTTCTGCTGGGGTGACAGGCGGCCTCACCTGCCACCCCCTGGCCTGCGCTCATGGAGGACGGAGGTCGTTAAGCGTATTTTGTAAGTATGTACCTTTTTTTTTTTTTTTTTTTTTTTTCGTGCGGAAATCCCCTCACAAAATGGAGTAAATCTTTCATCGACACGAGTCATAAGTCATTAAGCCCGATTCACAATAGAAACCTTCACTCGACCTTGTATTTATCGACATTATACATTTTGTAAGTAGTTCAGTATAATTTTAGACGGAATCAAGTAAATCCATAAACTATAAAGGATGCATTTTTTGTCGTAATTTATGAATCCATTTGCAATTATTGGAATTCAAATCCGTGATGAATGTGATACAATCACTCGTCCTTGCCAAAGTTATCCGCCAGCAGCAACTACGGAAGGTAACTTTAGCAATTCTTTTTAACTTTTGTGGACAGAGTGCGCTGTGGAGCCCTGGGTCCGTTTTCCTATTCGTCCTTTCCTTATGGATCTTCACTTTTATGGGAGCGTAATGTGTCTTACTAATCTAAACACAAAATCAGCAGGTTGGCCTGGAACCCAAAAATCTTGCCCCATACTTAGTACGGAAACCTCGCACAGCTTCAAAATTATATAGTAAATGTTTGTTAAACTATTTTCTGGAAGCCATAGGATTTATTTTACAATCTTTTGTCGTCCGCTAATAGTCGGGGTGCGAGGGATATGCTCTATGGGCAACCTTACACCCCGGCGTCTGAAGTTTTAGTCGGTTCAAGCCCGACATAACCGCCCCCGCTGGCCGGCGTGGGGGTATCCGAAGGGATTTCCGCACGAAAACAAAAAAAATAAAAAATAAAAAGCTACGTAGAAATAGATCTTCACAATCGCAGTTTATCTCGAGAACAGCTAATATTTTCTAAACAATGCGTCAAAATAAGGCGATCGAAGACAATAAGTCATGCTATCAATCGTAATCATGACTATTATCGCGTGCGTTCACCAAGAAATAGTAACTTTCATACATTCACATTATTACATGCGTATGCTACATTCTTTATGCTTTTATGATTTTTGTAACGAAATTCCTATGTATCTCTGTGACAGTATCGCTGAGAAAGTGTAATCTATGTGTCGGAGAGCAAATTATATGACCACGTAATTTAATAACAGGGTAAGTGACTGTCAAGTCAAATCAGTTTCTTTTTTTATCGTCAAAACGGTAAGTTCTGTGGAAACTTGTATGAAATAACAAGGTATGACGTCACAATGTGTTATTCTATACTAATATAATATTATAAAGAGGAAAGATTTGTATGCAAGTATGTTAGTAACGAATTGGCTCAATAAGTAGTGGAGCGATTTCAAAAATTCTTTCACCATTAGAATGCTACATTATCCCTAAGTAACTTAGGGTACTGTTTATCCCGATATTCCCACGGGATCAAGACTTGAGCGGGTGAAACCACGTGGCGGTGCTAGTGTCTAATAATTTACTATAAGTTGTTGCGTAGATGATCAAAGGGAAATTAAAACTATAAAATAAATAATAGTTTAAATAACTAAAAAACACGCTTTTTATAGAAAACCGAACTAAAAAAATAAAATTAAGAATAGGGTTAAAAATTTAAATAAATATAAATCCATAATAGTGTAAATAAAAAAAATGTATATCATTGTAAAAAAAGCGTGGGATGCATGGGTCAATAGATACAAATATTTTATTGACAGACATGAGTAGAGTGATTATCATTTTGATAATATCTTAAAAAGCACCTCACGCTTTTTTAAAATAAAATACATTTCTTTTTATATTTACACTATTATTAAGTTATATTTATTGAAATTGTTATCCCTATTCTTAATTTAAATTTGTTTTCTATTTTTTTAGTTCAGTTTTCTATAAAAAGCGTGTTTTTTAGATCTTTTAAACTATTATTTATTTTCTACTTTTTAGTTTGGTTTAAACTATTATTTGTTCTAATCGACTATTAATTCCGTGATAACTATATAAATTAATAAAATGCTAATTATTCGCTACTACGTGGTACAAAGTTGACGGGATAGATGGCGCTGTTATCAAATATTTACAGAGCTTTTTTATAATTCATTTGTTTAAATAATTTTGCAAATTGAAAAATGGAATAATTTTATCAAATTAGTGTATTGTCATCGGTCCTCGATAAATCTACAAAGTTTGAACGAAATCTGGCCGCTTAGTGGGTCAAAATCGCGCCAAAAGGAGTCGGTTACAAACAAACATACAAACAAACATACAGGTGAAGCTAATAAAAAGCATATAATAAGAACGGAGGTTGTTTTTACAGTTCTGTATCGTAACTTATTCTTCCTATATTATTATTGTTTAGGCTCAATATAATAACTTAAAATAAATTATTTGTTTTAAGTATCTTATTTTTTGTTAAGTTGTTAAGCTATTATCAATAAAGAAAATTGGAATCAGTTTTTTCCCCCACTTTGAGTCAAGTTTTCCTCATAGTTTTAATAATGAGTAAATGGTCGAATATTGACCAATGGGCAAACTCAAGTTAATAAAAATACGGCTTGAATGTGTGAATTTTTTTTTGTAACGGGTGGTTTTTTAATCGTTTGGTTTTTATATAATCCAATTTTGTAATTTAGTGGAAAAGCCGCCTAGGTAGTGCGATTTGACGCCGTTGGACTATTTTTGAGGAAGCACATCAAATCTCTTGTTTATGACGATAGCCCAACATCGATTTAAACATTAGAAGACAACATTACACGTGTGATCGGTGACATACCAGGCAATATGCTCGAAAACGAGTTACTTTTTCGATATTGGATTGAAAAATGGATGGAACATGGAGGAATGGACTTCACGTATGGATCATCTAAAACGTAGTCGCGGCCAACATTTCCATGAAATAATCTTTAAAACATAAATGTCAATGATTTTGAACCCTCAATATTTTTTTTACATATTTCTATATTTTTATGTAAATTAAAAACGAAACGCTTAAAACATCACCCGTTACTACTAAAATTATAAGCTCATGACTCACTTAATGTTACTTGTGTTATTTGCATAAACATCGGCAATGGTGACGGAAAATAGGAGAAAGGAAAACAAAGTAAAGAGCAACAAAATACCGAAAATAGACAACAGGCATTAAGATTTACTCTAAAAATAATACCGAGACCAGTGTGAAACCTTGTGGGACCCTGCGTTTAATGCCAGAGCAGCTTGCGTCTATCACAGTCTTAATGTGTTTGCAATGCTAGCTAAACTACACAAAGAAACCAAAAGTTAGCAACTCATTTACTTTTAATCCCTTACGGCCGGTTTCAATAATCCATCTATCCTTTACCAGCAGTTAAAATAGCTACCATTAGTATCTATCGGGGATTTTTTCTGTTTCAATAAACAAAGATAAGCAGAAAATGACTTTGATAATATTGAAACCGCAGTTACAGATAGATTAATGTTGACATGTTTATCTGGGATAGCTTCTACCTTTAACTGTAGATAGATTATTGAGACTGGCCGTTAGGCAGTAGGCCAGCCCAAAAGATCATAATTTGAACCTAAACATGTATGGTAGATTTGAATAAAGAATATCTGGGTACACAAGAAGGTTAGCGGTTAATGCACTATGGCCAATTCGATGACTATGGCGGAAGTTGTGCAGTCGGTTATTCAATTAGTCCTTCAAGGTATGAAGTATACTTTCGGATTCCCGGCGTTTTGGTGTAATTACGTCTTCCGTGGATAAAGGTAAACTTATATGAATGATTAAAAAGGATTTAATGTGCTAACATCTATTCAAATAGTAGAACGAGAGAGGCCGTCATTTTTAAGTTTGTTTAGGTATATGTTTGGGGTAATCTTGGGAACCACTGCACTTATTGGAAAAGATCTTTCATCATTTAAAAAATACCTTATCCCCGATGGACATATGCCAAAATATTATAATATGTGTAAATTACGATGATTTGAGTTAAAAAATACTCCTACATACCGAAACGAAGCAAGGGCGGGTTGCTAGTTTCTTATAAATTGACTAGCTGATGCCCGCGGCTGGAGCCAGGGTGGACCCTCGCGGAGGCCGGTTATCGTTTTTTTGCTCATATCCCCGGCTCTACTTAACCAATTGCAATCAAACATCCGGCACATTTCAACTCTGACGAAGACCTTTCTAATGGATAAAACCGCATCAAAATCCGTTTAGTAGTTTTTGCATCCATTGTTAAACAAACAGACAAGAATTCCAAAAAATAATCATTTATTGTTAAAAATCGTTCATTTAACATAACCCAAGTTTTTTTTTTATATTTCCAATGTACAGACACAACTAATTTACAATTTTATAATATGTAGAATATACTGCTGTTTGGCCGTGTTCCATAGGAAAGTTGTGTTCCAATGGTTTCGTCGATCACTGCGATCGACATCTTCAGTAAGTACAGGTCCGGGCACCGTCGAGCGCGTAGAACTCTCCTCGGCGGCGACTTCTCTCGACTCGGGCCTCCACATCAGTCGCAGTCCGCCAGGGGTTGCGGTCTGCCATCGGTCTCGGAATGGCACCTTTTATTTAAAGAGACATTCTTGAGTGGATGATGAATATTTGCCAACATGCGAGGATTCCTCGTGTAGCACACACGTGTCGACGATTAATTTCGTACCCGCTTAACATCGCATCGCAGTAGTTTGGAGGTAAAGTCAACAAAAAAGTAGCCTAATGAATTCTAATTTTTTGATCGTCTTAGCTCTTAAACCTTTTATAAAATAATAAACAAAACATCAAATATATTATCGGATCTTTGACATCTGCAGCCTTACAGAAAAGACAGATGTCCCTTTTTTTTTTTTTTTTTTTTTTAACGTGCGGAAATCCCTTCGGATACCCCCACGCCGGCCAGCGGGGGTGGTTATGTCATGTCTCGACTAAAACCGCACGGTGTCCTCCCCAAGTGTCCGTTGCCGGGCACCCCGCCCTCGAAAGGATAACCCCAGGGCCCTAGAATCTTTTCGACAATTGAAATCGCAGTCACGGACCAAAATGACGTATTCCATTGGGTTGAAGAGACTCGATAGACATGGATCTTCAGTGCCGTGCTAAGGCTGCTGGGAATTATAAAACTCCATCACTAAAACATCTATAAAACTACATCCATTTTATTGATACCATGTTTTCCAATGTTCAAATGGGATTGTAAAGGTTTTAGTGATTAGTACCTTTTGCCGTTGGCTGTACCTGCCACTGCCACCCCTGGTGGGTAAGTAAACTATTTCGCATTCATATCTGTTACTATTCCTTAAGTTCTATCCTTGGCTGTTACTTTTTTTTTTTTTTTTTTTCTACGACATTCTACACAGCGCTTTCTAGACCCAAAGTAAGCATAGTTTAACTAGCTTGTGTTATGGGTTCCAGAATGCGGATAAACATACTTATATACTTTTTTTTTTTTTTGTAAATACATACATATTATACATAGAAACACCCAGACCAATGCAAATAGACATATTCATGCATACAAATATTTGCACTGAGCGGGAATCGAACCCGCGCCCTCCTGTCGTAGCAGTCGAATGCACTACCGCTACGCCACAGAGGCCAGCTTGAAGACTGACAAAACAAGGCTAAATGTTAGGTTCTCATTCTCATTTTTTTCCGATATGTAACGCCTAATTCAATATGTCTCTAGGTGGTTTGAATCGGGAACTTGAGTGTCACCAATTTTGTAATTAGGCCAATAGGAATTTTATATATTGTACAGTACATTTGTACAATATGTATGAAATTTCGCCTCATTGGCAGTGCACTGACCGCAGCACGCAAACAAATTACCTTAAGTAACAATAATGAGGCTCTTCGTTGTAAAATGCCGTTGTTTCATTTGCTAAAAGTGCGAAATATGAGCCATACAGAAGAAAACACTAAAACTGCATACAAGAAACAATATTTTAGCAATTTTTCTAAATTATAAATGCAAAAGTAATTTTGTCCACTTGTCTCTTTTGTTTCTCAATTACTCAAAACGGCTTAATGTATTTGGGTAATTTACACACAGGTAGTAAGACCGAGAATCTAGCTAAGCTAGCTATTATTTATCCCGAGAAAATGTTCCTGTGGGTTGCATAAACATGATCACTATTCCACACGGAAGCAGCCACGGCCGTAGGTTACTGTAAGTACAAAAGAGGTGATTCATCAGTACGTTAGCTCAAATTTGAGCAGACCGTTAAAAAGTAGATCTATTGATGAAAATTAACAAAGTGCCGTTACTATGCCAATACACTCCCAACTTCATGGTTCCCATACGATCAGTGGCATAGAAAAGCCGACCTGTATGTCAATGCCGAATGAAATAAAAACGTTATCATGATTTGCGTATCACAAAGGCGAAGTCCGATGACCTCGTCTGACGTTTTAGGTTTTTTTGAAGCTTAGTCATTGACATTGTGAGATAAATTTATTGTATGAGTTTTTCAGTTACTACATTACCATAAACCAGTTTTTTATTTGTATTATAGTTTTTTTTTGACTTCTATGTATCGCATTTGACCACAAACAAGTAATTTGCATATGAATTCAATATTATGCAGCTTTTTCGTCATTTAGTCACAATCAAGTCAAGTAAAGTCCTTCATAGTTATAAGTCAAGTCAAAGTCCTGCCCTAGTAAAGAAGTGAAGACTTTACTAGGTTTCTGTGGAGTTTTGGAATCAACACGGAAAATTACAATTCACGGTAAATATGCCACTATCCTACACGTGTGCACTCTATATCTAAAAATCCACTATCCACATAAATACTCGAAATTACACAAATTTTAGAAAATGAAACATTGCCTCGATGTGCCTTTTCCCGTTCAAGGTAGTTTAAAAAAACATTTATTTGTTAATACTGTAGTAAGTAAACTTTTAGTAGTAAGTATTAATCCATTTATTTATGGTACTCACATCATGATGTTTCATATAGCTATGTGCTAATTGAAGATTATGATCATTCAATACTTAGTTGAAATAAAAACAAGTCCTGATATTTTTATTACACTATTGACGACTAGCTTTTCTGTTTCCTTTCCCACTTCCCATGGGAACCTAGTCCAGTGATAAAAAGTAGCCTATGTGTCGGACTATTTATCCCAGTACCAAATATCGATCAGATCCGTTCAACCGTTATTGCGTGAAAGAGTAACAAACATCCATACATCCTTACTTCCATATTTAGAAACTTTCGAGTTTATAATATTAGTAGGATAGACATGAAAACATTTGTCTATACTGTTATAAAATTGTAAATTAGTTGTGTCTGGAAATTGGAGATATAAAAAAAGTACTCGGGTTATGGTAAATGAACGTTTCTGAACACAAAAAAAACTGTTTGTCACAGACTACTAGACGGTTTTTTATGCGGTTTTTTCTATTAGAAAGATCTTGGTCAGACTTAAATACTGACGTATGTTTGATTGCTATTCGTTAAATAGAACCGGATATATGACCAAAAAGCGAAAACCGACCTACGGCGGGCAGATCCGCGGGCATCAGCTAATTCCAGATGTTAAATTATCGGTTCCTCGTGTCGAAAAATCGTCGCATACAGGAGTTTCAAGTTCTTTAACCGAGTTTCTCATGCCATGTGCACTATCAGACGATCAGCAATGTTTGTTCAACTTGAAGGTTCACAGCCATTGTTCGAGGCTGACCTTAAAAAGAGTTTATAATGGAAACCGTTCCAAATTTGAATTATGAATAGTTCTGAAACGTGTAGCATAGATTAGACTTTTTTTAGCTGTCGAAAGCAAGGGCATTTTGCATATTCGGTGTATATGTCCGGACTATTTTTAAAAAAAATCTATACCTATATATAAAACAAAGTCGTGTTAGAGAGACCGTTTATAACTCGAGAACAGGTATACCGTTTTGTGATTTTTTAGATTTGTCTCCGCCGATACTGTGCTATTTTGTTTTTTTGGTGGAAGTCCCCACGGTTACCCCACCGCTGGCCAATCGGTAGTTATATCGGACTCGAACCGACCAAAACCCCATGCCGTTTCGGGTCTCTAATGCCAGGGTGTAAGGTGGCCTAATACGGCAATTCCCTCGCACCCCGGCTGACATCTAGGGCTTTGAGATGGCCCCCTCCGGATACCGTGCCTATACTAGCAATTAAGATAATTTGATTCTAAGGCGGAACGAAGTTTGCCAGCTCAGTTAGTTCTTATAAATTAAGTTGGCAAACGTGAACGAAAAGGAAGTCATTACTTACAGGTGTCTACAACTGCTTGAAACACCTCAGGGAAGTGTCACTAAAGTTGACTGCAACGCCGGATATCAGACAATAAGTAATCTTATCTACTACTAATATATATATATTTATATATAATAGCTACGAAATTCGATATATCAGTATTATATTTGACAAGATATAAGATGTAAAGACTTCCAAAGGACATCACTACATATCAAAGTCTTTAAACAAAAGTCTTTATTTTATAACTCAAAAACAACTGCACCGTTTTTCATACTGTTTTCACCAATGGATAGAGTGGTTCTCGAGGAAGGTTTTAGTATTTAATTTATCAAGTTTTTGTATACATTAGCTAAAATATAATGATTGTTCGAGGTGTCAGAAAAAAATAAGCCGTCTGGGAGCTTTCAAGTCTTTAAACGAAAACGATGACTAAACCCTTTGAGATATAGCCAAATGATGTATGGTGGAATTGTGTATCTTATATAGGTAGTGAAGGTGTAATAGGGTCCCAAGGTTAACGGGAACGGGATCAGAATTCCAAGGTCCGTAATTTTACTTCGAGAGTTATATGTTCGACGAATGGAAAGTCGACAGAACGTTTGATCGAATATTGCTATTTCGAATGAACCGTTTATCGCCAAACGCAACTTCGACTGAACGTTTTATCGAATATTTATCAATCGATGAACTGATGTCCGAAAATTAGTAAAGTGGGTTAGGTTAGGTTAGAACTGTGACCCCAACAGAGCGCAAGCCGAGCGAGCGGAGCGAGCGTGCCGCGGTAGCGGCCGGCGAAGCGCTGGAATCAGTAGTCCTGAAAGTTTATGGCAAGAAGTCATGTCTAAATCTCATTCGAAACAGCAATCCATCGATTAATAAATATTCGATTAAACGTTCTGTCGACTTTCCGTTCATCGAACATATAACTCTCGAAGTTTAGTTACGGACCCGAATTCCACGCGGGTGAAGCCCTGGGCATGGGGTCTTTTTTTTACGTGTGGAAACCCCCACGTGCTTCACCCCATCGGTGCCGACGATTAGGTGGGCGTGTCGGAATCGGACCGACTAAAACCACACGGTGTCCTCCCCAAGTGTCCATTGCCGAGCACCCCGGGTAAGCCCTCGAAAGGATAACCCCAGGGTTACCGGCAGACCTTGGCCGCCACCGCGGCCTCCCCTGGTGGGGTCGGGTTTTATCCCGCGTCGCTGAGTTGGCATGCGTGTGTAGGACACACACGATACGCCTCCGCCACGGCCTGCTTCTGTAAGGACGGCGAGTCGGCCAACTGCCGTCCTCAGGCCCCGATCATGGAGGTCGTTAGTCCCGGGCGTAGGCGGTACACGGGGGGCTAGGGTTCTCTCCCGCTCCCTCTCCGCCATCTCTTTCGCGCGCATTACCTACTCGCAGAAAGAGGCGGCGGCGTACCACTTGCTCCCGTCAGAGACAACGGCCCTCACCATGGTCTCCAACGAGAGAATATCCACGCCCAGGACCGCAACGAGATCCCGGCGTTGACTCGCCCACGCAGGACACTCCACCAACGTGTGGAGCGCGGTGTCTTCGCCAGGATCCTGGGCTTGGGGTCTAATAATGTAAAAATAACTGTTAGTTTATTCATATTTTGTGTGCTAACGTACCGTTCATCCGATTGCTATAATTTTTTGTCAATTAATTAAATCAATTAATAAAAATGTAAATTAATTATCAACTAAGGCGTGTACGGAGGTCGTAGGCAAAGTACAAATTATTAAACCCGGTAGCTGCAAGCGGATTACGTGGTTTTCACGTGAGAAATTGGGACAGAAGCTCGATTCAGTGACGCTACATTTTCAAAACGCGTGATTACAAATTGGTTAAGTGAAAAGAAAACCGTATGATCTGTCAAAATAAAAACTATTACGTTTTCATGATCTTAAACCTTCAGAATCACTCATAGTTTGATTCTTTTTCAATTAGATTTTGTCATTTCTGATTTTATAAGTTTTAGTAATCTTTGAAATCACACGTTTTAAAAAGGCAATTTAATGAATCGGGCCCCAGGTCAGGTACTCAGGTAGTTTTAGTACTTTTGATTTACGGTTCGATTTTAATCCTTCATTTCCACTGTCAGTAAATTAAAACAAATGAAAACACAACCGACACTTAACCAATCGTCAATTAACAAATTCAATAACACTCGAAAACATGAGTATATTTACCGAGTAGGAAAAGTTGCGTAAGCTTTTAAATTAATGAGAAATACTCGCTGCTAATGTTAGTGTAAAGGTATTGATTAGTCTGAATATAGAAATGACAGTATGTCCCGAAGGTCATGGTGTTTATTGCTTGACGTCAGTGCTACTAACCATTACCATCAATCGTTAATATAGCGGAATTTACTGACCATAAACGAATGTAGACAATAAAAGACAGTAGGAAGAGACAATTTTTTTTAAGCCAAAGTAGTATGTGTGTAGTACCTGTTTCTGGGAAGGAAGGTAGGAAATGTATAGTCCTTTATCAGAGGTCGGTTGAAAACAGAATGTAATTCACCTACTATATAAAAAGGGGTCCATATTGGCTCACATAAAATTTTTAATCCTATTCTTTTTCTTACTACCGATTTGTGTTCATAATCATCAGTCTTCCTTATTTTTATTTTTCATACTTTTTTTATTCATACATTTTTATTACTATCATCGGAACTCATAACAGTTAGTTATTATATTTTTTTTAATAATACTGTTACTACCAAGAACCAGTTTAAATCCATGATTTTTTTTTCAGATCTTTTTTCTTCATAACATTCTATTATTATTATAAAATTAGTTTCTGGTGCTTCGCCAGCCGCTACCGCGGCACGCTTGCTTCGCTCGCTCGGCTCGCGCGTTGTTGTGGTCACAGTTCTAACCTAACCTAACCTACTTGTCTGGTAGCATCTCGTTTTTATGAATATTATAGTCATTTATTCGAATGATTATGAGTTTCGATCAATAGTATAAACAAATATTAGTAAAAACTAAGTGTATAATTTGTGATATTATGAATTTAAATGATTGTTTTTTAATATTTAGTTTTAATTTTTTTATGAATAACGATCATTATAATTTTAAATGGTGTGAGAAACATTTTCGGACCTCCGATGATAGGAGTTGAAAAGTTAATGCGCACCCAAAAAAAAGGATGGAATGAATATAGACTTATATTTGTATTCGGTTAGCTGTTTAAAAAATGGATTTGGTGCCCGTGCTCTGATAGCATTTTTTTTTTTAACGTGCGGAAATCCCTTCGGATACCCCCCCGCCGGCCAGCGAGGGTGGTTATGTCGTGTCTCAACTAAAACTGCACGGTGTCCTCCCCAAGTGTCCGTTGCCGGGCACCCCGGGTTAGCCCTCGAAAGGATAACCCCAGGGTACTTTTACTGGTCGATTCAAGGGTAATGTTTTTAAATCATAATAAAGGATTTAAAAAATATATATTAATTTTAAAAAGTAGAAACAAACGTAACCTTAACAGATACACGTAATTTTGAATCTAATTACGATGAGTTAAAAATGATTATCGGTTAACGAATTCGCAGGTGCAATATCCAAGAGTAAGCCCTTGCATGTTTGTTTAGTAAGCCTTGCGCTATTTTACACTAAACGGAGTGCATCGGAAGGAAATCCATTGTAATGTTACACTGCTAAGTACGAGAATTGCAAAAAGTTGTATGTACTTTTTTTTCATTCTCATTTATTCTACAGCGATAAGCAGAGATGTATTTTGCAATAATGGGCGGTCTTATTGCCATATACCTTTTTTTTTCTCGTGTCCCCCCACCGGTCAGCGGGGGTGGTTATGTCGGGCTTCAACCGCACGCCGTCTCGGGTCTTCAGGCGCCGGGGTGTAAGGTTGCCCATAGAGCATATTCTTTCGCACCCCGACTGACCCTGAGCCATCTCCGGTTTCGAGATGGGGCCCCTCGGGTTTGGGAACCACGGTGTCCCCGTCTTGCCCCGGTTTGGGTGAGGGGCGCTAGTCACCCCGCCGCCCCGGCCTGCTTCTGCTGGGGTGCTGGCATGGAGCATGTTTCACACTTTGTACTGTGATTCAGAAATGTCTTACAAGAATACGTCTGACGCCCCAACCCCGAGAGGAAAAGCTGCGCCAGAGCCTCATCTATCAATCAGTAAGTATGTGCTGGCTTGCAGGTGAAGTTGGCTTGAGACCCAAAGATCTTGGTATGGATCTATTTTTTAACGTTTGGAAACCCCCACGGGCGTCACCCCATCGGTGCCAACGATGAGATAGGCGTGTCGGAATCGGACTGACTAAAACCACACGGTGTCCTCCCTAAGTGTCCATTGCCGGGCACCCCGGATAAGCCCTCGAAAGAAGATATCCTAAAGGCCAAAGTCCGCCGGTAACCCTGGGGTTACCCAGGGTTACCAGCGGACTTTGGCCGCCACCGCGGCCTCGCCTGGTGGGGTCGAGTTTTTATCCCGCGACGGTGAGTTGGCAGGCGTGTGTAGACACACACGACACGCCTCCGTCTTAACCTGCTTCTGTAATAACGGCGAGTCGGCCAACTGCCGTACTCAGGCCCCGATCATGGAGGTCTGTAGTCCCGGGCGTAGACGAGTCTGCGGAACTCGGGCGGCAGGGTTCTCTCCCGCCCCATCTCCGCCGTCTCTCCCATTCACCCGGATAAGCAAAGATATTCAATAGTTACGAGCCTATAACCGTACACAGCATGGTATGATTCCACACTCTATACTGTGCTACTAAGAATTCTAGATTCCCTGCAAGAAAACCCAGGTACACTTTTCTGATCCTGTAAGCGAAACCTCACAATCCCTACTATCTATCAAGTAATCATAATCATATCGAGTAATAAGGACTATCAAGTAATGAGAAGCCTTTTCCAGCAAGAGTAGATTGGTTGGATCGGGTATATTAACTTCCACTCAGCTCGCACAAGCAGAAGCGCGTGTCACAGAAATGAATACGCTGCGGCGGATATGCATAATCACGCAAAAACATCTGCGGCAGTCTTCATGTCCGTGATATCGCAGATTTACCTTTTTTTTTTTTTTTTTTTTATCGTGCGGAAATCCCTTCGGATACCCCCGCCAGTCAGCGGGGGCGGTTATGTCGGGCTTGCACCGAGTAAAACCGCACGCCGTCTCGGGTCTTCAGACGCCGGGGTGTAAGGTTACCCATAGAGCATATCCCTCGCACCTCGACTGACCCTGGGCCATCTCACCACTAACAGCATCGCTCATCCTGTCTCCTCTGAAAGCAGAGTACGGAGAGCGATGTGTTCCCGCCACGTTGGGTATTGGCCGTCGATCAATGCCAACCCTATGAAAGGGTGAAGGGGAAGCCATTGACCGCCGCCCAGGGTGTACCGGCCGCTCCGATTCCGTTCCCCCCGGACTGCAGCGGGATCGGAATCGGAGCGACACTCGAGGAGGTTACCCAACACACACCCCTACCCAACACACACTCCTCGCAGATTTACCTACTGCAGGAGAGTCGCCTTCGCTGGTCAGCCGTCCTCAAACTAAAAAGCGGTTAATGAAAAAGCAAATTTCGAGCTAGAGCTGAAAAATTAGGCATATTTTAAAACCTATGCTATAGTATTTCCATGGATGGATGAATTTTTAGCATCTTCGAGAATAAAGTTGCTATTGAAATATATAAATATTTTTCCTCTACATTTAGATCGAAATAAAAAACCGGCCCAGTGCGAGTTGGACTCGCCCATGAAGGGTTCCGTAGCAGCAAGTAACATATAAATGTATTTATAAATTTTTATATTTGAGTTAATTGAATGAAAGGTAAATTGTGGTTTACGACTTATGACGTATTAAAAAAAACCTCCTTACTAGATATATTACATGGTAATGTACATCATATATATTTTTTTGGTTTATCATTCTCTCATTTTAGAAGTTACAGAAGGGGGGGGGGGACACATTTCATCACTTTGGAAGTGTCTCTCGCGCAATCTATTCAGTTTAGAAAAAAATAATATTAGAAACCTCAATATCTTTTTTGTATACCTATCCATAGATACCACACACGTATGGGTTATATGGAAAAAAAAAATGAGTTTCAGTTGTAAGTATGGGGAAACCCCCAAAATTAATTGTTTTTCTTTTTTTTGTGTGAAAATCTTAATGCGGTTCACAGAGTACATCTACTTACCAAGTTTCAACAGCATAGTTCTTATAGTTTCGGAAAAAAGTGGCTGTGACATACGGACAGACAGACAGACAGACATGATAAATTCATAAGGGTTCCGTTTTTTGCCATTTGGCTACGGAACCCTAAAAAGAGAACATCTAGGACGGACGGACAATATAAATATTTGTTCAAAGTTAAGATGTGAAAATCGACCAGAAGTCACTTACCCGCCTTTTCGCTCGAAAGCGACAGTGGTATATGTGGCCAATTTTGCGGCTACAAAATATCCGTTACCTATAAAAGCTTGCATAATTAGCGGTGTCACGTCCCGAACTCATTTACCTCCCTCAGGAATGTCTGCCAACCGGGAGGTTGGCAGACATTCCTGTACAGTGCTGTATTATGTTGGGGACAACATAATACAGCACTGGATTTAGTTTCTCAACAAGTGGCTCCAAATTAGAATGAGTAGTAGCGACTTTTACCAAGTATAGCAAACCTAGTTTAGATTGAACTGAACGCAATAAATGATCAAGTCCAATATGTTATTATCCGTATCAAACTGACGACAGTCATCAAAGAATGTCGGATGAAGATGAAGTGAATGTGTCTTCCAAATGAGTATCTATCTATATACTTATAATTTTTATTGTACATCAACCTCCATATGCCAAGTAATTGTATAATGCCAGTAATCAAATTGTGACATGCTTCTTTGATCGTGTGTAGAAATTCGATTATCTATTGTTGCAGAAACAAATGAATATGTGGACGTAAGTAACGTGCGTTCATGATATTATTGTTCAATATTTAAAATGCAGGTAATGACGATGCGATTGCTACGTAATTTCAGAAGGTCAGTTTCAAATACGACCTCGTTTCGTTGTATTATTGGCTGAATGTTAGCTATTTGCACCTAGATTCTAAAATATCGTAAAAGAAGTGATGTACCTACAGTACAAAAAATACCCGTACCATTTTATGTGTCCTTTTTCATGCATATTCTGTGTCCAGAGGACGCTCAAAATCTACCCAGCATTTAATTATGTTTCAATTTTCAAACTAAGTTTGAAGTTAAATTTAAAAAAGGTGCATTTCAACTGTAAAAATTGAAATACCAAATAAATATAAAGAACAGGCCGTATTGTAATAAATACGATTTGTTTGGGTTAATTAATTAGTTCTAGGAACATTTTCATCATAGTAAATCAACCGTGAGTTACTTGCGGCAATGAATTGACAGCATCTAATGTTGTGATGAAACACTAAAGGAAATTGAGTTTCTAAGAAACCCCTTAGTAAAAGAAAAACCCAGTTGAGAACCTGACAAATCTGATAATTCAGACTTAATCTATTATTAGGTCTCAAGAAAATCTTAATTTCATCTGATTATCCCATGTAAATGCCAACCTCGCACACCCAGTATTTCAAAAAAATATTATGTTAAAATATTACGTAATATTTACTTAGCCGATAGCAATCACAAACGATGCAGGATTTATCTGATTTGGCCATTGCTGGCCATATTTGTGAAAATGGGGTTTTAGCAGGTTTTAGACATCTCTCTATGTGCTCTAATTTATTGCCTTATTTTCAGTTCTGTATCATCACCAAGTCCATATTTATATAGAAGGATCTCCTTTCTAGTAGTTCGAAGACCTAAGTTTACGTGTTGTCGACATTAAGTGAATCACTGCAAACTAGTTTCACCAATTAAGTCGAAGGTTTATTAACTTTTTATGTGTTTTATTCAAATATTACAGTGCAGCAGTTACTTGAAAAATGTTAAGTACATTTTACGTGCGCGATAAAATATCAAATGATGAATCATAAATCATCACGTGGATTCAAGTAAGTTATAAGTATGTCAGGTGTGGTACGTTTATATTTTTAGTCAGTTTTTCTCCTAATTAAATCAGTTATATCAAATAAATATTATGTAAAAGATTGTTTTGGGAAAAGTGATATATGATATTTAATTGTCGTATAAAAACTAAACGTAATGCACAGTTACTAACACCTTTCACACATATTGTTGTTCTTTATATATTGTTCCAGCCAGATGTCCCGTTCTGGGCCGCCGCTTACAACCCTAACAGCTGTTTCCTCCATATGCTCCTAAACTTTTTCTATGCAAGAACTTTTGGCAATGCGCTTGAGATCGAAGAGATCATTTTTGAAATGTACGACTGTAGAACAATTTTTTTCTTTCATGACCATAGTTTCAAGTGCTCGTCTAAAATAGATAAAAGAAACAAAGTTGGACTAAAGCGAAGCATTGACCAATATTTTTTAAATTCAATATATAGTTGTATTTCTTTTTAAATTTGGAATACCTACTCTGACACGATTTTTTAATTTTTTAAACACAGATATTCAAAGAGTCGAACGATACGTGCTGTTTTTTTTTAAATTAAATATGTAAATTTAAATTTAGAATGTACTGACCTTATGTATGGTCTAAAAAATTTCATTATGAATACGAAGCATTCTTATGCACATATTTTTATGTAACTGCATTTCTGACTATGGAATTACATTACTTTTACATGTTTAACCCCAAAATTATTGCAGAGGTACGTGATGACATTGGCTCTCACGGCCATCTTTACTGCCTTTAAATATGAAATAATTGTACATGTGCCTAGAAAAGACATAAAAAAATCAAATCCCGGTAATAGACAACAGAACATAGAAAGGAACACGTAATTATTCACTTACGTAAAGTCTGATGAGATTATGAGACATCTTTGTGAAACAATTTATTAGAATTTTATGACAGCAATTTAGTTTTAGTGTGTGCGTTGCGTTGTATGTAATAGTAATACCAAATAAAATAATATGTAGAAATAAAATTTAAAAATATAAAAGTACTAGACACTAAAAAAATAGATTTTGTACCTATGCGTTTGTGTGGTGTGACTCGTCCACAGTTTTTGAAAGTAAGAGTAGATATCTTTTACAAAGGGTTCAGTTTCCAAAGGGTTTTTATTGTGCATTTATTGCTTCGTAAATATCATAAATTCAACCCGAGGGCCCTGTTAAATAAAAAAATGGTAGCAATTTAATGTTTAATATTTTCCCGCTTGAAGTCACACCCATCTGGCGGAGTGCCTAAAGTTATATATGATTTTAGATTGACATGGTCATTTACATTAAAATTAGAATTATAAACGGGATATTTACCATGTTTAGTATCTTTTTCGAGAATCCGATATTTCGGCACTGTTACAAGTACCATGATCACGGATTACTACCAAACTAGATGAGCTTTATAATATTACTAGCTGTTGCCCGCGACTTCATCCGCGTTAAGTTCCGGATATATCAAGGTATGTTTACTTCAGTAGGTATCGATCCCAACAAGTTTTAAGTTATTTCATTGTTATACTTTCAATTATGAAACTTAGTAATTTTTAAAGTTAGAAATGTAAAAGTTTATATTGGGTCCGTGGCTAAAGAAAAATAATTAAAGTTTATCACTTTTTTGTATGATTTTTTTCACAAGAGCCTGCAGAAGACTGCTCAGCATTGTGGTTAGCTTCCTGAAGAAAACTGGTAGAGAAAATATTATTGTATTCTATTCTAATTTGAAATTTTTCAAAATTCAAATATATTAGTACCTAAAACTCAAGGGGTCGTAACACAAATCTGATTTAGCGTCTAACAATTAAAATTAAAATAGACAGACAACCTGTCAAAGGAAAAAGAAATACATATTAGCACTTAAAGGTAAACAAAATTCAATGTTAATAATCGATTGCACTAAGGAGTTTTAATACCGATTTCCAATTAAGTCTGATGAAAAATATTTGGCAACCCCCTTGTATCATTTTAGGGGTTAAATATTAAAATACGAGGACATACATGTTTAATTTAATATTTTAAAGAATATAAATGCCAAGTTTGAAGTTGATCAGACCTAGAAAACACGTTGTTCCAAACAAACTTTGCAACCTCTTTTCACCCCCTTAGGGGTTGAATTTTCAAAAATCCTTGCTTTGTGCATACCTACGTCACTTAAGAAATATTTGATCAA
Organism: Cybosia mesomella; assembly: GCA_946251805.1. Lineage (NCBI taxonomy): Eukaryota > Metazoa > Arthropoda > Insecta > Lepidoptera > Erebidae > Cybosia > Cybosia mesomella. The sequence goes on from OX276407.1 coordinate 22,876,866, forward strand.
AATTTCACGGTTCTAGACCCAGCAGTGGCAGCTGTACATTGGTTGATCAGTTAGTCAGTTTTTGCTTTTATATATATAGATTCAAGTTCATTTGAAACTTTAACAAAAAGTAAAAACATCAAACACAATCATAACGAAAATCTGAAAATTATAAAAAGATGGCGCGATCATAACGGTTTATAACTATCATTGTATGTACCATAGACAATGATCACAATGATAGGTCTATGACTCTATGGCCATCGACTGAAACGACAGGAAGGCTGACATATCAGGTGTACGCGAAATTGAAATGTTTACTTGAGAGTGTCCGGTACACTCTATAATATAAAGTATCAGGTTTTAAATAGCGGGAATTAATAAATAAGTATTGCAGAATACTGAATCCAAGCATTATTAGTTTCCTATTTTGACATTCGAAATTCAAATTCAAAAGTGAATGAAGTCAACTGAGGATTTCAGATGAGACTGATTAATATCAGCCTATCAATATGTCAAGGTTATAATCGCATCTTTCGAGGCCGTCAAACTGGTGATCACCATTAGAATTTAAAGACAGCTAATTTAGGTGCATTTTTTGATCCATACAGGGTGGTCGTTTGTACAAAAAATTACATTTCTCCCAAAAAGAATACCACATGTGAAACCACACATTTAATGAAGGACGCGGCGACAAACGGTAACTAAATTAGTGGCATTAGGTGGTTTGGGTAGGTTTGGATCTATGCGTGTGGTTTATGAGAGTTTTTGAAGTGAAACTTCTTTAGGCACATTGAGTACTTTCCATAGGAGCAGTTTTCGGTTGAACAAAAATCATGGAACTCGTGTCACCGTCACTGTAACGCTTTCCATATTTTCGAAGTGAAAACTTCTTTAGGTGGGTTGAGCACTTTCGATATTCAAAAATTGATGGATGGGCTCTGATGGATGGATATGCAATCGAATCGGATCTCATGAATAGGATGGACGGATGATCGGATCGAATCAGCGCACACTTCCTTACTTAGTTTTCATTTCTATCGGCAGTCCCCAAAGGCTGCCTCTTTTTTTTACCCCTATCCTACATAGCGAATGGAAACACGCGAGAAGTTCCACTATCACATGTTGCAAGCGTTCATGGATCACTTATACTGTTTACCACCAAATTGACCGTGTGGTTGTTTAACTATTTTAAAAGTTTTCAATGGTAGTAACGCCCTTGCGTGCCTCAACCTATACTTCACTTCCATTTCAGTACCCTAAAATGTAAAGTATTGTCTGTGAAAATTGATTAATGATAATAAATAATAAATAATAAGTAATAAATAATAAATAATAAATAATAAATAATAAATAATAAATAATAAATAATAAATAATAAATAATAAATAATAAATAATAAATAATAAATAATAAATAATAAATAATAAATAATAAATAATAAATAATAAATAATAAATAATAAATAATAAATAATAAATAATAAATAATAAATAATAAATAATAGATAATAGATATAAAATAATAGATAATAGATAATAAATAATAAATATTGTACGACAAAGTACACAACGCCATCTAGACCCAAACTAAGCAGAGCTTGTCATATGGGTTCTAGAATGCGGATAAACATACTTAAATACTTTTTGTTTGTAAATAAATACAATTGCTCGTGAGTTTTACTAAGTCACGAGCGAATATTTCCGACTTTTGTAAGAAGAGCCGGAAAGCTCTATCTGCGCTCGTGTTTCTTTCTAAAAAAAAAGCATCTGTTGAGGCCGTCAAGGTTTGGACCAACATTTTAGGATTGTCAGCATCTGGAATAGCGGCCCGTATCTTTTGGACTTCCCGCCAGTATCTCACCATCTAGCAGGGTGCAGTCAATTGACGGACTGAATATAAAAAAGAAAAACTGGACTTCTTAGGTTTTATTGTAGTTCTAGCTTCTACAATAACTTTATATAATGATAAATACAATAATATAAAATAATCTCTAACATCTACATACACTGGCTAATGGCTTACATTTTTATAGTTTAAGGACGTTTGTATTAACATATTTCTTATTGTAATTAACAGTTTTAATTGTTATGTTTTTTTTATTAACTGGCCGTAATTGGCGTATTATATGGTTTGTATGCATTTAATCTGTGTAAATAATGTTTGAAGCTTTGAAGGACGGAATAAATGAAAAAAGAAATTAAAAAACCAGATGGATGAAATTCAGGTTGCCTGGGAGAGATCGGTTTTAGCGATAAGACTTTTTACTTACATTAAAATATAAGTTAAAATGTTATTTTACATTATATTCATCTTTAGAACCGCCACCACTGGGGCTGTATTAATGTTTTTCCCATCTGTTACCACTGACGACAAATAGAGTCGCCACTTCGAATTACCACTGCTGGTGACGCCCCCACTGGGATATTTTTTGGGAAAAATTCTTATTTGTTACCAGTGGGGGATTCAACGGTGAGGGTAACTAGTATTAACCCCCAGGTTCAAGGACCCTTCCACTTCTGCATATTTCGTGGCTCTAACAAATTCGTGCCCATTTAAAACCATATTTCACTAGCGAGCGACGCGTCCTTGTTAAATATTAATAGTTTTCCATAAAGTTTCCATAGACGTGTATTGATGTTTCAATATGGAGGACAGCTCAAGGTTCCTCGAGTGACGTAGTCTTGTTGGAAGGTCTTGTTGATAAATATAAATAAATATAAATATTCTTCGACATTCTTCTCTGCGCTTTCTGGACCCTAAGTAAGCATAATTTAACTAACACCAGTTAGTTACTGGTGTTATGAGTTCCAGAATGCGGATAAACATACTTATATACTTTTTTTTGTAAATACATACATATTATACACAGAAACACCCAGACCAATGCAAATAAACATATTCAATCATACAAATATTTGCACTGAGCGGGAATCGAACCCATGCCCCCTGTCGTAGTAGTCGAATGCACTATACAGAGGCCGTCATCATAGATGTAGTATACGAATAAATAAGGATGAATATTTTTTTTAAGGCCGCGTGGCTATCTCGCCGCAATCTCTTCCTCTTCCTGTGTTCTTCTTTCAACGACAAAATATACAGCTTATGGAAAAATGTCCGGGTTTTCTACTTTAACTTTTTAGGGTTCCGTAGCCAAATGGCTAAAAACGGAACCCTTATAGATTCGTCATGTCTGTTTGTCTGTCGGTCCGTATGTCACAGCCACTTTTTTTCCGAACCTATAAGAACTATGCTGTTGAAAATTTGTAAAGAGATGTATTCTGTGAACCGCATTAAGATTTTCACATACAAATACAAAAAATAAATTGGGGGTTTCCTCATACTTAGAATTGAAACTCAATTTTTTTTTCATCAATCCCATACTACCTATCTATGGATAGGTCTTCAAAAAATGATATTGAGGTTTCTAATATCATTTATATTTACGTAGGTACCTACCATATCGAGATTTCTTTCTAAATGGTACCTTTTTTTTTGTGCGGAAATCCCTTCGGATTCCCCCCCGCCGGCCAACGGGGGTGGTTATGTCGGGCTTGAACCGACTAAAACCGCACGCCGTCTCGGGTCTACAGACGCCGGGGTGTAAGGTTGCCCATAGAGCATATCCCTCGCAACCCGACTGACCCTGGGCCATCTCCGGTTACGAAATGGCCCCCTCGGGTGTGAAACCACGGTGTCCCCGTCTTGCCCCGGTTTGGGGGAGGCGCGCTAGTCGCCCCACCGTCCCGGCCTACTTCTGCTGGGGTGACAGGTGGGCTGGGGTGACAGACGGACATTGCAGTACCTCCTAATTTATTTATTTAAAAAATAAATGTATTCTTTAAAAAATACAATTCGAACGGACAATTCTTAAAAAACAAAAAACGTAACCGCGCAAGGGCGATCCCTGCACCGCCGAGACCATAATTATATAGACCCGTACTTCACCCAGGTGGAGAACCTAGGCGAAGTACGTGTTCACCCCTCGCTTTATTATCATCGCAGGACATGACATTGTATAATGGAAATATATTATGTACATATATAAATTTAAGATATCAGTGCGAAATATAAAACAGTAGATTTCACGGCCCCAGCCATGTAGGGAACGCGGTGAAAACGCAACGCGTTGTTCCGAATAGTGATGTGTCGACATATGTACAGCAAGAAACGAATTAAGTTACTTCGGCTATACTGTAGATACTAAACATAATATATAGGTACTGTAGTATTTGGGGTGTGTGTTGGGTAACCTCCTCGAGTGTCGCTCCGATTCCGATCCCGCTGCAGTCCGGGGGGAACGGAATCGGAGCGGCCGGTACACCCTGGGCGGCGGTCAATGGCTTCCCCTTCACCCCTTCATAGGGTTGGCATTGATCGTCGGCCAATACCCAACGTGGCGGGAACACATCGCTCTCCGTACTCCTCTGCTTTCAGGATGAGCGATGCTGTTAGTGGTGAGATGGCCCAGGGTCAGCCGGGGTGCGAGGGATATGCTCTATGGGTAACCTTACACCCCGGCGTCTGAAGACCCGAGACGGCGTGCGGTTTAATCGGTGCAAGCCCGACATAACCGCCCCCGCTGGCTGGCGGGGGGGTATCCGAAGGGATTTCCGCACGATAAAAAAAAAAAAAAAAAAAAGGTACTGTAGTATTAAGAGTAATCCAGAAGGAATTTCCAAATTCTAAAAACTCAAAATGGCTACTTACAAAAAAAATTGAATAGCAAAATGTGTTGCAAAGCTAACATGAGAACTGCTCAACCGGTTTGTATGATTCCTTTTTGTTAAATTATCAGGTTTGCATGAATAGAAATTTTAGAAAATTCACGATAAATGTCAGCCGCAGGTGAACAACTAATAAAAAATTGCATAAACTCAAATTTAATGCATGAACGAAAAAGTAATCGTTTACCAAAGAGAACAATTACTAAAATACGCAGTAGCTACTTATTATTCAAGGAAATTAAGACACAAACTAAACAGGAAATATAATAAAATCTAATGTATTATTTAAAATGATAAATTCAGCCAACTTCATAGTCTCTATAATATAATCAAATGATATCATTCTATTGAGCTACCAAATACAGTAAAGTATTCATCTCTTCTATCGTGCTTTAACAATCATGAAAGAGAGGAAAAAATACATAAAAATATATAAAAATAGTTCTTAATTATACGTTTCAACTAACATTAGTTTTACTAATCAATTAGCCTTTTGCAGTCCACTTCTGGACATACGCCTCTCCCATTTTACGCCATAGCACCCGATCCTCCGCCTTGCGCATCCAGTCTATCCCAGCTACCTTTTTCAGGTCGTCCGTCCATCTTGCTGGGGGACGTCCCACCTTCCGTTTACCGATTCGTGGTCTCCACTCTAGGACTCGTTTGCTCCATCGGCCATCGGTCCTTCGGCAGATGAGGCCAGCCCATTGCCACTTCAGCTTGCTTATTCTGCGAGCTATGTCGGTGACTTTGGTTCTTTGTCGGATGGCCTCATTTCGAATTTTATCCTTCAAAGAAACCCCAAGCATAGCTCGCTCCATAGCCCGCTGGGCGACTTTTAAGTCGTGGACAAGCCTCACTGTCAATGTCCACGTTTCGGCACCGTAAGTCATGACAGGTAGGACGCACTGGTCGAACACCCTTCTTTTAAGGCATTGCGGTAAAGGGGAGGAGAAAACCCGACGCAGTTTGCCAAATGCTGCCCAACCTAATTGGATCCTTTTGGTGACTTCTTTCTCGAAGTTGTTTCTACCGAGCTGGATAACCTGCCCAAGGTAGACATACTGTTGAACAACTTCGAATGTCGACCCTTCGATGGCAATCGGCCTCGGCGTGACATGTTCGTTGAACATAACCTTGGTTTTGTCAAGGTTCACACCAAGACCGACACGTCGAGAGGCTCCATTTAGGCTGTGCAGCATCTCGCCCAGCTGCTCCAGCGACTCCGCAACTATGACGATGTCGTCGGCGAACCGAAGATGCGAGATGTACTCGCCATTTATGTTTATACCCCGCCCAGTCCAATCCAGAGTCTTGAAGACGTCCTCCAGCGCGTTGGTGAATAGTTTGGGGGATATAACATCCCCCTGTCTCACTCCACGCTGTATGCTTATGGGGTTCGTCTTCAGGTCTTGGAGCTGGACGGACATAGTAGCGGTCTCATATAGGCATCTCAGCACTTCGATATATCGCCAATCAACACGACACCGTTGCAGAGCATCCAGAACTGCCCAGGTCTTGATGCAGTCGAAGGCCTTCTCGTAGTCCACAAAAGCCATACACAGCGGCTGATTATATATCAGCTAATATCAGCTTTAAGGTTGATATTTAGAGAGCCTCTGACAAGTCTGTGATCACTTCCGGTGTTGAACCTGTTAATCACGGAGACGTCTCTAAATATGTGCTTACTGTCCGTAATGAAAAAGTCTATCTCGTTCCTTACCACGGAATCCCGGCTTTGCCAAGTCCACTTCCTATGGGGCTTCTTCTTAAAGAAAGTATTCATTAAGAAGAGCCCCTGGGATTCGAGCAAGTTGACTAGCATTTGCCCCCTGTGATTTCTGCGCCCCACTCCATAGGGTCCTATTCGCGTTTCGCCGCGTTCTTGTACTCCCACCTTGGCATTGAAGTCCCCCATAACAACGCTGTAGGTGGCCTTGGCGGTATGATTAATTGCGTTGACAATGTCCTCATACACGGCCTCGGCGGTTTCATCGGGGTGAGTCGAGGTCGGCGCATATACCTGTATCACCTTCAGGGAACGCCTGTTAGTGATTTTAAGGACAAGGTACGCTACCCGGTTCGACACACTACCGACTTCAACAACGCTGCTAATGAGGTCCTTTTTGACCAGAAAACCGACTCCTCCCTGGGAGAGCTGATCACCTTCTCTGAAGTAGAATAGGTCGCCTGACTCAAGGGTTACCGTGTCCTCCCCCAGTCTTCGGATCTCGGACAACCCCAGTATGTGCCAGTTTATGCGACCCAGTTCTATCTCCAGTTCGGCGAGATGGTGGTCCAGCCGAAGTGTACTGCAGTTGTACGCTGCCAGCTGTAGTTTTTGTTGGTAGCCTCCCGTAACCCGGTGATTCTTAGCACCCCCCGCCCCGCCGTTACCGCGACCGCTACCGTAGTCGGGAATAGCGGGACCACCGGGAACTGGGGGCCTTTTGTTGTGGCTTCTAATCATGGGAGGTTTATGGCCTACTACTACCACGCTGGCCAGACGGGTTGGTAGAGGGTTTAGATTCGAGTTTTCCTTCTCTTAGGTCAATTCGACCTTGGCAGAATATCAGCCTGAAGGAGCAACTACTCCCCCTAGGGAAGGAGAGGAGTTGCTGCTTCCGTTGCCCAGGGTGCACCACAAGGTTTTCTAGCATACACCCCACTAATGCCTTAATAAAAATATTATTTAACGCGATTCTGATGAATCGTAATTTATTGAGTAACATTGAGCCTGTCCATTGGTATTATAAACTAGATGCGGAAGACGAAGGGTCAGTTGCTATGCCGCAATTTGGGAGAGGTCTATGTTCAGCGGTGGACTGTAACTGATTAATTGATGTTTATTGGTGAACACTTGGTAAATATACTGTGATAATAATTAAGTGGATAGCTGTAATTGAGATGAAGATATTTTATAAACTCAATCTTCTAAGGATAGTTTAGGTATATATATATATATGATTTAGTTACTTCATCATCAAAATTACACATATTTTGGCCATAGACACAATATATTCCAAATTTTTGCCCAGCAGTGGCACAAAATAGGCTAAATGAAAAAATAGATCCAAAATTATTTCGTCTAAAGATATACATTTTTTCCAACGACAGGGTGACATCGTATTAAGAATCTGAAAATATTGATGTGATATATTATGAATTCTATTATATTATTTGTTGTGTAATGGTATAGCCATGTTTCTTAGTTAAATATACGAAAAATATAAATGGATATAGGTACTTATCAACTATTCAGTCATTCTTTATTAAATATAGACTTCATATAGTATATAGTGGTTTTTGTAATTCAATGTAATTAGTTGTTTAAGGTCAGGAGCTTATCTTTAATAGGATATACAAATTATTATTAAAAATCAAAGCGTCTACGAATATAAATGTGCCAAAAATTCTATTAATAAGTCAGATTTGACATTTGAACCACACACCCACAGTGTGATGACCGAATATTCCTTCTAAAGATACTATTAATGAATCACCAACCACAAAGATGATACCAGATTTCCAATTTGCATATTTAGATGTCAAATTAATAATAAAAGAAACAAGATTTAGTTGCTTCCACTGTATTGTAGGTAATCGGCCATCCCACATATGGATAGCCGATTAATTATTATGTTGTGTTTAACCGAGCTGGTATGGCTTCTTAGGTCAAAAGCTCCTAAATAAATAAAGATTTAAAAGTAAAAGTGTTTAACCAGTTCATTTAACCCGAACCCTAGAGCCAAGTTGTCAACATAACATAACTTCACGCCCGAAGGGGTAGGCAGATGTGTATTACACACCCACGATTCGAAAGTTATGTTTAGGTCCCAATGTAATAGGGGGCGAGCCTATTGCCATCTACCGGGACATTACTAAACGAGCGATAATTAGCAATTTTTTATGTTGTTGTTATTCGTACATTTATATATTTTACAATAATCTAACACTCACAACAGGTAGTCTTGTACTAATACCGGATAGAAATAGACAGATTTATTTCAGGTGAAAAAATAAATGATTTAAAATTTTGTTTAATTATTCCGTTTGTGAAAAACCATTACACTTGATTATACGTTGCAAAACTCAAGTCATGATTAACGTCCTCATAGCGATTTCCCAGTTGAGTAGGCCGAGGTCCACTTATTGTTTTTTTTTTAATGAATGATAGGCTCACGTTTGACCTCTATCTCACATGGTCGTAAGTGACGATGTGGTCCACGCTAAGCTATAACCTCGGAATCTTGAAGATTCCGAGGTTATAGCTTTCCGGAAACAGACTCAGGCAGGCAATACCACTAATTAGCTGTACGCCTAATAAATAAATGTGCCACCGAAACGTTTCGTGCGTATTAGTGGAATATCCACCATGTAGCGGTGGCGTGTCGCTGTGCGTCTGGTCGTTCGTTTTATTGGTATGTCAGCATTTCTGGGCGTGTGTGACTCCCTTCCGACCTCTAAACCCTGAAAGGAATGCCTGCACCATAACCTCGTCCATTGTTAAACGTAGCGAGCCGAAGGCGAGCGAAGCGTCTTTGGTTTCAAAGTTGCATTTCAAACAAATGATACTCCTCCGAGACCGTTTGACCGATCTCGACCAAATTTGCCACGGTGATCAAGTAGACATTACTGAGTGTCGTAAGGTCGAATGTCCAGATCGGTCTTACCATCGAGGAATAATCACCGAAAAACCAAATCAATGGAAAAAGTCGACCAGTCACGTCGACCTATTGTTGGATAGGCAAATCTCGGTAAGCTTAAGTTTGGGTTGATTGCCAAGCTGGCAACCGTCCTAGTTTAGCGAGTTAAACGCTATTTCATTCCAATCCGCCTTGATTGAGTGCTATCTCGATCATAACAGAAACATATCCCGTATATTCTTGCCTTGTCACAACGCGAGTCTTGCAACACAAGCGCACATCTCTATAACGCCGCTGACACGCGATCCGCCTTTCCTGATTAACAATAGTTATTAACTCACACGCTACTTACGCGTTTACAACATTTAGAGTTATGTAAGCTAACTTGTATTTGTTTTAATGCAATAAAAACAGATGGCCAATTCTCGTAATAAAAAGATGTTCAAAATTCAGTCTCAATCTAGTCTTGATCTCCCAAATGTCAAAAAAGGTGTTCAAGTATTAAGAGAACACGACTTCCTTAAAAAAAATGTGTACGTGTACTAGTGTACACAGGTAGGAAGTGAAACTTATTTATGACCTTTACAGAAATTGGTTAAATAAAGTTAAATTAGATAAAGTTTAACACAAGGCTTTTATTATCATAGACATGAATACAAATAAGACAATTATTCCATTTTACCTTATTACTACTAAGATTATTACAGCATTTCATCAAAGTACAAAACAGTCGTATTAGTTAATAATAACTAGTTTTAATGGAATTATATACATTGACCGATAGTTACAATCAAAAACTGAGGTTAACCTTAAATAACTTGAAAAAAAAAACCATAATCACGTGTTAAAAAAAGAGATATAATTACTTACTTTTTTTAGAAATAAACCCTTTGATTTTGCTGATCACTATCAGTCGAATAAATGAACTTTTTTTTAAAAGATGGCGCGTAACGGAAATTTGTGACGGTAAATTTTTTTCCAACGCCGATAAAGAAGTTTCACTTCAAAAAGAGTTCTCGTAAGAAAATTTTCAATATTTTCATCAAAATTTTGTTATGAGACTACCTTTTTAACATAGGTATGGGAGATCGACATGATATCGAGACTAGATTGAAGCTGAATTTTGAATGCCTTTTTATTACGAGAATTGGCCCTCAATACAAATAATACGTCATTCGCTAATGTCTTTTCACACGAATACTCAATAAAGTGGCCAAGTGCGAGTCGGACTCGCCCATGACGGGTTCCGTAGCAGCAAATAACATAATAATGCTGAAAAAAAAATTTTGAGTTTCAGTTCTAAGTATGAGAGCTCCCAAAATTTATTGTTTTTTTTTTCTATTTTTGTGTGAAAATCTTAAAGCGGTTCACACAAACCCAACGTGTGAGGCATCTATGCATAGGTCTTCAAAAATGATATTGAGGTTTCTATTATAATTTTTTTCTAAACTGAATAGTTTGCGCGAGAGACACTTCCAAAGTGGTAAAATGTGTCCCGTCCCCCCTGTAACTTCTAATAGAATGATAATACTAAAAAAAGTATGTGATCTGCAGTCGTAGTAGATTAAAATATTGCAAAGTTAAGCAATACTAGCCAGGTCTGTCTTAGCGCCCCCGCTGGCCGGCGGGGGGGTATCCGAAGGGATTTCCGCACGTAAAAAAAAAAAAAAAAAAAATGAAAGGATGGGTGACCATTCTTAGCATATTGAGACCTCTCCATGCCTCGGAGAGTACGGTCCCGACTGCCATACGAACATCTATGGCAGTAGTTACGGGTGGCTGCAGCCCTGAAAAGTCCGACAACTGGTCTAACTACATAACTTCGATATTGCCAGTGGGTTGTGGAGGTCGGTCCTCTGTTGCGATTTTACTACCCAAAGGGAGTACAGTACATCTGATTGAACTTCAATTCAGACAGGGTTAACTGGTTAACCCCGTTTAGGTAGACCCCTGGGGGGGGGGGGGCGGTTGTGGAGGTCAGATGGGAATCGCTTCACGGAAAATATCGAAGTTCAGCCGCTTCGTAGTTACACTGAAAAGCCGATCTCAAATATGAGTTGGGTGAAGGCTCGGAGGATGATATTATTGTTTTTTTTTTAATAAGTATATTTAGTCCGTCAAATTGACTGCACCCAGCCTGATGGTAAGCTGAGGTGAAGTCCAAAAAGTGGTCTCCGCCATTTCCAGAGATTGTCCCTAGAATAGTGACCCCTACCTAGACGGCCTCAACAGATGTATGTGTCAAAAATGTGAAGGCGTTTACGCTTCTGAGCCCATTCATTTTGTGTATCAGATAATGCAAGTGGTATTTCGTACCGTCTCGAAGTGTGAAGTGGCTGATAAGACTGATAACGAACTGAGAAGGTACAGATATAGGTGATAGAAACTTGGATGAAGCTGCGGAACATGTTTCAGGTCCAGAATCGCGCTATTGACAAAATGTAGATATTTCTTCTAAGACTAGACACACGTTACCGGAGTTCACACGTTTCCGGCAGAATTTCAGTAGTGAAAATCCATTTATCTAAAGTGAGTTTTCATCTTTTACGCAATGAAATTCAGTGACCAAACCTCATGTCTAGCACCGGTTGGGTGAAGCTCGTGAGGGTTTCAATACGTAAAAAAAAAACCACATATAAGTTAAACACAAGTATGACAAAAACCGGCCAAGTGCGAGTCGGACTGGCGCATGAAGGGTTCCATACCATTATGTATACAATGGGAGCCCCCCTAAATTAGTGTTATTTTAATTATTTATTTGAAGTGAATATACAATTAAATATTCTGTAAATATTTCGAGTGTCTACCTGTTGCCGTTATTAATATCGAATAAACAGCAGTAAAAAAATCACGTTTGTTGTAGTATGGAGCCACCTTTTTTTTTTTTTTTATACGTGCGGAAATCCCTTTGGATATCCCCCCGCCGGCCAGCGGGGGCGGTTTTGTCGTGCATCGACTAAAACCGCACGGTGTCCTGCCCATGACATTCTGAGCCACAAAAGTGTCCATTGCAGGGCACCCCGGGTAAGCCCTCGAAAGGATATGGAGCCCCCTTAAATATTTATTTAATTCTGTTTTTAGTATTCATTGTTATAGCGTCAACAGAAATACATCATCTGTGATAATTTCAACTGTTTAGCTATCACGCATGAACCGATACAGCCTGGTGACAGACTTACGGACATCAGAGTATTATTAATACACAAGCATGATAGAAAGAGACACAAAATCTCTTCTGTATACAATTTTGTGAAACAACACAAGAGTTGACTAAATCGAAAGTTACTTATTATACTAAATAAGTTATTATTACATTTTATGCACTTATTATTCTGAGCCTTATATAACTCTGCTGTATTGCGTACCTCGTGAGCAGAGCACGCGCACCGCACGTATGCTTGACGGATCTAAACATAGGATTTAACTTGTCAAACATAACTAGATATCAATAGGTCTTGGTTACGTATAATGCCTAATATCCTCTTTATATAGTCCTGTGGACGAGGATAGCGAAGAAGCAAGAAGCAGAAAAACAATAAATAAATCTATCTATATTATTATAAAATTGTAAATTAATTGTCTGCACATTGGAAATATTTAAATAAAATATTGAACACAAAAATATCTTTTTTTTAAATTTGTGTCTGTAAATTTTTTCGTTATGGACGCAAAAACTACTGAACGGATTTTGATGTGGGGTTTTTTCTATTAGAAAAGTCTTAGTTAGACTTAAAATCTGCCGTATGTTTGACCGCGGGTATCAGCTAATATATGTATAGATAAAACATAATAAATTACATACACTGATCAAATTATTATTGAAGTATTCAAAAAAGAGCAGGTCAAAAGCGCTCGAAACCGGCGGGCTTGCATGAAAGGTTTAATGACAGTAGAGGAAGCTCGTGAAGTATGTAAGGACAGAAGCAGATGGAGCGCTGTTGTCTCTGCCTAGCCCGAGGGAAAAAGGCGTGAGTATATGTGTGTATGTATGTAAATTATATATAGCGTCGGTAGCTTAGTGGTTAAGGAGTCGACCTTACGATCGAGAGGTCTCGGGCTCGAATCCTGGCCATTACACTACCGACGTGAACCCACTCCTAACACAAGCAATTTAGCTTAGCTGGAGGGGTTAGGGGGAATATTAGTAATTTCGGTTGCTAATATTCTTAAAAAAAAAAAAAATATAAAGATAAAATAAATGACTACTAAGTCAGAGTTCGCAGGTTCTAATCTCGCTTAGTGCAAATATTTGATTACATGAACCTATCTATTCACAGTGGTCTGATATTTAGGAAAAATACAAAATACAATACCTTTTTTTTTTTTATCGTGCGGCAATCCCTTCGGATACCCCCCCGCCGGCCAGCGGGGGCGGTTATGTCGGGATTGCACCGACTAAAACCGCACGCCGTCTCGGGTCTTCAGACGCCGGGGTGTAAGGTTACCCATAGAGCATATCCCTCGCACCTCGACTGACCCTGGGCCATCTCACCACTAACAGCATCGCTCATCCTGTCTCCTCTGAAAGCAGAGGAGTACGGAGAGCGATGTGTTCCCGCCACGTTGGGTATTGGCCGACGATCAATGCCAACCCTATGAAGGGGTGAAGGGGAAGCCATTGACCGCCGCCCAGGGTGTACCGGCCGCTCCGATTCCGTTCCCCCCGGACTGCAGCGGGATCGGAATCGGAGCGACACTCGAGGAGGTTACCCAACACACACCTCTGCTTGTAATACCTGACACAGTGCTAAATGACTTTATATTAGGAGGTAGATCGTTAATGAGCCGAGGGACAATATAGCTAGTAGTGCGCTCGCCATACATATTGTGGGCACTCTGTGTGCGGAGCCGATTCTCGGAAACTACCCGTAGCTACTGACATAGATGTTCGTATGGGAACCGGGACCGACTTAGCGTACTCTCGAAGGCATGGAGAGGTCTCAATATGCTAAGAATGTTTAGACAGCCTCTGTGGCGTAGCGGTAGTGTATTTGACTGCTACACAGGGGGCGCGGGTTCGATTCCCGCTCAGTGCAAATATTTGTATGCATGAATATGTCTATTTGCATTGGTCTGGGTGTTTCTATGTATAATATGTATGTATTTATATTTATAAAAAGTATATAAGTATGTTTATCCGCATTCTGGAACCCATAACACAAGCTAGTTAAACTATACTTACTTTGGGTCTAGAAAGCGCTGTGTAGAATGTCGTAGAATATTTATAATTTATTTATTTATATTTATGTAAGAATGGAACTTTATGTAAACAAGTAAATCTGTGCTAGATTGCGTTGGATAAGTATAATTATAAAAAAAAAAAAACAATTCGCTCGTAATTTTGTTTAACTATGTCTTTATCATTATTTTTTTATGAATAATTATCACATCGCACCGTATGTAAGCAAATTAAATTCATGCAATTTTACAATATTTCTTGCGGAAAAAGATATTACGTAAGATTTGTTGAGATTTCCCCACGTGAGATTGGGTGAGGTTAGAGTTGACCCCCTCCCCCCTTAAACCCCTCACGCTATTAATGGACGCCCCTTTACATCCAAGTCCTTGCAGATGTGGTTGGTTTGACCTCAAAGGTTTTGATGTGGCCCGATACACCAATAATACTACAGTAACGTCTTCTTTTTTTCACCCCCCCCCCCCCGTCGCCGATCATCGGGGGCGGTTATGTCAGGCTTGAACCAACTAAAACCGCACGCCATCTCGTGTCTACAGCATATAGAGCATATCCCTCGCACCCCGACTGAACAGTAACTACCATACTGATATTATCATGAGTAACATAACTCTCTGGAACGGTTCATTTTTTTTTTAACATTTATTTTATGTAAAGCACATGCCCAATACATGTAGTCTGTGAACTTAAAATAACTAGGTCTGCAAGGCGAATCGCTGCTTGCAATGTTGAGCTGAGTGAGACAATCAGAGACAATGAGAGAATCAGATTTTGAAAATTTTGAACAGTGATCATTCCTCCGTGGCAAGTCCGATTTTGAAAATTCTTTTTGAAAGTCACAACTCTGGGCATGCTTCTGAGCGTGTAAAGTTTGGTCACAGTGTCTCGAGCGGTTATTATGTAATATCATCGGATTTTTTTTAACGGTGAACATTCCTCTATGGTAGCATTAATTTTTTCAAAATATATCCATAAATTCCTCTGATTGACCTCTTTAATCATGCCAAATTTGGTTCTGATTGGATTAGTAGTTTAGGAGGAGACCTGTGACAAAGAAAATCCTGAAGTCTAGTATGAGGAGCTTTCGCTTGACTTCGTCTCACTCAGCTCAAATATGCCAACGTTTTTGTAGTGATTACCTACGGATTGAGAAATCCGTTCCTAGAAACCTTTATTAACGTTTGTATTAATTGATACCTATTATGTGTGGCATTGGATAACTACAGCGACAGGTATCTTTTATTATCCACTTTTTATATCTCGGGGGTGGCAGGTGAGACCGTCTGTCACCCCAGCAGAAATAGGCCGGGACGGCGAGGCGGCTAGCGCCCCCCTTCCCAAACCGGGGCAAGACGGGGACACCGTGGTTCCCAAACCGAGGGGGCCATCTTGAAACCGAAGATAGCCCAGGGTCAGTCGGGGTGCTAGGGAAACGCTTTATGGACAACCTTACACACTGACGTCTGTAGACCCGAGACGGCGTGCGATGGTACGTTTCGCGATTAGACTGTTGGCTGACTATGTTGCGATAACTATAATTTCAATCCCGTCCGCGCCTTATCCGTTCGCTATCGTTTCTATATAATTCACGCCTTAGTTATCCGTCCGTCTATCACAGACATATATTTTATAAACATAAAACTAGCACCTCTGCCTACCCCTTCGGGGATATAGGAGTGAGTTTATGTTATGTATGCAAATTTTGACATTATGCTACTGTCGCTATTGTGCTATTGTCTCAAGAGGTATCGATCCCACAGCTCGACACAGTGATCATAGCTGTGGCCACCAATTATACCGCTGCACCATCCGTGCAGGCAGTAAGTATTGGCTGCACGGACGGACGGAGCCGTAACCAGTACAATAATAATTAAGTTTAATTGCATGTTACATGAAAAACTTATTAGCATTATTATTATCACGTTATATCAATTACAAGGTAACATTATCTTCACGCGGAGATTTGTACTAGATGAATGAACTCGACGCTACATTTTCGAACTCGTGATTTTAATCTATACTAATATTATAAAGAGGAAAGATTTGGACGTAAGTATGTTTGTAACGAATTGGCTCAAAAAGTATTGGAGCGATTTCAAAAATTCTTTCACCATTAGAATGCTACATTATCCCTGAGTAACATGGCTACTTTTTATCCCGATATTCCCACGGGGTCAACACTTACGCGAATGACACCGCGTGGCGATGCTAGTTCGTAATAAATGAAAGCCGTATAAACAATTTGGTATGCCGTATGATCTGTTAAAACAAAACCTACCTACGTTTACGTGAGGTTTGAAACCTTCAGAATCACTCATAGTTTGATTCGTTTTAGTCATACTGAAAGTTGAATTTCAACAGTTTTCGGTCTGACGGCAGTCGGTCCTGCAAAAGCCAAGAGAAGTCAAATCAAGATAATGAGAGGGAGAACGGACCCCGGGCTCCAAAGTACAAGCCTTGGACACAACTAGGGAACCGTTTCGATTTCTTGTCTGTTCATCTGTTTCTTCTGTTTCTGTGTTTGAGTAGGAGCGTGGATAATAGATTCATAATATCAATTTAAATCAGAACAAGTTAACACCCAGAACGGAACTTGAACCAGCGGCCAGTCCCTGAAACTGAGGTAGCTGGACACGTTCTGGATATTCGAAATCCTCCTGTCACCCCAGCAGAAGCAGGCCGGGGTGCCCCCCTTGGGTCATGTTGGGGACACCGTGGTTCCCACACCCAAAGCCAGTAGACCACCCATCTCAAAGCCGTAGATAGCCCAGGGTCAGCCGGGGAACAAGGTAATTCTTATTGAGCCACCTAACACCCCGGCATTAGATATCCGAGACGGCGTGCGGTTTTGGTTGGTTCTAGTTTGAAAGTTTTTTAGTTAAACTTAAGGTCAAACCATACACATCAGGGCCGTGGCTCAATACAGTTGTGTACATTTTATATGAACTCGTTCACACACGTCCGTGCCCGGGCCGGCGACGGGATCCGTATGCTCGGTCTTAGCACGGCCACGGCCCTGACACGTCCAGACCACGGCCCTGATGTGTGTGGATAGCATACTAATTGCTTCGAAATTTCATAGATTCACAATGTTATTGGACTGTCAGTGTCCAATAAAATTGTGATTCTATGAAATTTTGAAGCGACGTGGCGGTGTAAGCGGGTTATAGGACTGTTATATGATATTCTCACTTTTTTTATGTGTGACATCCCCCTCGGGCTTCACCCTATCGGTGCCAACGATGGGATGGGCGTGTCGGAATTGAATCGACTAAAACCACACGTTGTCCTCCCCAAGTGTCCGTTGCCGGGCACCCCGGGTAAGCCCTCGAAAGGATAACCCCAGGGTTACCGGCGGACTTTGGCGGCCATCGCGGCCTCGCCTATGGGGTCGGGTTTGATCCCGCGACCCGCGACGGTGAGTTGGCACGCCTGCCAACTGTGTGTGGGACACACAAAACACGCCTCCGTCTTGGCCTGTATAATGATGTGTAGACATATTATGTCAACATTGTGCCATAGACAAACCAAAAAACATTTTCCCAGGCACCGATATCATTGTAAAGTTTACCGTTAGTTATTTATTAGTCACAGTTGTCCCGTCTCGTCTTGGTTTCACGATATTTTCCCTTGCGAAACCAAGACGGAACCGTCAGTAAAATATATACTCAGTTGATCGGAATCAATTGTCTCAACCAGTTGTTTAACAAATAATATTGTTTATTAGTGAACCGACCGTATAAACAAAAGTACTCTAAAGTTATGTAAAATAATAACAATATGGTGACTTGTGTTTATAGGTATTATCAATTAGCATTTAGCAGTTTACTGCAGATAATATATGCCTACCTACACATTATGTGGCGCATGCCAAGTCAGGGGTTGCAGGTTCGAGTCCCGCTCAGTGCAAATATATGTATTCATGAATTTGCATCAGTGTTGGTGTTTTTATGTATTATTTGTGTATATTTACGAATTATAGCTAGCAACACCGATTGAACCGATTCTGATTACGGTGAGCATTATTACCGAACGTCATCGGTGGTGTGTGCAAATATTTGTATTCATGAATTTGCATTATTTTTGGTGTTTCTATGTATAATTTGTGAGTATTTACGAATTATACTTAGCAACACCGATTGAGACGATTCTGTTTATGGTGAGCATTATTACTAAACGTCATCGGTTGTGAGTAGTTTAAACAATTCACATGCAGTATTAAGCCAATTCTAAATCTTCTAAGAATGCATATCTCTCCACAATTGCTTTCGTTATATTGACGTGATCAAGTTTCGATTTATCTTAAAATCAAAACGCACTAGAAATTAAGACCGAAGTGACAAGCGTGAAGTTGATCGTTTTATTAGGTAGGTACCTATTTCGTACTCTTAAAATTAATTCTATAGTTATAACATAACTAGCTGATGCCGGCGTTCCGCCCGCGCGGAGGTTCTCCTTCACCAATTGCCATCAAACATACGCAGATTTTCAGTCTGACAATACCTTTCTAATAGAAAAACCGCATCAAAGTCCGTTTAGTAGTTTTTGCGTCCATCGTGAACAAACAGCCAGGAATGCGAAAAAAATTTTTTTTTTTCAGATTTTTTTCTATATCTCTAATATACAGAAACAAGTTATTTAAAATGTTATAGTAGTATAGTAAAAACAAGATCATCCGGAACCCAGGGTTCGCTTATTCCTTCTCTTCCTTTTGGTTCGGTTTATATTCCTTTTATGGGAGTGTCTGACCTCCCAACCCCGGGAGGGAACCCAGCGTTAGAGCCTCGTGATCCTTTATGAAAAATATAATATCCGTAGGTGCATTATGTTTTTTTTATACATATATATTTAGTCCGTCAAATTGACTTCACCCCGCCTGATGGTAAGCTGAGGTGAAGTCCAAAAAGTAGTGGCCACCATTTCCAGAGATTGTCCCTAGAATGGTGGCCCCTACCTAGACGGCCTCAACAGATGTTTTTTCACGCCCCGCTTAAAGAGCCAGGATTGTAGGTAGAAGGGAACACGTGTGTGAGTAAAGCGTTCCAGAGCTTTATGGTCCGATAAAAATAGGAGTCAAAAAACCGCTTGGTTCGCGATGGTATCGATTGTGTTAGCATAATTCGAACTTTATGGGAGTGTCTGACCTCCCAAACCCGAGAGGAAACCCTGCGCTAGAGCCTCGTGAACCTTTATGACAAACATAATATCCGTATGTTAGCAATTTAGTCAATGGATCACCTTGAAAGTTTATTGCATTTTTACCCAGAAGTATACATATACTTTTTACTGCGAAGTTCCCTCAGGAAAACCCTGTAGGTGGCGCTATAATCGGGTTATAGGATCCCGTGCGAAAGCGGTACGGTTCAGCTAGATAGTATTTGCAAAAAATATTTCTTGTTCCGAGAAAAAGTAAGCAACGCCAAAAAACTTCTAATAAATAAACTACGAGCAGACAGTAAATATCTACAAGGAATCCAACTCGATTTACGAGTTTATACATTCTAGGAGAAAAGCAACAATTTGCATAGGAATTTATTGTTCCGAAGTGCCCACGCGAGAGAAAACTGATTGCGGAAAATTAACAAACACTATCGCTTTAAGAATATAGATAACTAGCCCATGCCCACGACTCCGCTCGCTTGGATATCGGTTATCGCGACCAAATACCCTATGTCCTTTCCCAAGCTCTAGTCCATCTCTGTACCAAATTTCATCAAAATCGATTGTGGTTTAGGCGTGAAAGCTTACGCATACAGACAGAGGAAAGACAAACCGATAGACAAAGTTCCTTTCACATTCATAAAATGTTAGTATGGATTATTATGTTAAGTTAGGCGATAGCCCAGTGGCGTACGTAACGGACTGCTGAGATGAGGTCTCGAGTTCGATCCCCAGTCGCCCCGGGCACACACCTCTGACTTTTCGTAGTTATGTGTGCATTAATAAATGTTAATTATCGCTCGCTTAATAATGTGCCCGGTAGATGGCAATAGGCTCGCCCCCTATTACATTGGGATCTTAACATAACTGGCGAATCGTGGGTGTGTAATACACCTCTGCCTACCCCTTCAGGGATACAGGCGTGAAGTTATGTTATGTTATGTTTGATGAGCAAAAAATAAAAAAGGTAAATTTCTTAAAAAAAATAACCCGAGGGGGCCATCTCGAAACCGGAGATGGCCCAGGGTCAGTCGGGGTGCGAGGGATATGCTCTATGGGCAACCTTACACCCCGGCGTCTGTAGACCCGAGACGGCGTGCGGTTTTAGTCGGTTCAAGCCCGACATAACCGCCCCCGCTGGCACGCGGGGGGGTATCCGAAGGGATTTCCGCACGAAAAAAAAAAAAAAAAAAAAAGGGTGTATAGATGCCCACCTCACCTGCAAGCCGGTTCACCGGTGCTGATTAACGGCCGAGGCTCTGGCGCAGGTTTTCCATTCAGGATTCGATGGTCAGACGACAGTCAAAATATTAATGGAAAGGAGGTATGGAGATTTTTACTAATAAGGCACAACTCTATCGCACGTCTGACATTATAAAAAAAATATTGTGGATCGCGGCATTGTTTGCCATACCGAAAAAATTGAGTGGATTAACATAATAAATTTATCATTCTGTTATTGTGTTAGGTAAAAAGGGATATTATTATTTTATTATACAACTCGCTGTTGCCCGCGGATTCGCCCACGTAGAATTCTGAACCCATTCCCTCTGACACCTCCAACAAATATCATTATATTTTAACCAATGTATACAAGAACTTGAAAAATTATATATTCAAACCTTCCTCGAGAACCACTCTATCCATTGGTGACAACAGAATGAAAATCGGTGCAGTATTATTAGTTCACGAACAGACAGACAAACGCGGCGGAGGACTTTGCTTTTTACTATGTAGTGATAGCAATTAACCATAAACTCAAACCTGCAGACATCATTCTTCTCTGCTGCAATATTATTTCAACCAAATCCGTATACACCAGATATTGGTTAACACCAACATACCTGCGAACAAAAATAAAAAATTAGGTTACTATAATTACAAAACAATATTTAAACTAGTTGAGCCACTTTGTAAAAACTCCCAACCAGTTTGGTCATTAAGTACTCTGACAACCCACATACAATTCTATATAAAGAAGCCAGTATATAGTCACAGTTGAACTGTAATATATTCGATGCCATTTTAGAAAAACCAAATCCGGTATGTTATTAAATGCCGATTAAAACTTGTCATACCATTTTTTATTCACGTATGTGATCGATGATTAAGATTACCAAAAGGGATTATAATAAAAACAACCTCGCTATAGATATTTTTGTCCTAACCTTTACCGGAGTCACTTTTTGGTTCCTTGTGCTTATTCATTATACATAAACTTATCCAACTATCATGGCAACGCTCTTATAAGTCTCCAAGCACTATTGTTTCATAGCTGTTGCAAGTTTTAATTCTATATTGTATTGTAACAGTTGACATAATTATGTACAAAGTTGAGTTTAACTCTATAAAACCGGGTTTCCACTGCGAGCGGGGAGGACTTATCGCTTAAAGCAATATGATAAATTACTTAAACTAAAAGTGTAATGGCGTGTAAACTGAGTCCGTACGGAATCTTCTTCGCTTGCTTCGTGAAAACCCGGCGTAAGAGTTATTTTCCAGGAAATATTTAAACAATAGTGGCAGAAAACAAGTCACTATACACAGTGTTGGTCAACTATTTGGTAATAACTGCGGTGTTAGTTCCAACCAATTTTTAATATCAGTTTATTGTTTTCAACATTATCCATAAACTAAATAATATTAGGTACCAATATTATTTATAATGCACGCTCTCGATTGATGTTCGATAAGAAATATAAAGTTATCAATATCGATTGCATGCCTCTCCCGATAATGCACGAACATTAAATAATATTATGGCATTGTTTGCCTTCGAGTAGATTCTATGAAACTGTTATAACAATCTCTAACTCTGAATCATTCTTATGCCATGCCAATGATTTTTCACTCTGGAGCCTTCGACGTCGCCCTAGCAGAAGCAGGCCCAAGGAGGTGGCACTTCATTGTTTGACTATGCGATAAGATTCCCAACAACACGTCAGCCACACCAACGTTAGCAGTCAAGGACGGTCGAGGTCCTAGGGATATCCTACCTAGGGCTTACCTGGTTCCCCGGCAACACAGGTAAAAGGTGAAAGGTGAAGAATTAGCACGTGGTTGTCGTTTGTGGTTTTAGTCGATTCGAATCCAAAATACTCACTTCAGCGTTGATCTTCCGGTGAAGTCAAACCCAAATAGGTATCCGCAGGTCAAGACAAAGGCAAAATAAAGAGGAAATTAGAAAAATATCTCCATTTCTTTTTAACTTAGACCAACCTTACAAATACTGTCGAGTCTGTCAACCTCATAATCTCATTTCCATGCTAGTTCATCGACACCCAATACTGTACAAATTACAAACTAGTATTTAGACCGACAACTTCGAGCTCCACTACCTAAATTATTTCAATACCAAATGTAACATTTTATGGTGATATTTACTGTTCTTTGACCTCAAACATTATAACGTAAAGGAAACATTACCACATTTCTGAAAAATAAAGAATTTGAACATTTTGCGTAACTTACTAAGAGTTAATAATTCAGACCCCTCCAAAGATCGGAGAGCGCGTTAAGCTGTAGGTCCTGGGTGATGTACGAACATCTGTGCCATTCGTTTCAGGTAGTTGGGAGACCTAAAAGGTCCGAAAATCTGGTCTGACTACAGAATTTCGATATCGCCAGTGGTTTGTGTAGGTCAGTAGGTAGGTAGTGTAGTGTTCGGACTCCTTCGAACACTATAGTTAGTTGCCTGGTCATCATACGTCAGCGATATTAAAATAAAATATATAAATCAATTTGAATTTAGAGCATAGAGAAAAAACAAAAGGTTGGCGGACAGATCCAGTCAGTGGGTGGTCAGGGATCGGTCCTTGAGCCGAAGGAAGAAAACATCAAGCAGTGAAAAGTGTATTAGGCTCAATCAGCTGATCAACTTTCGCGATCCTCTTGTTCGTATCAGTAAATTTAAAGAACCTCGCGTAAATCTTATTAAAATACGTTCAGTAGAAATGTAATCCTTACTAATATATAAATTTGAAAGTAACTCTGTCTGTCTGTCTGTTACGCTTTCACGCCTAAACCACTGAACCGATTTTGCTGAAATTTAGTACAGGGGTAGATTAGACCTTGGGAAAGGACATAGGCTATGTTTTGTCGCGATAACCGACATCTCCGCGGGCGGAGCCGCGGGCAAAAGCTAGTTAAGAATAAATATGTTAATCATATAAAATCCTTGTCTTATAATTTAAATATCACAAGTTATCGACAAGAAGCTGTGAAGTCAAACCCCAGACTCCACAGTAGGTAGGTAGTCGCTTCACGACAGGACCAACTCTCAGTATGCATATTTTAATCACTGATTATAAAATTGAGAGTGAATGCCTGAAATACGAAAAAAACCGAAATAACTTTTAACACTAGTTTAAAATATAGAAAACATTTCAATACTAAATATTACAATTTAACCTTCCAATACTTAAGTCTTACAAGCAGGTATTTCTCGAAGAAATTTAACTGCATAACGAAGGGTTAACAATGTCAATGGTCAAGGGTGAAGTAATGGCCATATTGAAGGCTTAGCCCAGCCCAAGGGAAGGCCCTGACATTAACTCTACGGTACATTAGGGCTGATGTACATCGATTTCCGCTAAGGTAAGTATTTTTCTATTGATTGTGGCGACTTTGTGGTAGTTGAGTTTCACAGAAAGTATCGTGTGTGTGTGTGTGTGTGTGTGTGTTTGTGTCTGTGTGTGTGTTCACATATTTGTGTTCTAAGTTTAGGCAAATTTTGTTTTTAAACTATGTTTGTAAATTCTGCGTAAAGTCTATTTATTCATTGGTTAACCTATTTCTCCTATGTCTGTTAACCGATTTTTTAAATTTTTACTGGCATCAAGGTGGGGATATAAAGCAAATCAATCTAATGAAGACTCATGCTTTCCTCTTCGAATTTCGACTAAAAATGGAGTAGTAAATGTAATAGTTCTGTTATCGGGCCTTTGAAGCGTAGTTTACCTTTAAAGTTATGGAGTCAAAAGTCAATATGGAGGCATTTCTATTCTTAAGTATGACTTAACTGTATCTATTCATGTTAAATTGATGCCCCTGTAAAATTATACCGCCCTATCAGAAAATTAAGTACCAGGGTAAATTTCATTCAACTCTATGAAATTTAGAATACACTAGCTGATACCCGTGGCTCCGCCCACGCGGAGGTCGGTTATCGTATTTTGGTAATATCTCCGGTTCTACCACCAATTGGAATGTTAGATTCTGTTAGATTGGTGGTACGATACGGTTACGGTAGATACGGTAGATTGTAATTCTGACAAAGACTTTTCTAATCAAAATCCGTTCAGTAGTTTTGCGTCCATCGCGAACAAACAGACAAGATTTCAAAAAACAAAATGTAGGGTTCTTTATCAAGTATTTTTTTAAATATCAATGTACATACAACCAATTTACAATTTTATAATAGTATAGATAAATACACAGACTCACACCTGGCTCCCTCTTAGGTAGGCAGAGACAACCTACCGATTGTTTCCGTCAAGCTTCCAAGCTACCGGCTGTCAACAATGTCCTTTTTTATTTCAGATTTATATTCTTAGCACGCGTGCAATATGATTTATCATTTTTCAAAAGTTTATTTAGGATGAGTAATACAAAACCATACGTATAAAAATATTCAAATTCAACGGACTTTGATTCGGAAAACCGTATCAGTCTGTTGTGTGACAGTAAATTTCACAATCCATAGACCTTCAGGTCTCCTACACCTGATACAGCACGATTTAAAGAAAAAGTCATACACTTCGAATATAATATCAGCCTATTTTGAACGTGTCCACTACGCAGGTTGGTTACCAAATAGCTGGTGATTGGATAACATAGACAACAACGTATTTAGCGTTTATCTCTGGTTATACGTGCTAAATGTTTTTTTTATTAACATCAACTTCACACGCCAAGGGTATTTGAATCTGGAACAATAGTTTGGTGTTGGAAGTAGGTCGTTTTGTATGTAAATTTCATATTTTAAAATGTACCTATGTTTATATTAGTAATGTAATTCAAAAAGGAGGAGGTTCTATGTTCGTCACTATCTTTTTTTTAAGGTACAGTGTCTTTCTATGAAAATTATGAAACAGAATTATGTAAACAAACCAATTCGTTTTTTTTAACTAATTTCTAAAGAAATACCTACTACGATTTGGAGACTAGGAAACCAAGACTTTTTAGTAACTAACTCTATAGACAAATATAAAATATTGATTTTTGAAATTTTTTATTTTAAATTGTACACCACGCAAGTGTAGTAATGCATTATTTAGACCGGTACATTTTTATTAAAGATACTCTGTCTATGTTCCACAATATAATATAAATAAATAAATTACTTTTACCTTTATGCGTGTGTAAAAAAAAACGTTCCGCATACTCAAGTGTCATTATGATCCGTTAGAATGTAATCTTTGAAGTAGCCTTTGAATCTTGGATCGACGTTTGCCATCGATTAGGGCTGTCAATCCAAACCATAGATTATATTATATTCTAGAGAATCCTAACGTTCCTTTTTCTTTCCTTTTCTAAGAATTAGTTAGTGAGTCTTAAAGGTCTCATTGCCACGCATGCTGAAGACTGGGTATAGTCTTGGACTTGGACTAAGGTCTTGGATGCAACCAAAATCAATCGTTAAGATGATGAGACGAGGTTGTTGTGGGACGAAGGAAGGGATCACTATTCCACGCGGGCAAAACCGAGTGCTAGGCAAGTACTGTTATAAAGATAAGTGTTCAATGTAGTACAATAACCCTCCGACGCATACCAGACTACTTATGAAGGTATTTTAAGTTTATCTCATTAATGACACTAATGACGTTACCCGTCGAATCGTTAGCTTTGACGTTTACTGTCGCCTTTTGACAATTATGATTACGTCAATATTATAACAATGTAGGTATGTACTATTTAAATCCGTCCTACTAATGTTACAGATGTGAAAGATTGTGAAGATGCATGTATGGATGAATGTTTGTTACTCTTACATGCGAATACACATAACATATTAAATTATAGTAAATTCACAACTTTTTATACCGAGAATAGGTTCCTGTGGGTCACGAGAACGGGAACAGAATTTCATTCGGGTGGAGCCACGGACAACGGTTAGTATGTACTGTAATAATAAAATTCACGTTTGATGACATAACAATTATCCACCCTATCTGATCATGGAACTAGTATGTAGAAAAAGGAACTCTTCAACGTCTACTTATTCGGTTAATTTTAACGAGTCCCACACATTTGGTAATCGTATTTTATGTTTTTTCCACTACAAAAATAATCATTTTTGAGTTACAGACAGACTTCTAAAACGAAACCTGTGGCCTTGAGACGAGCTTCATCTAATGATGGTCATATTCTGCACTAGTTTGGTCCAGATGTCAATGGGCAAGTCATTAGTTGCTTATTGGCTAAGCTACAAGGCCGCGACCTCAATGCACAACTCTCTCTTTAGTACTTCTAATTGTAGCGTCGTATTGAATTGTCTTAGTGATGGACAATACATACTTCTGTCAATTCATTGAGTACAATATGCTAACGCAGCTTAAATTCAATTAAACTCGTTTTAGGGCTTAGTGGGTGATTCGCACAAATTGGTTCGCATACTTTGTGCGAAATGACACGTTATCACAGAATACATTTATTCATCTAGCATGAGTTTCAGCTTCAATTAAATTGAGCCAAATGTAACGTTTAAAATTCTCCTAAGTCGCAGTTCCTATTGTTGGTCAAATCCTCTATTAGGCCCGGATATTCTAGAACGATACTCTGTCATGAGTCTCAACTTGTAACAAGTTTTAACTACAGATTGTACTGTAGAACTAAACTTGAGCGGAAATTTTATGAGCGCTCAGGTGATTTGCGTTCATAAAATTTCCACTAAAGTTTAGATCTAGAATACAATATATACATAGAACTAGTCTCAAGTCGAGATTCATGACTGAGTATCGTTCTAGAATACGGGCCTTAGACTGACTTTCATCGGTGATTTTTATTAATTTAATTAAAGAGTGTGCACTGGAATTGCACAACTTGATACCTCCAAGCCCTTTCCACTAACGAACGACCAGACGCACAGCGACGCGCCACCGCTACATGGTGAATATTCCACTCATACGCACGAAACGTTTCGGCGACACATTTTATTATACGTACAGCTAAGGAGTGGAATTGCCTGCCTGAGTCTGTGTTTCCGGAAAGCTATACCTCGGAATCTCAAGTCTCGAGTGAATAGGTTCCTTCTAGGTAAACGTGATCCATCGTAGATCACATCGTCACTTACGATCAGGTGAGATAGAGGTCAAACGAACTTTCGAATTAAAATTACTATGTATTCCTTACTCTTAAATATAACGAATGTACGCAGTGATCTGATATATCCAAAAAAGAAGATGCGGCACTTGACATACACTAATCTGTAAGTGCGAACGAGAACAAAGTATGACTTCTGTCATACAACGAGGTACTACACTTGACTTCGCGATAGAATTGAGATAACATATCTACCTCACTTTAACAGAAGATCATTGACTGTACGTAACCATGTTGTGTATTTATTTAAATCTTCACACATTATGTTATTATAATTTGATTTTATGCTTTTGCTTCAACCACAGATTACCTATTATTCTAACTTTAACGGTGAATGAAAAAACCATTTGCATGCTGGAGATTTCTATTTCTTCAGAAAGTTCTATAAATATCTGCACGATATGAATGAGATGGACTTCCGGTAGAAGTGCCGTATCCAGCAATAGGGATAAAACCCGACCCCACCAGGCGACCCAAAGTCCGCCGGGAACCTTTCGAGGGCTTACCCGGGGTGCCCGGCAATGGACACTTGGGGAGGACACCGTGTGGTTTTAGTCGGTCCGATTCCGACACGCCTACCCCATCGTCGGCACCGATGGGCTGAACCCGTGGGGGATTCCATACATAAAAAAGTATAGCTTTTTTTATGCTACTAAGACAGCAAACTAGCATACGGCTCTTTTGATGATAAGCGCTCAAAATGGATTTATTTTATTTACAACTACTGCTAATTGATTTCGATGCGGGTTGCAAGATGTTTTAACTTTTCCTGGAACTTCCCGAGCGTTATTATTCCGTGTTTTCGTACTCCACGCTGGGGTAGGGTTGCCACCCCTACTTTATTGTACGTAATTTCAGGTAATTTTACTCTAAACTTTATATAAAAACAATAAAATACCTACGCGAAAATACTTTAAAGAACGAAGCTCTTGGCTCTGTTTACTGCTTCGGCGACATTTGGTTCGATCGACTGCCGTATGATCTCCCAACCACGAGAGCAGAAGCCTGCGCCAGAACCTCTTCCGTCTATCAGCAGGTGTACCGGCTTGCAGGTGAGTTTGACATAACATCTACTGGTGGTAGAAATTTGATGACACAAATTTGTCACAAAATTCGGCCGGGTGGGTACCACCGCGCATGATTGCGAAAAATCCTCCATAGTAATCCAATTTCGGTTTGATTGCGTTCAGGGGTCAGCAAGTGCATAGCCGGGCAGGGGATTTGTGGTCGCAGCACTAGTAGGACCAGTGGGTGTCACGCGGTGCTGCGACGACAATCCTCTTTTATTGAGGCCGTCAAGCTGAGTGCCACCATTGTTAACATGGTACGTGTATGTAATGGTGACCCTCTTTCCTGAGACTTTACCTTCAGCTTACCATCAGGCGAGGTGAAGTCAAATTGACGTGTCCTATATATAAAAAAAAAATAACCCACGAAAATCTAAGCGAGCTCCTTACAGTTTCTGACTATGTATTTAACCATTTGCTCCGTGGGCGCCAGACTCCCAGATTATTACAAAACAAACAAATATAATGTCCTCAGTTCTCTTATTGTATTTGCTCAACAGATAACTATACCTTTAGTTAAGACAATACAACACAATACGGCATTCTAGTTTTTGTAATCAAATACGAACAATAGGCACACAGAACTATTTTGTAAATAAAATCGTAACGACCGTGTACTAATATTGAGATATTGAAACTTTTAGTATAGTAATAGGTTTTATTGTTCAACTAGCTGATGCCCAACGGCTCCGCTCGCAAGGAATTCTGTACCTATTCCCGCAGCCCATGGAAACATATTCCAGGAATTAAAAGTAGCCTATAAGTTATTCCAGAGTATATTCTATCCCTGTACCAGGTATTTGCCAGATCCGTTAAGCCGCGGTAGCCTAGTGGTATGGGTAATGGACTGCTGAGACGAGGTCTCGGCTTCGATCCCAGGTTTTACCATGGCACACACCAATGACTTTCGATGCTTTTCGAAGTTATGTGTGTATTTATCGCAGGCTTATAAGTGCCCGGTTAATGGCAATAGGCTCGCCACCTATTACATTGGGACCTAAACATAAACTGGCGAAATGTGGGTGCTAGCACCTCTGCCTACCCCTTCGGGGATATAGGCGTAAGTTTATGTTATGTTATATGTTAAGCCGTTAGAGTGTGATTGAGACACAAACTTTCACATTTATAATATTAGTAGGATAGGATAGTAGAATAGATATTTTGTTGCAGGACTGTTTGGGGCCCCACTAAGACCGTCGGGGTCAAACCAACACCTGTTGATCGACGGAAGAGGCTCATGCGCCGTAAAGCCAAAAAAAAGGTGATATCAACCACACTAAGATGATAACATAATTGCCTGACAGATAAATAATCAGTTTTACAGCTTCTGTAATTGTTGTGTAGATAATTACTATAACATACATTATCATTTATATAATCCGAGAGGGCCATAGTTTACCCGAGCTGGCTAGGGCCAGGGCGGCGAGAAGTGTCGTGCGGTGTTCCGCAGGGGTCGGTCCTAGGGCCACTCCTGTGGAACATCGGATACGACTGGGTGCTGCGCGGTACGTTGCTCGAGGGTGTCAGCATAGTGTGCTATGCTGACGACACCCTCGTTATGGCGCGGGGAGCAACGTATCGAAGCGCGGCACTGAAGGCCACGGCAGGGGTTGCTCAAGTCGTGGGTCGAATACGGCGGCTGGGACTTGAGGTGGCTCTCCATAAATCCGAGGTTATGTGTTTTCACGGGCCTCGGAGAGGACCACCTGCGGGAACCGGCATAACCGTAGGGGGCGTAAGCATCGGCATCGAGCCCACGATGAAGTACCTTGGGCTCGTACTCGATAGCCGATGGGACTTCGGACCTCATCTCCGAAGTCTGGTCCCGAAACTGAGGGGGGCTGCGGCCGCGCTATCGCGGCTGATGCCCAACGTTAAGGGACCCAACGCCCCCACTAGGAGACTGTACCTGGGGATCGTGCGAAGCATGGCCCTATACGGGGCCCTCGTATGGGCGGAGACTCTGGCGGCCCGCAACGTGGCTGTTCTTAACAGCCCGTTAAAGGCGATGGCCGTCAGAGTCATCAGGGGGTATCGCACGATCTCCGTCGAGGCGGCATGTCTCCTAGCTGGGACCCCTCCATGGGACCTGGAAGCGAGAGCCCTTGCGCTGCTGTACCAGTGGCGCAAGGAGGCGCTGGAGCGGGGCCATAGGCCGGAGCCCCGAGAAATCAGGGCTCAGCGGTCCCTGCTCCGCCAGGAACTCATGGAGAGATGGAGGGTGCGACTTGAGCACCCAAGGTGGGGGGAATCCACCATTGCGGCGGTGAGACCGATCATGAAGGAGTGGTTGGAGAGGGACCATGGGGACCTCTCCTACCGGATGTGCCAGATGGTACCGGACACGGGTGTTTCGGTAAGTATCTGTGGCGCATCCACCGGGAGACAACGCCGCAGTGCCAGCACTGCGAGGATCCTGGCGAAGACACGGCGCTCCACACGTTGGTGGAGTGCCCTGCGTGGGCGAGTCAACGCCGGGATCTCGTTGCGGTCCTGGGCGTGGACGTTCTCTCGTTGGAGACCATGGTGAGGGCCGCGGTCTCCAACGGGAGCAAGTGGCACGCCGCCGCCTCTTTCTGCGAGCAGGTAATGCGCGCGAAAGAGACGGCGGAGAGGGAGCGGGAAAGAACCCTGCCCCCCGAGTTTCGCAGTCTGCGGCGAGGACGCCGCAGACTCATCTACGCCCGGGACTACCGACCTCCATGATCGGGGCCTGAGGACGGCAGTTGGCCGACTCGCCGTCCTTACAGAAGCAGGCCGTGGCGGAGGCGTGTCGTGTGTGCCCTACACACGCCTGCCAACTCACCGAAGCGGGATAAAACCCGACCCCACCAGGCGAGGCCGCGGTGGCGGCCAAAGTCCGCCGGCAACCCTGGGGTTATCCTTTCGAGGGCTTACCCGGGGTGCCCGGCAACGGACACTTGGGGAGGACACCGTGCGGTTTTAGTCGAGACACGACATAACCACCCCCGCAGGCCGGCGGGGGGGTATCCGAAGGGATTTCCGCACGTAAATAAAAATAAAAAAATCATTTATATAATCAAAGACATTAACTATGTTTATAAATAAATCGTGGAAGTAGCTACAGCTGAAGCTAGTAAAAGCTAGTGACTTCTTTGCAAGTAGACTGGCGGTACAGAACAAAAAGTTTGGTATGGCGAAAGGCCACTACTTGATCAGCAATACTGTCATACAGATGACATTATATAAGTCGGGTTTTATCCTGCTTCGGTGAGTTGGCAGGCGTGTGTCACGACACGCCTCCGCCACGGCCTGCTTCTGTAAGGACGGCGAGTCGGCCAACTGCCGTCCTCAGGCCCCGATCATGGAGGTCGGTAGTTCCGGGCGTAGATGAGTCTGCGGCGTGCTCGCCGCAGACTGCGAAACTCGAGGGGCAGGGCTCTCTCCGGCTCCCTCTCCGTCGTCTCTTTCACACGCATTACCTGCTAGCAGAAAGAGGCGGCGGCGTGCTACTTGCTCCCCTCGGAGACCACGGCCCTCACCATGGTCTCCAACGAGAGAACGTCCACGCCCAGGACCGCAACGTGATCCCGGCGTTGACTCGCCCACGCAGGGCACTCCACCTTCGTGTGGAGCGCCATGTTTTCGCCAGGATCCTCGCAGTGCTGGCACTGCGGCGTTGTCTCCCGGTGGATGCGCCATAGATACTTACCGAAACACCCGTGTCCGGTTAATATCTGGCACATCCGGTAGGAGAGGTCCCCATGCTCCCTCTCCAACCACTCCTTCATAATCGGTCTCACCGCCGCAATGGTGGATTGCTCAAGATTGGATGCTCAAGTCACACCCTCCATGTCTCCATGAGTTCCTGGCGGAGCAGGGACCGCTGAGCCCTGATTTCTCGGGGCTCCGGCC
Source organism: Cybosia mesomella (assembly GCA_946251805.1). NCBI lineage: Eukaryota > Metazoa > Arthropoda > Insecta > Lepidoptera > Erebidae > Cybosia > Cybosia mesomella. Next base: position 22,909,837 of record OX276407.1, read on the forward strand.
TATGGCCCCGCTCCAGCGCCTCCTTGCACCACTGGTACAGCAGCGCAAGGGCTCTCGCTTCCAGCTCCCATAGAGGGGTCCCGGCTAGGAGACATGCCGCCTCGACGGAGATCGTGCGATACCCCCTTATGACTCGGACGGCCATCGTCTTTAACCGCCGTTTAGAACAGCCACGTTGCGGGCCGCCAGTCTCCGCCCATACAGGGGCCCCGTATAGGGCCATGCTTCGCACGGTCTCCAGGTACCGTCTCCTAGTAGGGGCGTTGGGTCCCTTAACGTTGGGCATCAGTCGCGATAGCGCGGCCGCAGCCCCCCTCAGTTTCGGGTCCAGACTTCTGAGATGAGGTCCGAAGTCCCATCGGCTATCGAGTACGAGCCCAAGATACTTCATCGTGGGCTCGATGCCAATGCTTACGCCCCCTACGGTTATGATGGTTCCCGCAGGTGGCCCCCTCCGAGGCCCGTGAAAACACATAGCCTCGGATTTGTGGAGAGCCACCTCGAGTCCCAGCCGAAACAGCTTGTCGAGTATAACAAATTCCTATACGACACTTCCATGGTTCGCGGGGGGTGAGGGGCGTAAAGCGGGACGTGATATACTGAACGTCCCACATCAATTTGCCAAGCTATAATATAAATAGAACTCATTGGTAAAAGTATATAAATAAATACTAGACTATATACTATAATATAATTACTATTAAAATGTCGAATAAGTGCCGATGGCTATGGCTACAGATCTTAAGGTCAAACAGCGATAACAGTGACCCACTCATCTCTTGACCTTAATTTTAGAAATAAATTGCTCGGCGATTTATGGTGTTGATTTCAGATTGGAATTTACTTCTGCGGAAATGGTTAAAATATTGTTTCACGCCTGTTTATCTCAGTAAAGACAAGCAGATTACACCCTGTACAGTACAGTGGACCTAGACAAAGTGGCATTCTACTAGTGGAATTGCTACGAAGCGTACCTTCAAAAGTCCGAAATGTCCCATACAGTGACATTATTTGTTACACGTGACATGTCGACAAATAATGTCACTCTCATACATTACGGACTTTTGAAGGTTCACTCCGAAACTATTCCGCTAGTAGAATGTCACTTTGTCTACAAGCTCAGGACCGTAAGCGCTGTCCTCTTATGAAGTATAGTTGTTAATTGCGTGGATACCCAAAGGAAAGATGGCCGAAAGCTAAAGTAAAGCGTATATTTTATGGCATCCTCTTGCTGTAGTTCGAGGATATTTGGTTAGCTTAATTAATTGGTCTCATGTAACACAGGGCTGGTACAAAGCCGTCTGCGGGAGACGTTTCTAAATTATTTCTTCATGTTAAGAACCTCTAAAAAAGTTTATCCCAATAATTTATTTGAAAAACCCGCAAATTGTTCCATATACAGTGACGCGTTTCTTTATATTTGGTCTATCAACTTGACTACAGCTGCCTGTCCAGTAAATTCTCAAAAGCCACCATTCCAAATGCTATCCAACCTATCCAACGAAGTAAAGAAATAGGTCTAAAGGCCACTAACGCTATAAAGTATCTTTTGACCTTTTAATATTCGGAAGTAAGTAAGTACCTAAATTAATTTCTTAACAAAAATTTGATGGTTTCTTTTCTGGATTTAAAATTACAAATGAGTTCTGCGGAAATAATTACATACTTACATTTTTACACATTTTACACATTTTAGTAGACAATTATTACCTATTTTAACCTAACATAACTTCGCGCCTGTATCCCCGAAGGGGTAGGCAGAGATGTATTAAACACCCATGATTCGCCAGTCATATTAGGACCAATGTAATAGGGGGCGAGCCTATTGCCATCTACCGGGCACATTCCGTTATAAATAAAATTAAAGTGTCTGTTTGTAACATTTCAATAACAGATTTTAAATGAATGCATACAAGTGTAGTGCGATACATGTAACATATAAAAAAAAAATTGTCCTTCTTTCTGTCTGTTTCAATTAGGTAATACCTGGAACGGCTAGGTCGATTTTGAAAGGACTTTCGTGGCAGATAGGTAATATAAGACGTAACATGGGCTACACATATTTTAGAAAAAGAATTACGGTTCTGAGCCAAAAAAATTAATTCTTAAAAATCTGAATCCACCTTCAACTGATGTTGTTACTACAATCGGAAAACGGGAGGTCCAGATGGCTGAGATAGACTGGATGCGGAAGGCGAAGGATCCGGTATCCCTATACACCGAATCCTTCGCCATTTTTTTTTTACTGAACAGCACCATCTGAACCCGAAGTAAGCGTAGCTTCATTAGCTTGCGATATGGGTTCCAGAATGCGGATAAACATACTTGGATATTTTTTTGTTAAATATCTATATATCACTTATACATAGAAACACCGACACCAATGACCCAGAACTATATTATTAATGCATACAAATATTTGATCTGAGCGGGAATCGAACCCGGAACCTCATATGTGACAGTCGATCGCTCTACGCAACAGAAGGATAGTCCTATGTCCAGCAGTGGGCTGCAATAGGTTAATCGACTGACACTACACAAAATTATTTCTACTACTGCAAACTTTACTTACGTACTTAACCAGGTAATTGAACTCGAGACCTCACACATGCACACATGGCAGTCACACTACTGCTATCCAAAATATTTGTAGGATAAAAACCAATGACTTCTATAACTTCTAACCTAACCTTACCAATGACTACTAGACTGGCTGTTCAGAATCGGTAGATATCGATGACCGGCAACAAATGCAAAAATGCCTACATTTTTTCTGTCACATGGATGATATTAAAAATTTCATAGAAAAAAAATAATTAAAATGTCAAAATTCATCAACTTAATTAAGCGTAGCGAGCTGAAGGCGAGCGAAGCGTCTTTGGTTTCAAAGTTGCATTTCAAACAAATGATACTCCTCCGAGACCGTTTGACCGATCTCGACCAAATTTGCCACGGTGATCAAGTAGACATTACTGAGTGTCGTAAGGGGTCGAATGTCCAGATCGGTCTTACCATCGAGGAATAATCACCGAAAAACCAAATCAATGGAAAAAGTCGACCACGGGTCACGTTGACCTATTGTTGGATAGGCAAATCTCGCTACGCTGAAGTTTGGGTTGATTGCCAAGCTGGCAACCGTCCTAGTTATCTAGTTTCTGAATCCCGTTCCACATTCGAAATTCAAATTTCATTCCCGCTTCACTCAGAAAACGAGGAACAATTTTTTTCTTCTAAGCTGCTTGTCGGTAGTATGCATGCCATGGAAGTCATTGATAAAAAAATATATCCCAATGTTACCATTGCACAAATTTAATACGATACGATCAACAAACCGGTTCATCCATCTCGCGCTCAATATATTGACCTCCGGACCGGTCACACACGCTACTATTGCCTCAGCCCCCGGGCCACTTCCTGCTAGATCACCGCTAATTTGTACCGGTTTTGGTTTCCACAATATTTTTGTTAATGACATTGATGTCGGTGTTCATTTCTTTATACTTACTTGAGGAAATTATGTCAGAATTTGATTTGGAATGTTTGAATGGACTTTATGAATGTATGACTGAATGCATTTTGAATGTATGGATGAATCTATAAATATGAAAATAAAAGTTAGTAGCTAACCGTATGTTTGTGGGTGTCGCAAAACTCGAAAAGTATTCGAAGGATTGACCTGAAATTTTTACAGGTCATTGTGTTTTCTAGTGTTTCATACTTCGTATCCCAAAGTACCCACGGTAACGGAACATATTATTAAGTCACAGTGGGCTCTAGACCTAGTTCTAGATCTATTCTAGAATCTATAACCTGTTCTCAAATGAATAGGATTCTTTAGTGTGGGTGACTTTCTATACATATGTATTCTATTAAAATATTTTTTGAATCTATACAAATAAATAAAATTGATGTGTCTGTTTGTAATATTAACTAGTTGCAGCACAGCTATTTACCGAATAAAACGCTTATTCGAAACAAAATGAAGAATCAGTCTACTCCATTCATTCATGCTACGCATCAGAAATTTGATCTTTTCGAATAGAAGCAATTAACATTCTTCAATGTATATCATGTAATTCAATTTAAAATGTAAGACGGAAAGGAGGCATTGTCTCATCAGTAAATTGTTGTAATTTAAAACTAGGTATGTTGTTTAAAACAGCGGAAATAAATCCCTGAGAAACAATTTCAGAGTTTTGCTTGCATTTGCATAGAATATGAGCAAAATTTGTTTTTAATGTTAAACATTTGTCTGTTACCCTTACATAAATGATTTTTATATTAACATACATATACTCACGCCTTTTTATCTACCACCGGGTAGGTAGCGACAACAGTCAGCTAGTTGCTTCTGTCTTAACGAACTTCAAGAGCTTCCTTTTCATGCAAACCGGTGGTTTCGACTACTTATGACCTACCATTTTTATCAATTTGATCAGTTTACGTTCTGTGAAGTCGACTCCGGCCTCTCTGGCACCCTTACTGTGCCTTAATATGCCTACTTGGTGTGTCATTCGCTCAGTACTCACTCTTTATATGTACCCAATAGCATTCCCTTTGTATTCTAAATAACCTTTTTAAAATCAAAACAAGTAACTCTGTATTGAATTAAACCTTCATTTAGAAGGCAAATAGATGCATCGACCAGCGCACTGTACCCTCGCACAAATGTATGACCACCTAGGCACCATCTTGAAGACAATCGCGTGGTATTCCATTAGTGGCAAGTGCAGGTATAGAAATGAAATATGATGTATTGTTATACTATTTTAAAGCTTGAGGCCATTTGTAATTTAGAACTAACCTTTTTGAATAAAGAACACAATCAGATATAAATAAAGTACGAGGTTTGACCTTCGTTTTTTGTTATTCTATTTTTAATCATTTTGTTGGTAGTTTTATTATCTGTGATTTTAAATCGGAAATTTATGCAATTCATAGATAGATCACAATGCCTCTTGTGTAGGTGGGTAGGCACCTAGATAGAACTAAAAGTTTGGTCATTCGGTTATGATCAATGACTTCTATGTATACTAGACACGCAGAACAAAAAGGGGTGAGGCAGAAACGGGGGCGGGGTACGGAACGCCTTACCATAAACTCATAATTTTGGTGCTCTGACACTACTTGATACATGTCAGGTGAAGATTTGATATAAAATCGTATAAAATAAATTTAATAAACTCTGTGGCTATGACTGAAACGAAAAGTGGCGCCAAAGTAAACTATGGTACAATACAAAAATCTCTACCACCTTTTTTATTCTGAGCTGCCAGTCTAGTATACGTAGAAGTCCTTGGTTATGGTTCAGTTATCAGCTATGTTGTTGATATTTTTTTCAAGATTAATACGTGTGATGTGAGTGTGTGTAAGTGATGAAAGTTTAATTGATTAAGTAACACTTATTAGAAGTTCATATCGGTTTCAAATCTGCATACGGCACTCCCGAATTGTGACAGAATTTTTGTTCAAAACTGCTAGTTTGGTTGGTTAACAGTCTATGGTTGATCAGAAATATTTGAAACGCGCTTTTATATCACAATCATAGATATCTAATTCGCTCGGTGGTGATAATCAAGTACCTAAGGAAGTACCAAGTACGATAGGGTACAACGGAACGCGGGATTCCAGTACGAACTTGAAGCCGTCAGACAGCGATTGCATAGTGTTGTACTTACCCTACCTTTTCTTTTTGTGCGGAAATCCCTTCGGATACCCCCCGCCAGCCAGCGGGGGCGGTTATGTCGGTCTTGAACCGACTAAAACCGTCCTCCGTCTCGGGTCTACAGGCGCCGGGGTGTAAGGTTACCCATAGTGCATATCCCTCGCACTCCGACTGAACCTGGGCCATTCGCAGTGTCCCCTCTGATAACAGCAGAGGGGTACCTGGAGCGGCCCCCACCCTCGCGGGCCTTGCAGGCCCGCCATGCCCCGACCCCCTCGTGCAATGGGGTCAGCTGGCCCTGAAAAGGGCCGGTTGGTCAGACTCTTGACCGTTGACGTTGACGCCAGCTACTCCAGAGGAGCAATCAATGATGCGTCATCGCCCACGTTGCCCAGGGTGCACCAAACTTTGAGGTGATCCAACCAGTCGCACCCCGTACTTACCCTACCTATCTTGATTCTTCAACAAGTGCAGAATAAAATATTATCTTTTCACATCACCAACGATACCAACTAATTCTATCTAATATTATATGACGTGATAATGTAGTGTTACATTTCAATAAGGTAGTTTTCTACAATTAAAATGCTTTAAAAATTACTGGTGGTAGAAATTTGATGACACCAATTTGTCACAAAATTCGGCCGGGTAGGTACCACCGTGCACGATTGCGAAAAACCCTCCATAGTAATCCAATTTCGGTTTGATTGCGTTCAGGGGTCAGCAAGTGCATAGCCGGGCAGGGGGATTGTGGTCGCAGCACTAGTGGGACCGGTGGGTGTCACGCGGTGCTGCGACGACAATCCTCTTCCGATGAGGCCGTCAAGCTGAGTGCCACCATTGTTAACATGGTACGTGTATGTAATGGTGACTCTCTTTCCTGAAACTTTACCTTCAGCTTACCATCAGGCGAGGTGAAGTCAAATTGACGTGTCCTAAATATAAAAAAAAAGCCGTTATTATTTAAGCGTTTTTATTATTTTTGAAATGTCAATATAAGCACAACTGATATTTACTAGACAACAGAAAGGTGTGACGTCATACGTTATTACTTACATACAACTTTCAACAGTGGTTACCGACTGCTTTAGCATTTATTAAAAAGAAACTGATTTGATAAGGTAGGTACTTTTACTATTTTACAGCCTTCGCAAAATTTGCATCCAATTTACTTTTGAAGTTTGTTTACGTGTAAGGTAACCATATCAATACATCAATATTAAAGTCCTCTGCTGGACATAGGCTTCTCCCAAATTGTGCCTTCTGCTTGCAGTCTATCCCAGCTCGCTTTTTCAGATCGTCAGTCTATACAGCTGAGAGGTATTCCGCTTCTGTTTTTCGATTCGTGGCCCTCTCTAGAATTCATGCTCTAACCATCATGGATTCTTAAGATACCTTTATATTTCATTGTTCTTTTTTCTGATTCACTTTTCATGACCATGAACAAAACCGGCAAAGAACTACACATTATTGGCCGTTTCAATCGTGAATTAATTCTAAATCTAAACTTTACTAATTCCCGCTAAAAAAAACTTTCACTAAGTACCAACCTATTTTATTAATACGTCTAGACTTTCATATTGTTGAGTCAAAATCTCAGCTATCTGTCTGCAATAAAACGTCTAACCTTAGTGACCTTCAATATCCAGATGACGAAAACAATTTATAACTATATGAAAACAGGCTTTATCGCATGATGATTCACTTAACGGCATAAATTCGTGTTAGAAACGATACATAAAATATTAAAATATATTAAAGTTTATAAAATACATGGTAAATAGATTTTTCATTCTAGAGATAATTAACAGCAAATATTACATTCCATATTTAAATTACTCGTGCCTCTCGCAGTTACCTAAAAAAAAGAGTACTATGCAAACAATGTTCAGTCATCTTGTAGGTAATCATTTTAATAAAGTCAGACTGACTAAATCAAATATGGATGGACCTTTGAGTAAAAGTGCTTTATCTTGTCCTATTGAATTTATAAGTTTAGATATCATGGATTTCCTTTAAATTAATTTACCATGTTCGTCAGAATGATGAGTGACCTTATGATTGAAAGTACAAGAAGTTATTTTCCGGATTCCAGCAGATTCGATTACCCAGAGTGGCAAACGAGTTTCCGAAAACCTTTGAATGCAGATGAATAACAAAATATTTTCCTTTGAGTAAAATTTATTGTCCCTAGTATTAAAAGTGGGAAGGTACCTTCCCTCCGCGTAGGGTAAAAAAAAATCAGCCTGTATTTCACAGATAGGTAGGTAGGTACGCACCCGCGCAATAGCGGCGGTAAGGCCCATCATGGAGGATTGGCTGGAGAGGCGACACGGAAGCCTCTCGTACCGACTGACGCAGGTGATCTCCGGGAAGGGGTGCTTCGGGGACCACCTGCATCGGATCAGGAAGGAGCCAACGCCTGAGTGTCATCACTGCGAGGACTCAGGGCTGCACACGCTGGCGGACTGCCCGGCGTGGGAGGCGCCGAGGCGTGACCTTGTGGCAGCCATCGGGGTGGGAGTCCTCTCGCTCGGCAGCATGATTGCGGCAATGGTGCGGAGCGCGCCCGGGAGAGACTTAGAACTCTCCCGGTCCGCCGAGCCCGCAACTTGCTCGCCGCGCGTCGCAGGCGACTCAGGCGCCGGAGGTCGCTTAACGACCTCCGTCCTCCATGAGCGCAGGCCTGGGGTGGCGGGTGAGGCCACCTGTCACCCCAGCAGAAGCAGGCCGGGACGGTGGGGCGACTAGCGCCCCTCCCCCAAACCGGGGCAAGACGGGGACACCGTGGTTCCCAAACCCGAGGGGGCCATCTCGAAACCGGAGATGGCCCAGGGTCAGTCGGGGTGCGAGGGATATGCTCTATGGGCAACCTTACACCCCGGCGTCTGTAGACCCGAGACGGCGTGCGGTTTTAGTCGGTTCAAGCCCGACATAACCGCCCCCGGCTGGCACGCGGGGGGTTATCCGAAGGGATTTCCGCACGATAAAAAAAAAAAAAGGTACGCGCCCGCGCAGTAACGCAAGCTTGCCGTTCATTTGACCTGTACCTTGGTAATAGTAAATGTTAAAACTTTTGAATAATTTAGTAATACTGTACTAATTTAATACTTATATTATGGTCTGTTAGGTTAATATTTTTATTTCAATTCTTGCAAATATTTGCTGCATTTACCGGCTTTTCAATTTTCCATTCAATTTAGGTCCAGTGAGGAAACTTACATGGCAACACAGGAGGACCACTTTTTGAATAAACTCTTTCTGAAAATACACATAAAAATAAAAAACACAGAAAATGTGCACAGAAACTGGAAATTGTTGTGTCTATAGTTATTTTAAAACAACATTCTCGTATTCATTTAGGTAAATATAGAGATAGACATAGACTACAAAATTAGCACTACGTGGCTGCAAAGTAGCTAAGTATTAACTTTAGGGTATATATTAAGTTTTATTTATACAAAAATACAAATTCTAAAAAAAATCGTGATAAGATCCAAACGTCACCACACACATTTATGCACGAAAAACGATTGCGTGTAAGTTAGGACGTGCTGCTAAAAACTGCTTTAAAAAATAACCTGAAATTGACCAGAAATCAAGACTGCCAAAACATAATTATTCAAAATTTTATAACATAACATAACATACGCAGAGATGTATTACACACCCAAAATTTTATATTTATTTTATTAAAATGATTATCACCACGTTTATGTTTTTCATTTATTGACAACCCAAATATTTTCAGAGTTCATGTAAGTATGTATTTGAGTTTCTTTATTCCACCATAACTTTTAAAGCCCTCAACGGATTTGAATGTATGAGGTTTCGTTAGACTTCTTACATCATTCTGAGTGATACTGGCTTCAGGTTTGTTTTTTTTATTTTAAATTATTTTTTCAATATTTTGACTTATTTTACGTGTATTCATTTTAGTCGTGGTGTTTTAGGAGTAGTCCTAGGTGTTATAAGCCTTTTTTCAGCAGACGAGATCATGCTATTTGACCTTACCAGCACAAAAAAGAAAGTTATGCATCAGCCCTGACTCATATCTTATCTATAAAATAACCTGTTATGAATAACTGCGCCAAGCTGATAAGAATATCAATATTTTTAGATGATATCATTATTATAAGTGCTTTCTTAAACGAGTTTATTTTCATACCGCATTCTTTTTGTCACCGCTATAGCCTAATACAGGAAGTACGTCCTTTCTAAGAAAACCGCAGCCACACAGTACAACACTAGTGTAATGTTTCAGTAGTGAATAGGATCGCCGTACTTTCTTGATGAAGTGCCAATACCGGTATCGAGGTTCACCAATAAAATTCAAACGTAAATTAAAAAGTACTCAATTTACTGTTCTTTATTTAAAGAGCTAAGTTAAACAATTTATTTGAATTTATCAATTAACTAAGACATATTTTAACAGTTCTCCAAAGATCGCCATAAACATAACACGTTCTTTTATCATATCCAGCCCATGAAGTTTATCTAAAACACTATAGTATTTACAAGCATATTCTAAGATGTATGTTTTCGAATAGCGTCAACATCATCTTTTTTTTTGTTTATACAGATGTTCCCGGTTACATCCGAGGCGGACCTCAGAGCTCAAGGTCCACTTACTCCTCCTGCTCCTTTTGGTTTGGTTTATACTGCCATCTGACCTCCCAACCTTGAAAGAAAATACTGCGCCAGAGTCTCCTCCGTCGATCAGCAGGCGTACCGGCTTGCAGATGAGCTTGAACCCCGCTTAAACACCCACACTACAGCGTTTGCCTACTAGTAGTTATTAGATTATATTATTATTCTTGGATTACGAAGCATTATGCTAAAGGAAGCAGTAATTAATTTTAATTAATAAAGAACCGATAACGATCGACGAGGCCTTGTATAGCTCACAAAAGAAATTGTACGCGTGCGAATGATCGTACGTTGTATAAGTGGTATTAAGACTACTCGTAGCGTTTGTGGTACAGTCAGCAATACATCGTAACACGAAAATACTAGTAATAGTACCAACTATTAGGTAATCTGTGGTCATAGTACACTTAAACTAATTAAGAATTCGCAGAAGGTAAAAATAGTACATACTTTTTTTTAAAGAATATTAGTAACCGAACCCCTCCAGTTTTTACGGGCTTGTCGCCATGAAAGAATATTTTAAAGTATTACTTTATTACTAGTACTAATGACTCACTTGTAATTCCAAAATGCCGGATAAGTTAAATGGCAGGTGACTACGTGGTGGTCGGTAACAAATGTCTGGTCTTGCCTCCTCCGCCGAACCCCGGTAGGAGGGATAGACCCGAGAAGCGCTGGTTAGACGTGAAGGTGACATGCGTGCCAATGGTCTCACTACTATGGGTGCCCAAAACCGTGCGAAGTGGAGGAGTGAACTAACGCGAGAATGATGAGAGTAACGTTCAGCAGAACGGGTTTCCCCTGATGACATCCTGCCTAAGGTAGTTAAAATAGAATCATGGCAATTTAAGCTATATTGCAAATTGCAAAATTAAGGATGTTACTATTCTTTACCTAAAAATCGTCGTGCCGATGACGACACACCCGAGGGCGCCAGATCAGTGGTCAGTAAATTGCTGACCGTACAGCTAATAGTAATGTTAATTTTCCTATTAGCAGTATATGATTACTTAAATGCTATTAGTTGGTTCTGTAGGCGAAATTTTTAATTGATTGTAAATAGGATTTGTTAAATTATTTCTTGTGTTATGCAAACATGGTTAGGTAAATTATTTGATTTACAAATAGGAATTTACAGAATACACTTTTGAAATAAATCCTTCACCTAAAATTAAGATTGACTTTTACCAGGATTTATCTGGTTCTTATTTTTCGAGCTTTTTTATGAATTATAGGCTCACGTTTGAACTCTATCTCACCTGGTCGTAAGTGACGATGTGGTCTACGATGGATCACGTTTGCCTAGAAGGAACCTATTCACTCGAGACGTGAACGTGGGAACGTATTCCGTGGATAAAAAGTAGCCTATGTCCTATTCCAGACTTTAATCTATTCTAATCTATTCAGCCAGATCCGTTCAGTCGTTCTGGCGTGATTGAGTAACAAACATCTATCCGTACATCCATCCATTCAAACTTTCACATTTATGATATTAGTGAGATGGGATGAAATAATTTCATTACCACAAACAATTCATCAATTTGAATAGTTCAACACGTCTAGTTTGTAACTTGGTAAGTCTCCGGTTTAGCCACGCCTAGTGGAGTTAATCACACGGTTATTGCGGACAATAGCCACTTAAGTACTTGTATTAGTTGTGTTTGTGTATTGAAGTAAGGCATTCTGAAAAAAACCACAAAAAATTACTGCTCTAAATACTTTCGATCGCAGTGAAAGATTAGGCAAATAAAAGAAGATAGGTTTGCGCAAAATGTTTGTGTAAGGTATGAAAAGTGAGAGTGATGTAACTTATAAATCTGCAATTTTGAGTTTATACTTTATTTTCTACTAATGTTATACGAGTATGAAAGTTTATAAAAATGTTGGTAATGATGTTTGCTACTCAAAATCACGCTCAAACGACTAAACGAATGCTAAAACTCAGGTGGCAGACAAGCTCACGGCCCACCTGATGGGAAGCGGTCACCGTGGCCTATGGACGTGTGCAACACCAGAGGCGTCACACTCGCGCTGCTGACCCTAAAAAAAAAAAGAAATTGCAAAGCAGGAATAGCCTTTAGTCTTCCGGGAAGACCAAAGGCTACTCCCGCCTCTCCCTTCTTTTTTAGTTTTTGTGCTGTCAGAAGGAAGACTCTTCCCTCTGACAGCACAAAAACTCTCAGTGAGCTCTACACAGCCTAAAAATAAATGTCAATTAGCAACCAATCGCGTTGTTCAACATGACATCTTCACAACTTTTTAACCTTTTTTTTTTTTTTTTTTTTTTTCGTGCGGAAATCCCTTCGGATACCCCCCCACCGGCCAGCGGGGGCGGTTATGTCGGGCTTGCACCGACTAAAACCGCACGCCGTCTCGAGTCTTCAGACGCCGGGGTGTAAGGTTACCCATAGAGCATATCCCTCGCACCCCGACTGACCCTGGGCCATCTCACCACAAACAGCATCGCTCATACTGTCTCCTCTGAAAGCAGAGGAGTACGGAGAGCGATGTGTTCCCGCCATGTTGGGTATTGGCCGACGATCAATGCCAACCCTATGAAGGGGAAGCCATTGACCGCCGCCCAGGGTGTACCGGCCGCTCCGATTCCGTTTCCCCCGGACTGCAGCGGGATCGGAATCGGAGCGACACTCGAGGAGGTTACCCAACACCCCCACAACTTTTTAACCTGGTGTATCAAAATGCTGTGAAGATGCTCGTCAGCCGTGTAGAGCTTCTGTTTGATTTTATATTCCTTTTTTCATCGAAAGCCTGCGCCAGAGCCTCGTCCGTCAATAAGCAGATGAACCGGCTTGCAGGTGATGTTGGCGTTGGCGTTTCATCGGTTTTTATAATTCATGATTTTATAGGAATTCCGTAGTGATAATAATCGTGTTATAGCTTGAAAATGAAAGTAGGTACTATGTATTAGTGTTAATCACAGCTATATAATCGTTCTAATGTACTTAGTTTACCTGTATTTGAGTTTCGTACATTATTGCACCATTCAGTTATAAGCAGTTTTGATCATATAAAAATATGATTCAGATTCAAAATCGTAAAAAATTGAGTTATAATTTGTTTCTTTGTATGTGCTGATATTTTAATTATTGCAAATGATGAAGCAATGTTATAAAATGTTTATTTAGAGATAAAATTTTCGAGATTATTAAAACACTGACTGTGTCAGTGACGCAGCGGATGTGGTTACTGTATATGAGGTCTCAGGTTCGATTCACAGGTGAGAAAAATTAATATTATAATTAGTTAGAAAACTCTCAGTACTGAATGGAGTCTGGGTCACTCTCGAACCCCAAGGGTGAGTATAAACAATAGTTAGGGGGCAAGTTTACATATTATTTATTAGGTGTCGAGCGGACATACCCACCTCATCGCTGGCACCGGTGGGGTGTTACCCGTGGGGGTTTCCACACGTAAAAAGAAAAAAAGATGTCGAGGGGCCGAGAGTGGACTAAATGTGGAAAATGTGCCCGGTTAATAGCAATTGGCACGTCCCCTATTCGTTACACATATTATTTAAACTAGGTAAGTCCCCGAAGAGGTAGGCAGAGATGTTCATAACTTTGCTTTTTGGTCACACGTTATAGGGAGCGAGCCTAAAACCATCAACCGGGTACTTTTTCGCAGGCTGTATGATATTATATGATAAGGCTGTTTGATGGAGAACAGCAATATCCCTTCGTTGCTTTGTACGACACCCACGGATAGAGACAGGAAGATCATGCATAGGTACTTCCCGCGAACCTATGGTATCAAAAATATAGCTTGCATAATGTGGCTTAATATTTAAACCTCTACCTTTCGAGGACACTCAGGCGTGAGTATATGAAACACTGCTAGGAGTGCTAGATAGTAGGAAACGAAGAGCCGGAGGCAAGCGACCGTGACGTTTCAAAATAGCACTTAAAGTAGCGCTATCTCACTTTACCACGAAAGATATGCATAAGTGTGAATAGAAACGAATGCAAGTTGAAGTAGAACATCTACTTCAACTTTTTGCGCTCCGTCGACATTTGATACTTGATTTTTGATATTTTAGTCATAAGAACGAATGAGATTTATTTTACTTGGGTATCTCTATAGAAAAGACATTAACAATACATATTTACTCCAATTAAAAACTTTATTTTAAATATATCATTGCCGCCGCTTAATAATACTGCATTAAAAAAGCTATTTATAAATTGTCGCCATTTTAGAATATTATAACTATTAAACAAAAACAATAGATTATTACCACCATCTGCATTACATAATATACAAACAAATTCACAATATTTTGCAGAGATTTTAAAAAAAGTTTTGAAAAATATAAATTATTATTTGTCTCTGAACATTGGAGATTTTTTAAAAATTGCTTGTATTATGTTAAATGAATAATTCTGAACACAAAAATATTTGTTTTGGAACTGTTGTGTTTGTTCGCGATGGACGAAAAATCTACTGAACGGATGTTGGTGCGGTTTTTTCCAATAGAAGGAGGAGAGAAGGTCTTGGTCAAACTTAAAATCTGTCGCAGGTTTGATTGAAACCGGAGATATGACCAAAAAAACGCTAACCGCCCTCCGCGCGGTCAGTGCCGGCTTCAGCTAGTAACAAATAATTTATCATGGCCGCCGTTTTAGATACTTCATTACTTATTAGCTACTTTGACATAACGGTTTGTGTACTCTGATTCCAGAATTGCACCTTCATATTCGGCGCTAGTCGTAAAAGTGAACTGTGAATTACCACAAAAACCAGGGGTTTTTATTGGCAGATAAACTTTTTATACATTTATGACACTCAAGCAATAAGACAGTCAGCAAATAGAATTAAGAATCATATTCATAGTGTTTATTGTACTCACATACATTTTAAATTATTTTTAGTACCGTCAAATGACACTATACAGAGATGCAGGTCGCTACTATATAGATGCCACCTACGCTAAATTGGTGCTCTTTTGATTGAGAGTTGTTTTCACGAAAAGAGGAGGGATAGCGTAAACGTCGACAAAGACTTCCAAGTATTTATGGTGCAGCAAAGAAAAGACGTGTGAAACTATTTACTTCGACATGGCAGTAAGTTGACGAAACTGCACGCCACCTGCAAAATAGCGCCGAGCGGGCCTTTGATGTACGCCGCAGTTCCGGCGGTCTACTCATTTTAAGCGCAGAGTCACATAATATTATTGTTTCAGTGTTTTCAGAAAGCCATCGCGGTGAAGTAGTATCTACTTTTTTTTCCTGTCAGGTCGAAAATACTACTATCTAGATATTAACTTAGATCAATAACTTCTCAATATCTTCCTCCGGAAAATGACACAACCTGAGAAGTACCTACACGTTACAGCATCACCCATTGATAAAAGATATCACGTGATATCCTGTGCATATCGATATGTTGCGAATAATCGATAACAAGCACTCGATAACAAATTTGAGTGACATGGTATTTCTCTATCAACCCTGTATTATTATATGATAGAACGCAAAATGGCGGCGGGCTTGGCTCTTATCATTTAGATAATAATAGGTTTTATCTAGATGTGAGATGGTTTATGCGTTACTAATATCCTCTAACTACGCGGTATATTGATATTTTTATTACAATAAAAACGAAATAATAATGATGGATGTTTTGTTCGGAGGCTAAGTCATGCTCACTTGCTAGCTAGTGTGATCTGCCGCTGGACGAGGCTCTGGCGCAGGCTTTCGTCTCGGGGTTGGCAATCAGCCAGTAATTATAAATTTAACATTGGCAGATTTGTTGTCATCGGTATTATTTGCCATATTCAAAAAATAGAAAAGGACAAAAACTCATTTTTTTTAAGCCTAAATAAAATTTATTCCGTGGTTTAATGAAGTTTCGCAATTCAAATTAAAACGTTTTAGCGTGAATTCAGTTTAGTAAGATGCACAACGGAATAGCGGCAATATTACATAGTTATATTATATAGAACTAAAACTAATTTTAACGAATTCTATTGCGATTTATTAAATATTAGCATCCCGCCCTAATACACACCCGCACATAATATATAGCCTATGTCCATCAGGGATAATGAACCTTTCAAATGGTGAAAGAATTTTTCCCATAAGTGTAGTCGTTTTGAAGACTACCCCAGACTCAGACATATAAACAAGCTCACAAAATACATTAGTGTACATTGTGTTGTACTGCTAACCATGGCCGCTGGAAAATAACCAAAAAATTGGGCACAATGTAAATAATAACATGACACATAATACCTACACTACACCAGAAGTTACAGGTTCATTCCCGCTCGGTGCAAATATTTTTATGCATGAATATGTCTATTCATGGTGGTATGGATGCTTCGGATAGGTAATACGTGAGTAATGATATAACCGCCCCGCTGGCTGGCGGGGGGGTATCCGAAGGGATTTCCGCACAAAAAAAAGGTATAGATAGAGACATGTTTATCCGCATACTAGAAACTATATTACAAGCTCTTCTTAAGGTCTAGACGACGCTGTGTAATAGGTATGTCCTACAATCATTCGTTTCTAACAAATAGAATCATGTAATTTGGACCAGCATTGCTTGATATTAAACGTACACGACACAACGTGTATCCGTCGACACAAAATATTTATGAAGATTTTTACAACCTGTCGCGAATATTTCATAGATTTAATTCCGCGTCTAGCTATTGTACACGATTCAACATTCCAAACAAATGTGTTTTATTTGTACTGATCGTTTGTAAATAATATATCCATTGATGCCCGAATAACAAAACCGAATATTAGCAAAACAATGCATTTATTCAATGAACATGTACGCAATACTACCTATTATTATATCCGGTTATCAATTATCAGAATATTATTAAGATAGCCAATTGTTGCCCACGTCTTCACCTGCGTAAGACCTGATTAGGCTAAACTAAGTTTTGACGGCTAACGTAGATTACTTTTTACTACAGGGATAACGTAGCAATCTAATGGTGAAAGAATGTTTGGAACGGTTCAGTATTTTCAGAGTTTATCGATAAGGTACAAACAAACAAATCTTTCTTCTTCATAATATTAGTATAGATAAAGTATTTAAAACCAGGGTATGAAAAGTTGAGACTTGAGCAGCTGCTAAAGAATTGTATCGGGATTTATTTGGTGATTTTAGGGTTCCGTTGCCAAATGGCAAAAAACGGAAGCCTTATAGATTCGTCATGTCTGTCTGTCTGTCCGTCCGTATGTCACAGCCACTTTTTTTCGAAACTATAAGAACTAAGCTGTTGAAATTTGGTAATTAGATGTATTCTGTGAACCGCATTAAGATTATTCTTACACAAAAATAAAAAAAAATAAAAAATTTGGGGGTCCCCGTACTTAGAACTGAAAGTCAAAAATTTTTTTTCGTCAATCCCATAAGTGTGTATGGATAGGTCTTCAAAAATGATATTGAGGTTTCTAATATCACTTTTTGCTAAACAGAATAGTTTGCGCGAGAGACACTTCCAAAGTGGTGAAACATGACCCCCCCCCCCCCCCGTAACTTCTAAAATAAGAGAATGATAAAACTAAAAAAAATATATGATGTACACTACCATGTAAACTTCCACCGAAAATTGGTTTGAACGAGATCTAATAACTAGTTTTTTTAATACGTCATAAATCGGTAACCGCAATTTAGCTTTCATTCAATCAACTCAAATATGAAAATTTTACTTGTTGCTACGGAACCCTTCATGGGCGAGTCCGACTCGCACTTGGCCAGTTTTTTTTATTATTAACACTGATCCCGACGTTACAGTTGCTTTTTAGTTTAGTTAAAAAAGGGACTAAAGATGATAGTTGTCTCATAGTTTTATTCAAATTATTTACAATAACCGTTATTTCGAAAACCATCAACATTTAAAATTATTTTCAGTTAAAAAAATAAACTTAATTTCATTTTCAAAATAAATACCCTATTAACAGCCAATATTATTTTTAATGTATTTCCACTTTTTTTTCTACCACTTAGGTGGCAGACAAGCACACGACCCACTTGACGGGAAGCGGTTACCGTAGCCTATGGACGTGTGCAACACCAGGGGCGTCACACTCGCGCTGCCGACCCTGTAGAAACCTTCTAATGCCCTTCTTGAAGTACCCCGTTGTAATTTGGGAAAACCACAGCAGGAATGAATAGGTATGAATAGGTATAGGTATTTTTATAAAATTTAGGAAGAATTAACTGGTTTTTATTATAAAACTCAAGACACAAATAATACAGGCTATTATTAATAAAATACCTGATGCACCTACATATAATTATACTAAAACCTTCCTGAATTGCGTTAGTGAAAGAATCGTAAAAAATAATTCATTAGTAGATATTTAAAAATATACGGTTCGAATACAGAACCTACTGTTTTAAAGCAGACAATAATATTATCACCGCAATTAAAGTCAAACTTTGCATCTAAATATCCTTTGTTCTAAAAAAAATCCACACTAACTGTCATTCCATATGTAAAGTTTCATAGGCTGAAGTTTCAGAGGGTAGTTTAAAAAAAATGTTTTATTTGCAATCACTGTTCAATATTGATGTGTTTGATTGCACCAATATTAATCAAGAATAAACAGTATGATAGCCAATCTAAGTTTTATATTAGTGTCGTATATTGTACCTAATTCCATTGAATAAAAATCAACAGATTGAAATAAATAAATCTTGACTACCCACTAAATTTATAGCCAGTTTCACTCAGGATTATGTAAGGATTCTAACGATACCCCATACCTCGAAATCTGTTGAAGCATTTAAAAGTTATTGTGGAATAAAGCAACCTCTGGAAACATTACACTCCTTTTTTTAGGTAGTCATGTAAAAAATAGAAGTCACCATATGTTTGTGAGTCAAGTCAAGTGAGTCATTTAGTTAAGTGAGTTATTAACATAATTCAGAAGTATACCTGTGAAACTAGCGAAGCATAACGTTAATTTTATGTTAAATCAACAACTAACAGTGTATTATTAAATAAAAGTACAACACAAATACTAACGCATAAACTACATATCAAACGATACCACAGGTTAAAAAATAGAAATTAATATACCAAACGAAAGCGTCACAGTTAGTGGACGCCAAATATTACGTCTCGTTTCAATAAAATAAATGAAATTCGTACGCTAACGAAAGGACATAAACAAAGCATATAAATTGCACAACAGACTTGCTAGTCTTTAAAAAATAGACCAATTTAATAATATTCTACTTCAACCTTATAAGGATATTCATAAAGTCTGAATTTCTTTGGATGTTATTGAGTACGACCGCAAACTTACTGGTGCAACAACAATCGCGTGCTCAAAACCCTAACAAACAGTGAAACCGGTTAACTCACCTCTAGTTTTCTGGAGTACTCTTCCGTGATGCGCTCCTGCTCCTTCTTCAACTCCTCGTTTTTGTCCAGAAGAGCCTTCCCCAGCTCTGCTGCGAGGAGTAGATCCGACTCCTTTTGCTGCAGTTGGGACCATATGTCCTGCTCTTGACCTGCGTCCATTGTGGTCGTTTGCCTTGCAACCGACATCTCTCTTACATAGGCCTCTAAATCCTCATAAAAATGTTCTTTAGACAAACTCAGAGGTATTGGGGTTGTTCTAGTAGCGCTCTTACTGCGACTTCTTCTATGTCTATTTATTGGTGTTGAAGGTCTTATGTCTCCCTTGCCAACAAATTCAGTTTCATCAGTTATAAAATTGGGTGATTTAGTGCGATCGGGTGGTTCCGGTTTATTATTTCTATTGCTACTTCTACTAATAATTGCGTAAAATTCACCGGCCATTTAATCTGACGAGTCTTTGCGTAAATGTTACTTACTTTAACTTTGCACTATTTTGGTGTAGTTATTCTTTTTGAATATTTTGTCGATTGCCTCTTGGAGTTTGGTTGTCTTCGGGAGTTTTATTTTGAATATGTTCCTGTGTATATCGAAATCCTTTTTTAATGCCATTATAACGTGTTGGAGTATCACAAAGGTAACATTTCCGGTACACTGGCACACAAGCACGTCACTGCACTGTACAATATTATGTCGATACACTCGCGAACGGCGGACCGGCACATAGAAGTTGCCTCGACAACGGGGCGAACACAACAGACTGCCTGCGAAACCTTCGAGGTGAAACAGCCCGCGTCGGTCATAGATTATCTTGAGTACCAGATACGAAATTAGGTAGATTATAGCCTGAACAAAAATGTTCAATATATTGTATGCTTGTGAAGTATCTAGAACGTAACTGAAACAATAAAAACACAATAGACCGAAATAAGATTTTCTTGATTGGTTTACATTAAAATGGGTACTTATGAAACATATTAAACCATCCAATGTATTATGATTAAATACTATTTTGGTAATCTTACTAACCTTCGAACCAAGTTAGCAGTGATGCATACCTTATTTTATTTTATTTTTTTTATCGTGCGGAAATCCCTTCGGATACCCCCCCGCCGGCCAGCGGGGGTGGTTATGTCGGGCTTGCACCGACTAAAACCGCACGCCGTCTCGGGTCTTCAGACGCCGGGGTGTAAGGTTACCCATAGAGCATATCCCTCGCACCCCGGCTGACCCTGGGCCATCTCACCACTAACAGCATCGCTCATCCTGTCTCCTCTGAAAGCAGAGGAGTACGGAGAGCGATGTGTTCCCGCCACGTTGGGTATTGGCCGACGATCAATGCCAACCCTATGAAGGGGTGAAGGGGAAGCCATTGTCCGCCGCCCAGGGTGTACCGGCCGCTCCGATTCCGTTCCCCCCGGACTGCAGCGGGATCGGAATCGGAGCGACACTCGAGGAGGTTACCCAACACACACCCCAGTGATGCATACCTAAGGACATAGCATAGCAGTAATTTCAATGTACTATTCCAATTATATTACCTATCAATGGTTAACTTTATTTAATCAATTTAAATGTAACTCAATGACTTAAATATGGCACTTATATTGCAATTAATTTCATACAACTATAGAATTAGATTGAATGTAATGGAAATTAGATTAAGTGTAATTAGAACTGGTAACGACTAGTACTAGGTAAAAGCGATATGTCAATTATAAATGACTCTTTGGGAATATTCTTTTAGTCTTCTAACTTTAAAAAAGGTAATGTATTATACTACATACTAATCAATAAGCACGCTATCCTCCAACAGAGGAGAAGGGGGATGGGAGAAAGGGCAGTACTTTCATAATCCTTAAAATTTATTCCCCATATTTTGTGTTCATGTACTCATCTCATTTAGGATTAAAAATGTATGACAAACAATACTATGGAATGGCATAATTATTAATATTATCTGCAAATCTTCAAAGTCACCGAGATACAGAAATAATTATTCAACGTGATTTAATGAACAAAGAAATAAGTGTTCCCAATTCTAATTTACGGTATTACACAAATCATTTGATTTTAATAATGTGTTTAGCAATTTTATTCTTTATTAGTACAAAATTATGCCGCAACGCTAACGTAACATAATTAAACATTTAACGTAATTGATTGATCAATCAATAGCTCATCTTACCCAAAACATGTTTTAGAAACAAACTTCTACTAAAAGAACATCGGAAGTAGCCTAATTTTAAATTACCATCACTATTTATTTGAACTAAACAAATTCTTTCATTACATTAACGCGTTATTTACAGCATTTGAGCAACTTCAAACATTTTGTTTAGACAAACAACATTACATCAAACAAAACGTATCTGTAATCTAATCTTTGATGCAAATCAACACGTGCGAAAGAAAGAGCAAGCTGCACAATGTATAAGTCAAATCTTCAAGTGTGAGCGGGACTGCTATACATTATCAAGGTAATACAAAGAGAGTGGTCAAACAAAGTGTTGAAATTTATTTTTATTGTTGGTAAATCTCAGGAAGTGATCTCATAGCGATCCTATAAAAATTATATTTAAATTTAAAATGGACTTAAAAAGTGGACCTTGATTATTGTATCGAGTTATGGAGTAGATCAGAAATTAATATGGCACACAGATTGGGTTTCGAAATATAATAAGTTTTACTATAAAAAGAGGCTTGTCTTTGAGTAAATATAAAGTTTTGCAGTTATAAGTAGCAATTTCTGTGTTTCAACCGTTACCAAACTTCACAAGATCACCCGCTGGGTTAATCTGAAGATTGCCTGAAAATTTCATGAAAGTCGGTCCTACCGTTTTAAAGGATGGACCTTTTAAAGAGGAACATACACACGCACATATTAAAGTATCATCAACATAATAATGAAATAAATGTAATATGGTCTAAAAACCTATAAATATTAAACATTTATTGAGTGCAGGCCTGGGGGTGGCAGGTGAGGCCGCCTGTCACCCCAGCAGAAGCAGGCCGGGACGGTGGGGCGACTAGCGCCCCTCCCCAAAACCGGGGCAAGACGGGGACACCGTGGTTTCCAAACCCGAGGGGGCCATCTCGAAACCGGAGATGGCCCAGGGTCAGTTGGGGTGCGAGGGATATGCTCTATGGGTAATCTTACACCCAGATGTCTGAAGACCCGAGACGGCGTGCGGTTTAAGTCGGTTCAAGCCCGACATAACCGCCCCCGCTGGCCGGCGGGGGGTATCCGAAGGGATTTCCGCACGAAAAAAAAATTTATTTTTATTAGCTGGCCCAAGTCAAGTTGGCATTAAGTGGGATGGACTGTAGACTGATGTGTAGATTGGAGTGGAGAGAAGAGTGAAGTCGACAGTGGAGTGGAGTTACCATAACAGCGCATTCCGATGCGGAAAGATTAGGTTAGAAGTGTATAATTAGGTCATTTGTGACAAAGCACGAAGAAATGGGAACCCTGCGATGCGGGGCACCCTCTACATTATTCACTAAGCTTGAAAGTCAGCCTCACCTGCCAGCTGGTACTCCTACTGATTGACGGACGAGGCCCTGGTGCAGCCTGCAAGTTTTCCTCTCGGGGTTTGAAGGTCAGACAGCAATCATTTCCATAAAAGTCGTAAAAGCCAAATTAAAAGGAGTAAGCGATCCCCTGGACTCCGAGGTGACAGCCGAGGTGTTGAGTTACGTTCATTAAACAGGGAGAAATAAACAATTGTAATTAAGAAGAAATCAACCGACTTTAATAACCAAAAAGGCACTGAAAAGTGTAAAATAACTGAATTACAGATTTCTGTTGAAGTCGGTGCCAAGCCCGAAAGACAACTTTACAAAGCCTCATAAGTTCAAAACGGTCGTCTACCCGTATGAACACACAATATACCTGCACGCACAGAGAATAGACGTGGAGACCTCACTCACGTTTACACATTTTTATCGCGGGGAGACTCATGATGTGGCGGAAGTGGACCTACCCTATTTATCTAATTCCTATTTGGCTTGGCACCGACTTTAACAGAAAAGTCTTACGTGTTTTTTTATCTTGAGAATTATATTCGTAATTTAGTTGAGTGAAGTTCGTCAGAGCTTTGCTCTCTTTTAGACGACTCATGTATTTCGTTAGACCAACTTCTCCTCCCAAACGGCTGAACCGGTTCTAATGAAATTTCCCACAAGCAAAGATGTTACTGATGGGAAGGACATAGGCTATGTAATTAAAAATTCATGTGTACCACGCAGGAATAATCACCGAACAAAATTTTCAAAATCTGATTCCGCAATGATGGTCAAGGTTAGGCACACAGTTTTTGCGCCAAAATGCTTAACTTTTAAGGTGGAGTAGATTAAAAAAAAAATTGGAATCCAACGTACCACAGAGGAATAATCACCGAACAAAATTTTCAAAATCTGATTCCGCATTATTGACAGTTCAGGTCAAATTACACTGATGCTTCACTCAGCTCAATTTTTGCAACAGCAGAATGTATTGCAGACATAGTTATTAGGTTTACAGCCCTGCACGTGTTTTGGGTAAGATGGTAGAGGGTTCATTGAAGGTGCTCATTGGATAACTGGCTAGAGGTATTCTAGCAATGGTAGAGGCGGTATGGGCAGTAAAATAGTCTTAACGAATTTGCCAATAATCTAATCTCTAATCTAATCTAAACTAACGCAATCATGTTATAGGTATACATACTATATATACCTTTGAATTGTGTGGCGTTAATGTCCGTTAACATTATTGTGTATCATGGATCGCGAAAGTTGAAAAGTTAGCATCGCCAATAAATAGTTTAATAAAATAAATAGTTACGCAATCAGTTCAGCTTAGCAATCACACCCACCCCTGTTTTTTTTTGTTTTAACGTGTCAAAATCCCTTCGGATACCCCCCGCCGGCCAGCGGGGGTGGTTATGTCGTGCATGAACCGACTAAAACCGCACGGTGTCCTGCCCAAGTGTCCATTGCCGGGCACCCCGGGTAAGCCCTCGAAAGGATAACCCCAGGGCTACCGGCGGAACTTGGCCTCCAGCGCAGCCTCGCCTGGTGGGGTCGGGTTTTATCCCGGTGAGTAGGCAGGCGTGTGTAGGACACACAAGACACGCCTCCGCCACGGCCTGGTTCTGTAAGGACGGCGAGTCGGCCAACTGCCGTCCTCAGGCCCCGATCATGGAGGTCGGTAGTCCCGGGCGTAGACGAATCTGCGGCGTCCTCACCGCAGACTCCGGAACTCGGGGAGCAGGGTTCTCTCCCGCTCCCTCTCCGCCGTCTCTTTCGCGCGCATAACCTGCTCACAGAAAGAGGCTCTCCTCACGGCCCTCACCATGGTCTCCTACGAGAGAACGTCTACGCCATCACACCCACCCTTATACAATTACCAGCCATTAGAATTTTTTACCAGCTCACGCGTTTTCTTCTTCTTACAATCTTTGCTCCTTATAGCTACGCGTAAAAGCATCTGATGAGGCCGTCAAACTGAGGGCGACCATTGTAGCATTGTTGTATCTGCAATGGTGGCCCTCATTCCTGAGACTTCCCCATCAGCCGAGGTGAAGTCATATTTAAGTGCCCTACATAAAAAAGCTAACACTACAAAAAACCCCTGAAGTTTCGCCAATTCTTTAAACACTAGCTTATGTTGACGTAACACTGTCAACAGTAACACAGCGACCGTATCGATCCAACGGTACTGAAGAACAGCTGAAGAAACAAACCGATCGGTGTTATTAAGGTGCTAAATAGTTTTTATCATAAAAGAAACGGTTTTATTTGAGAAGTATGAATTTGGTGGCCCCAACTGATGATATGGAGATGGAGAAGATAGCAGAAGATGAACTGTCCAAGTTACAAAGACAGGTATTTTCTACTTTTTAAATCTATATAAATAAAAATTAATCCTCAAAATGTATGTACGCGCATGACTTCCGAACGACTGCACCAATATTTTTGGCCAATTTTACTCATAATTTTATTGGATTTTTTTTAATATTCGTTACTATCAGGACAAGGTTTGTATGAAAGAAAAATGTAAGAAAGTCCACGGGTAAGGTGCTATTATTGCAGCCAGGGCGCGCAGCTAAGTTGTTTTATTAACCGACGAAAAAACGGAGGAGGGGTTCAAGTCGACGCGTATATTTTTTTTATGTATGACCACGCATAACTTTTTACAGAGTAGTCCGATTTTGATAATTCTTTTTTTATTGGAGAGAGTATTATACCCTGAAGTTGGTCCAATATAAATTTTAAAATAAAAACCCAACCCTAACGATAGGAAAACAGGGGATGATTGATTGTTCACTCACTGATTATAAGGTATGACCACGCATAACTTTTTACAGAGTAGTCTGAGTTTCTTAATTCTTTTTAAGTATTTAATATTATACAACAAATAATGGTTAAAGAAGTATTATATGAAAGTTAATAGCTTAAGTAAGGTAGATATTTTAAAACTAATCAAAAATTAAGCATGTAGTTATTAAGGGATTATAGCCAGAAAAAAATATGAAATAAATTTTTTTTTTTCAAAAAATTAAACCGCTGAAACAACTGAAAAGCAATAAATAATAAACCTTTTTTATTTTAACCCTAATAACTAACTTTTAAAAGTAATGAAACTATATCTAAGGATATATATTTTTGTAAATAGTTGAGTTTTTAATTAACCTTAATAACTAAGTTCTTAAACTAATGTAAGTATAGTTAAGTAAATTTGAGTCGGTGCCAAACAATCAATGTACAAAGATCACTAAATTACCTTAAATTTGATGAAATAATCAAATCTAATTAACAATGCAACATGAAATTTCCAGCGATAAACATTCCAAAAAATACGCTCTCCGCACGACCACTCGCAGCGACGTAAGACGTGTGTGTCCGTTCGGGTTGTTGTCTCGTTGACAATAACTTCGTGGCCGCGCCGCCGCCGCGCATTACGCTTTACGTTATTAATCAATTACATAGCTTGTTTGGCGCCGACTCAAAATTACTTAGCTATATAACACACAGGTGGTTCCCTTATAAAGGTGCACCAACTCACAAGTGGGTGCACCTTTATGGGAACCAGTAAACACCTAGATGGCGCTGCTCTAAATTTCTGTAATATTTAGATCGCACTATTAAAAATTTTAGCCAGCGCTGACTAAAAACCGACTACAACCGCGTCTGCGTAGTAAGTTTATAAGTGTAGTGTATCGGTATAATAATAGGTCTTTACCTATGAAATTGCCGAAATTTTCTTAAAAATTCATGAGTTCGTTATTCCTGTAATTTAATAGCTATTTCCATTATTTATATTTTGTTTGAAAGCTGATGTCAAGATTTTACAACTCTGTATTAAATTTTGTTTTTATTGGCCGCTTGATAAATAAATTCGATCTTCAAAAACAGTACTTCCTAAATGCTATCCATTTTGATGATAAATTTCGTATTACTAACAGCTGTCACTTTAAAAAAATGTAATAAAAGTTGCTATTTGTTAGCTTAATGTTGTCTCATTCATACACAAAAAAAAAATCATACAATTCGGATTTGTCATTCCTAAAAAATAATGCAAAAATGTTAGTACTGAAAATTGGGTTTCCTCCAATTTCTTCAAGAAAAACGGCAATTTCATTTATGTAACGACCTAATATATAGGTGATGTTGAAGGATGTTTATAGACGTCAACAGGTCAACATATAAGAAAAGACACTAATTTAACGAACGCATGAGAATTATTAATTAACTAAGCGAAAGTATCTGAACTCGTCTAATAACTACTAAATATCTAGACTAGACTAGACTAGACTTTGGCCTCACCTTATCACGTTACGCGGGGTCGGCCATCAGGTTCTCTCCCGCGTGTCACCCTCCTCAAGGCCCAACCCCCCATCTCAATCTGGACATTCATCATTCAGGTGGTCAGAGGTCTTTCTCTACTTTGGAGCCATGCGAAGGCACTTTTTCAGGGCATGATTATCTGTTCTTTGAAGTACATGACCGTACCATCTCAGCCTGGTCTGTAGTACCTAGATTAGACTGAATAGCCCTTTTTAAGGTTCAAAGGGTCCTAATAAAAAGGTCCAACGGGTCCTTTCTCATTAGTTTTAATTTTGAAGGAACAAGGGTACTAAAAAGAGGTCCAATGGGCTCATTGATTATAACATTTTCAGAGGGTCTAAAAGGGCCTGAAAATGAGGTCTAATTTTGAGGGCAAGACGAGGACTCCGTGGTTCCCCATCCCGAGGGGGCTTTCTTAAAACTGAAGATGGCCCTGGGTCAGTCAGGATGCGAGGGAA
Source organism: Cybosia mesomella (assembly GCA_946251805.1). Lineage (NCBI taxonomy): Eukaryota > Metazoa > Arthropoda > Insecta > Lepidoptera > Erebidae > Cybosia > Cybosia mesomella. The sequence goes on from OX276407.1 coordinate 22,937,795, forward strand.
ATGGCCCACCACCTTACACCCCAGCATCTGAAGACCCGAGACGACGTACGGTTTTAGTCGGTTTAAGCTCAATATAACCTCCTCCGCTGGGTATCCGAGGAGATTTCAGGACGGGAAAAAAAGTATCTAATGTTAGAAGTCAAATGGGTACATATCAAAACAAACGGAACATTACCTGCATGTCGCACTTTTATTTTCCTTACGACACCGAAATCGTAACTAAGTCGTAGGTTTTTGTTTCACAAATGTCAGCCGCAGCCGCGCATGTATAGGTCATAGGCCAGTAGTCTGACTCATAAAGTCACGTAGCGTGTAAAATGTGTCCAATTTCATGCAGTTCATGTGATTTCGTCTATTTCATATTTACGGCTTTTACTTAAGTACAAGAGAATGTTCTGGTTGCCAACCAGAGCCGAGCTCCTGCCAGGTTTATAAACTATACAGTAATGGGTGGCATACACGTTACGAGACATTGTTTCAATTGCACTGTCCCGTGTCAAACTGCACCTATAGATCGATATGTCTATGATTAAAGTAGTACTTATTTATTTTGCATAAACAATTAAAAGACAGTTAGGCCCCCGCGTACCAGGTAGCCTGGCTGTGCAAGTAGGCTGCAGTGGCTCAGCAGGCTCTTCATTGAGAGCTATGGTCGTGGAAAAAAAAAAAAATCTGGCTGCTACAACAAATGCACGGAGACTGACGGTTGACGGTAGCCGCACTAGCCACACACATTCGTCTATGCTCGGTCTGGCAGCGCGCAGCCAATGTGTTGCCGTATGTTTCGCGAGCTGGTATCCGCAACTCCACGACAAGGCGCGGTTTTTGCGTGACCGTGCGAGACCCATGTGTTGCCGTGCAATCAGACGTCATCATGGCTACCGCAGCCGGAGTTCGTGGCCGCTCAGTGCGCGGACTTCCATACACCGTCATATGTTCCACTGGCTGCCACAGTCTGGTTGCCGCAGCCACGCTGCCTAGTACCCGGGGGCCTTACAAAGCATAAAAAAAATTGACTACTGTTTAAAAAAAGGACCACTGATTGTTTTAAACAGTCACACGTTCACAACGCGGCGCCGTCCTAAGAAGACCCCGGCAAGAAGCTCAGCGGAGATTTTTTGGAAAATTGTTTTTTGATTTAAATTCTATTTCTCATTATTTCTTCACGATGCTCATCGAAAATTTCCTTTCTAGTTCAGAGTAATGGAGATAGACCGAGCAACGGTGATGACAAGCGTACAGCCCACGCTGAGGATGCAGAAAAACATCATCAACACCCTTAACAGTGACCTCGAGAAGATCATGTTGGAATTGAAGGTCTGTTAATTATCTCCCACTAAAATAGCATCCTATATATTTTTCACGATTGCCGAGAAATAGGTGGGTTATGTTTCAGGACTCATGCACTCGTATGTATGTGACTTTCTTTATGCCACCTAAGCTTTTGCCTGTACAGTTTTGGATGTATCATTGGAAGCCTTACCTGAATAATCCCATATGAAACTAGTTTTTTTTTTTGGAGAAAATAATTATTTTAAGCAGCAGTTGTGCTTTTTGTATGGGAAATAAAATCTTATTATGCAGAAATTAAATAGGTTTATGAAAAAGTAAGTAAGTAAATAATTTATTGTTCGAAACACGGTATTTTACAATGGTGTTACAAAATCAAATGATGTCCGATATGTTTCGCAGATTCTCTGCATGCATAGTTTAATTAATTTATTTAATAGAATTTAAGATGTCACATATTTAATAATAACGAATTGCAATTAGATTAAAATAATTAGAATGCAAATAAAATATCCATTAATGTCAATATTTAGTCAAGAATGCATGTAAGAATAAATTTGTAATGTCAGAATACCCAGTACTATACCAGTACTAAAGCAGTAGCTCACACTACACATATTTAGACGACTACATACCAGAATATGCATTGTACGGAGCCCCACCAAGACCCTTCAGGGTCAAGCCAACCTCACCTGCAAGCCGGTACACCTGCTGATTGACGGTCGAGGCTCTGGCGCAGGCTTTTCTCTCAAGGTCAGATGTCAATCAGCGGTCACTCCCAAAAAAGCTGTATAAGACAAATCTCATTTACGTATAAGCGGGACCTATGTACACACTCATTACTGGTGGTAGAAATTTGATGACACAAATTTGTCACAAAATTCGGCCGGGTGGGTACCACCGTGCACTATTGCGAAAAACCCTCCATAGTAATCCAATTTCGGTTTGATTGCGTTCAGGGGTCAGCAAGTGCATAGCCGGGCAGGGGGATTGTGGTCGTAGCACTAGTGGGTCCGGTGGGTGTCACGCGGTGCTGCGGCGACAATCCTCTTTTGATGAGGCCATCAGGCTGAGTGCCACCATTGTTAACATCGTACGTGTATGTAATGGTGACCCTCTTTCATGAGATTTTACCTTTAGCTTACCATCAGGTGAGGTGAAGTCAAATTGACGTGTCCTAAATATAAAATAAATAGTGTTTCTGAGCAGATAAAGTCTCATCGATGGAATAGCCATTAAGTTGTGCACAAAGTGTTTAATCAAATAAATGCGTATTTATTCTTACAGTATTCTTACTGTATTTATCGCAGGTTTATAAGTGCCCGGTTGATGGCAATAGGCTCGCCACCTATTACATTGGGACCTAAACATAAACTGGCGAAATGTGGGTGCTAGCACCTCTGCCTACCCCTTCGGGGATATAGGCGTGAGTTTATGTTATGTTATTCTTACAGTTCACAAAGAGCACTTCAAATCTTCTAAAGAACTCTTGTACACGGGAGAAGCTGATAACTCTTCTGAAAGAGCACGAGAAGTACGCGACAGAAGTAAAAGAACACAGAGGCACTATCAAGGAGCTGGACTTCTTGCTGAAACAGGTGCAGAAGGAGATCAAGGCGCTAAGGTCGAAGGGTACAGGGAGTGATACGGTGAGACCTTTGTAATTCTCATCATAATCATCATCTTATCAGCGTTAGTCCTGGTTGCATCCAACGCTTGTATTTTGGTGCCCAGGGCCGGTCTCTTCCTCTTTCTCACGGTTTAACCTCAGTTAGTAAGCCTACCATAAAATGTAATGCAATTGCGAGCCCTCAGGAAACACGAACGAAAGACACTTCTTGACACTTCATTTAGGTACCATGAAGTTACTTCGACTTTCGTTCTTTCGGTCGGGACCATAAAGTATGTTCGGCACTGAATCAAACATATCAAGGAGGTTTTTGTTTAAAATATATTTCTATGTTAGTAGGCTTGCTGATCTCGGTTCTATGATCTCCCAGCCGCGAGAGGAAAGTCTGCACAAAAGCCTCATCCATAATCCACTGGTGTACAGGCCCTAACTAGGTTGTAAATGGCCCTGAAACTTGTTAGGGCCTCCATAAAACCTTGATAAGAGAAAATGATGAACATACATGTATGTGGACTGAGGGATATGTCGTAGCAATCTGGTTAAATTGTTAGCTTATTGGACGCCTACGCCGGTCATTAAAAACGCCATTGCTAGGCTGACAGTTAAACGAACTAGAATCACTCAACTTTCAACAACTTGGCGTATTGAAATTTAGCTCTTTGGAAATGCCTGGCCAAAACTCAGCCAAGTGATTCAAATTTAGTTCATTTTTAGGGTTCCGTTGGCAAATGGCAAAAAACGGATCCCTTATAGATTCGTCATGTCTGTCTGTCTGTCCGTCCGTATGTCACAGCCACTTTTTTCCCACACTATAAGAACAATGCTGTTGAAACTTGGTAAGTAGTTGTATTCTGTGAACCGCATTAAGATTTTCACACAAAAAAAAAATTTGGGGGTTCCCCATACTTAGAACTGAAACTCTAAATATAGTTTTTCATCAAACCCGTGTGTGGTATCTATGTATAGGTCTTCAAAAATGATATTGAGGTTTCTAATATCATTTTTTTCTAAACTGAATAGTTTGCGCGAGAGACACTTCCAAAGAGGTAAAATGTGTCCCCCTCCCCCCCTGTAACTTCGAAAACAATAGAATGATAAAGCTAAAAAAAATATATGATGTACATTACCATGTAAACTTCCACCGAAAATTGGTTTGAACGAGATCTAGTAAGACTTTTTTTTAATACGTCATAAATCGTAAACCGAAATTTACCTTTCATTCAAACAACCCAAAAATTAAAAATAAAACATTATTATGTTACTTGCTGCTATGGAACCCTTCATGGACGAGTCCGACCCGCACTTGGCCGCTTTTTATTTCCATTGCTGCGCTTGTAGTGTTCAGAACAGTGCACACGGATATATTAGTTTAGAAGAAAGAACTTGCAGACTATTAGTTTTAGGTATTTGGGTTTACAGGTACAGGTGTACCAACATCCGAGTACCTACATGAGTCCCAACCCTCCTAATTGACCTGCAAGTCGGTGCACCTGCTAAATAACGGACGAGGCTCTGGCGCAGGCGCACCTCTCTGGGTTGGCAAGTCGGACGGCAGTCTTTCCCAGAAACCAAGTATTTTTACATTTCTGCCTATGTATAAATACCCGGTTTATAAAAGAAATGTATTTTTTCTGGATGTAAATAGGTAAACAAAACATTACTAAAAAGGTATATCATAATTATTTTTTTAATCGAAACGAATTCAAATTTCAAATTCAAAGTTTTAATATTTTTTTAATTTTGTCGTCAACATTATATCTTTTAAATAGGAGTAATTCAATACTGACGCTTGAACCTGGAACAGTCGAGAGACTACTTTGCTGATTTTTTTTTTTATTAAAAATAAATAGTAGGCTTAACAAAAAATACCAGCTTATTTTTATGAAAAACTGCAATAACCTACATAATCACAATTTATAATATAGTGGTGTATAAACCCCTCCACTTTACGGTATTTTTGAAAGTTTGCGCGAAATAAAAATAATTTTAATATAAAACTAATTCTACCGAATTATTAACTGTATTTTTTATTTCATTTAATTATACATTTTTTATTGATTATTTATGATTAAAGTAGAAGACGCTTAAGGCGTATGCCAGGATCGTAGCAAGTGAAAAGATGTTGCCTTTGCCCACCCCCACGGGAAAGAGGCGTGGTTATATGTATGTATGTAGATCACGATTTATTAAGACAACGTGTTATTTTTTTATTCGTAGCTAGAACAGCTAATCAGGAACACTTCATAGAAACTATATTTCTAGGCACTCGGTAAGCCTTCAAGTACCGCGTTACCAAGCGTTTAACGTGTTGATGGTTGATGGCACACCGCTCTGCACCGACTAATCGAAGAAGCGAGAAGATAGAAGCGTCGGTAGCTTAGTAGTTAAGGACCCAACGATCGAGAGGTTCGAATCCTGGTCATTACACTACCGACGTGAACCCACTCCTAACACAAGCAATTAAGTTTAGCTCGAGGGGTTAGGGGGAATATTAGTAATTTCGGTTACTAATATTCCTTAAAAAAAAAACAGAAAATGGTCTTAAAAACTTATTTGCACACATTATACAAAGCAAATTCTACCAGCTACTTAGAAAGTATTTTGATCGTGGCAACCCTTAGCTCACGTAGACGACAGCTTGCAATCAAAGAGATCTCGGATCACGTTTAACTTTTTAAAGCTATTAATGTACTTGTATATCAATTGACTAACAAATATTACATCGCTCACACCGAATAATAGGCGCTACTTTATCTACTATTAAGCAACCATTCAAACTGTTTTTTGTCCAATCGATAACAATCAAAAAAGTTTATTGAATCACTTCATTACACAATATTGTTTATGCTCCTTACCGAAGCCGGTAGTCGCCTTTGTGTGAGCAAAGGGGGCCTTTTTTATTTTTTTTACGTGCGGAAACCCCCCCCCCCCTCTGGCCAGGGGGGTGGTTATGTCGTGTCTCGACTAAAACCGCACGGTGTCCTCCCCAAGTGTCCGTTGCCGGGCACCCCGGGTAAGCCCTCGAAAGGATAACCCCAGGGTTGCCGGCGGACTTTGGCCGCCACCGCGGCTTCGCCTGGTGGGGTCGGGTTTTATCCCGCTTCGGTGAGTTGGCAGGCGTATGTAGGGCACACACGACACGCCTCCGCCACGGCCTGCTTCTGTAAGGACGGCGAGTCGGCCAACTGCCGTCCTCAGGCCCCGATCATGGAGGTCGGTAGTCCCGGGCGTAGATGAGTCTGCGGCGTCCTCGCCGCAGACTGCGAAACTCGGGGGGCAGGGTTTTCTCCCGCTCCCTCTCCGCCGTCTCTTTCGCGCGCATTACCTGCTCGCAGAAAGAGGCGGCGGCGTGCCACTTGCTTCCGTTGGAGACCACGGCCCTCACAATGGTCTCCAACGAGAGAACGTCCACGGCCAGGACCGCTACGAGATCCCGGCGTTGACTCACCCACGCAGGGCACTCCACCAACGTGTGGAGCGCCCTCTCTTCGCCAGGATCCTCGCAGTGCTGGCACTGCGGCGTTGTCTCCCGGTGGATGCGCCACAGATACTTACAGAACGCAAAGGGGGCCTAGAAAAAAGTCACGCACGTAGCTATGACGCCAGTGGAAAAGTCCGAAATGTATGAGAATGACATTATTTGTCGACATGTCACGTGTAACAAATAATGTCACTCCTATACATTTCGGACTTTTACCAATTCGCTTTACAGGCCCAGGGGGCCTAGACAAAGTGCCCTTCTACTAGTGGAATCGCTTCGAAGCGAACCTTCTAAAGTCCGAAATGTATGGGAGTGAATTTACGTATCGACATGTCACGTGTAACAAAAATAACGTCAATCCCTTATATTTCGGACTTCGTTCACTTATTTGTATACAGGACCTGGCCTATTTAAACCTAAGCGGTATTCGCCAGCGGGGGAGAGGACTTGAACCGACCAAAAACGCACGCCGTCTCATATAAGGTGTAAGGTGACCCAATAAGACAATTTCTCTTCGCAACCCGGCTGATCCTGGGTCATCCACGACTTTGAGATGACCCCCTTGGGTGTGATACTGTTCACTACCTTTTTTTTTATTCGTGCGGAAATCCCCTCGGATACCCCCCCGCTGGTCAGTGGGGGTGGCTATGTCGGGCTTGAACCGACTAAAACCGCACGCCGTCTCGGGTCTACAGACGCCAGGGTGTAAGGTTGCCCATAGAGCATATCCCTCGCACTCCGACTGACCCTGGGCCATCTCCGGTTTCGAGATGGCCCCCTCGGGTTTGGGAACCACGGTGTCACCGTCTTGCCCCGGTTTGTGGGTGGGGCGCTAGTCGCCTCATCGTCCCGGCCTGCTTCTGCTGGGGTGACAGGCGGCCTCACCTGCCACCCCCAGGCCTGCGTCATGGAGGACAGAGGCCGTTAAGCGATCTCCGGCGCCTTTGTCGCCTGCGACGCGCGGCGAGCATATTGCGGGCTCGGCGGGCCAGGAGAGTTCTAAATCTCTCCCGGGCGCGCTCCACCTTTTGCACTAACTATTCGCTCTAACCGCGAAACTTTTGAGTGAAACTCGCGAAGTACGTAAGTACCTCTACCAACAGAGGCAGCAATTACTGTTCAGGCTTGAATAGGCCTTAAATAATGCTTCGACGAAGCCACCTTTGACACGTCGAAGTCGTCTGCTTGAATCGGCTAATAAGGTAATAGATACAATTTCTCGAAACTCAAAACCACAAAGGCTTTGGGAAGGGACAATTAACAGAATTACAGATTAAATTCAAAAGATATAAATAAGCGTAAGACTTTTCTGTTGAAGTCGGTAGAAATGTCTGGGAATGCCGCCTTCGACAGGCCCCGTTTCGAGGGGAAGCCCCAAGAAAAGCTGACTTTATGTCACTAGGGATGACATGCATACCATTGATCTCACTTTCAGGGATGCTGAAGACTGAGCTAAGTAAAGAAGAAATAGTAGAAAAGTGGTAATAAGTGGAAACATTGGATGCACCGGGTAAACATGCTGGGCTGATGATGAGTCAACTACCCTGTTTTCAATTCTATTCTGAATTTGAATTCTAAGACAAGCTCCTCTGTCTCCAGGATACGATCAATGCTATGAGCAACCAAATGGTAATCAGTCAACTTAGGAACAGGCTAGATACCGCCATGAAGAAGTTCAACACGGTGAATAGCGAAAATTACTCACTGAGGCTCGAGATAGACCGACTGCTCCGTGACCGGTGAGTGTCCTTTACCACAAAGCTAAAAAAAAAGAAATCAAACACCATATATTTGTATAGTCCAATAAATTTTGACTACTTTTCGAACCCGCCCTCAATTTTACATTAAATAAATAAATATTCTACGAAATTCCACACACCTCTTTCAGACCCAAAGTAGGTAAGCATAGTTTAACTAGCTAGTGTTATGGATTCCAGAATGCGGATAAACATTCATATATATATATTTTTTTGTAAATACATATAGAAACACCCAGAGCAATGCCAATAGACATATTCATGCATACAAATGATTGCACTGAGCGGAAATCGAACCCGCGCCCCCTGTCGTAGCAGTCGAATGCACTACCGCTACGCCACAGAGGCCGCAACATGAACGTTTAACTAATATTGCCGATATTAATATTTTATCTGCTATAAACTTAATTTTTAGATATAATATGTTTCTAAACTGTATGATCTAGATTGAAAAAATGTTCTCGATTGAAAAGTAGCATAGAGTATGTTCTAATTATCTTATGTTTTTTTTTCAATGTAAGTATTACGAATTTGTGCCCTTTTTCCAGTCACAAATTCGTTAGAACACAACAAAATTTGTTGTTCTCTCCTTTTTAACTTTTGTTCCAAGTTCCAATAGTTATAAGGCTATTCCTATGAACTTTTTTTTTAAGAATTCTAGTAACTGAAATTACTAGTATTCCCGTTAACACCTCCAGCTAAGCTGAAAGCTTGTGTAAGGATTTTTTTCACGTCGTTAGTGCTATAGCCAGGAATCGAACCCGAGACCTCTTGATAGTAAGACCGACTCCTTAACGACCAAGCTACCAATCAAATAAGCCCTGAATTAAAAAATAATAATTAAAAACCCTTATCAGAAGCGTAATAACTCGTGAAATCATCAACACGTAGGTACTCACTTCGGACCTACACCGTCGGTTTTCCCATTAAAGCTTCGTGAACTCAACCTTGTAAGGTTAGAAAGCATGACGAATCCGCCAAAGTTCTGGAGCCGACACACACTTAAATCTCTTTTAATTCAAGTGATGCTCTGATTCGTTTCAAATCTCTGCACTTGATAAGATGCCCAGGATAAGAATGTTTACTTCTGTTGCTACATTAGTTAGTCAATCGTTGGTACAATTAATTAGTTACTGCATAAAGAAAATACAAGGTTAGTATTATGTAACTGACCTGACCGGGTATTTAAAAACGATAGCTAGGCCTGAAAGTGCTGAAAATGCAATCAAACTGATCTGATGCCAGTATATAGAAAATGGTTACTAGTAAACTCCTTGATTTGAGGGCTAATTTGGCTCGGTAATTTTTCTTTTAGCGGGATCAGTTGGTAGTCGAATAATATGCTCGTAATATTAAAAAGTAGGACGCCCTCCGGCCAGGTGGGATGACGATCTGCGAAAGACTACGGGCAGATGCTGGATGCGGCAAGCTGAAGACAGGGCGCTATGGCGCTCATTAGGGAGACCTATGTCCAGCAGTGGACTAGCATAGGTTGGCGATGATGATGATGATGATTAAAAAGTATTAAAACTTACGATTTACAAACGGTGATACGAAATAAGGTTGAATCATGTTTCTTATACTTAAGACTTTCTCTCTTTAACTATTCTTTAACTAAAGAATAGTTAAAGAGCGATTAAAAATTCATCTGTTCTTGTTTTCTCGTGTTAATTAATTTTTAACTGCTATAAGTTGATTATCTCCACATAGCCATTGTAACGTTTAATAATAAAAAGAAACCGATTTGATGCGACAATGACAACTACTACCCTATTTACATAACTTTACTGAGTTAACAGTTTATTATTTAAATAGTTATATAAATATGAAAGTATTAGAGTGTTATATTACTTAATAGTTCTTAAGAAGATTAGTATGAGATAATATATGTACTTCGAACAGCTAATTTGAAAAAAAAAGTAACTACTTAAGTGGAGGTTAATTTTATCGTGTAAATATTACGGATCCACTAGTCCGAGGACGAGGAATTCTAATAAAAAAATAGCCTTAGGCTGAGCGCTCATTAGAGAAAATACAGTCTATTGTTCTACAGAAACATATGAAAGTGCGCATACTGCGAACAAACTGTTTCATAAACAAAGCTGTCAAACACCTACTAGATCTGCACGGCAATTGGCAGTAAAAGTCGTGTCAAAATCAGACGGAAAGACAGACAGACAAAATGTTGGTTTCAACTTCCAGCCAATTTTTCAACACACTTTGGAAGAACCAAATCAAGCGCCTCATGGATGGCAAGGCGATGATCATCGAGCTGCTGGAACAGGCCATCACCACGTACGACCAGCGCGAGGAGTGGTGCTCCAAGCTCGACGCGCTCAAGGACAAGGCGGCGCTGGACTACAGGAAACATTGCTTGGTAGCTAGCCCTTAAATTATTTCTTAATAGGCACCAACGAATAGGAGAGTCAACTACAAAAGTGGCTTAATAATATCTTTAGCTCTTTAAACTTTAATAAAATAATAAACAAAACAGGACATATATTAACTTGGTCCTCTGGGGATTATAAAACTATATATATATATATATATATATGCATTATAGGGTATTCATCTTCCAATCCTAATAATCCCATAAACCTTGGCAATATTTAAGTCTTAATTCACTTTGCCACAGGAAGTACGCGAACTCCAGCGTCAGTTAGATCACAGTATGAAACTCGAAGAGTTTCTCCGCACCAAGGGCACTGTGCGGCTCACGGCTGCCGACGCGAAGGCCGAGGCCAAGAAACTGGAGCAGCAGGAGGAGGAAATGAGAACCTACAATAACTACGTCAATATATTAGACGCTATACGGGTGAGAGTTTAAAAATACAGATACAAACGTACATATATTCACGCCTCGTTCCCACCGGGGTAGGCAGAGACAACAGCCCGTCATCTGCTTCTGTCCTTATACAGTCCTCGTGTTTCCTCTACTGTCATTAAACTATTCAAACAAGTCCGCCGGTTTCGAGTACTATTGACCGGCCTTTTTTTAATACATCTTTATTTTGTTCTGTTCTAGTTGTTTTGTTAAAAATATTAGCTAATAAAATTTAAAATATTTTACTGATTTCTAAAGATGAACGTTCTCAATTCAATTTTCTTTTTCTTGTATACTCAGTTACAAAAGTTGCTGATCACTCACACATTTACGCATGAATGGACGGCGATAGATTCACTCCCTGTTACGTGGGACCGAAAGTCATACACAACCCTATATACATATTTCATACAAGCTCGAAAAATTCATTAAATTTCATTGAAATCGGTTGAGCATTGGTAATTGACATATATTTTTTATGTATTTTATGGAATGAAGTATGGTTATACATTTTCACTGGGTTACTCAAATAGAAGCTGCCTGTTTACACATACGAGGGACTTTTGTTCCCAGAGGACAATATTTACGACAAATTTAAGCGTCGGTATCTTAGTGGTTAAGGAGACCACCCTACGATAGAGAGGTCCCGGGTTCGAATCCTGGCCATTACACTACCGAGGTGAGCCCACTCCTAACAGAAGCAAATAAGCTTACTGGAGGGGTTAGGGGGAATATTAGCAGTTTCGGTTACTAATATTCTTTTTAAAAAAAATATCCCGGAATTTTTCAAGGATTTCCCCGTACTTTTGTCTAGTCCGTCTATCGAAGTCCTCGGTTGCTCGTAAAATTTTCGTTCACAGTACTTTGAATTCTTTGATTTGATTTTATTTTTCTTATTCTATTTTGAAGGACGAAAGTCCCTCGTATACGTAGGCCATAATGGGTAGTACTTCTCCTGCTGCAGGACTTCGCTGGCGAAGAGGACGTAGACAAGCTGATCCAGGAGTTCACTCGCCGCGAGGAGGAGAACTATGCGCTCTTCAACTACATCAACGAGGTCAACACTGAGTTGAAGAACTTGAGTGATAGCGTGAAGATGCTCAAAGACAATATCGGTAAGATTTTTCCTACCTACCCCCATTTTTTTATCAAAGAGACTAGTACCCACAATTGCTAGTATTGCCGCTACCCCTCCAGCTAAGCCTTGTGTAGGGTAATGACCAGGATTCAAACCCGGGACCGATCGGAAGGCCACTACCTCCGAGCTGTAACTCCTGTACACTCATCGTCATCATAGCGTTGTTCCCGGTTGCATCCGAAGCTTCCACCTCAGAGCCCGTGGTTCGGTCACCCCCTCTCTTTGAAGTTGTAATGGGCCCGTCGGTATCAGTGTGGCCCCATATATTCCTGTAAGTCACACTAGGATCAACGATAGGTGACTCGGGAAGTCCCAGGCCAAGGTTTGGGACCCACATCGAAAATAACCGGAAGTAAATTACAGGAGTTAGATATAGAAATATAAGTGGCAACGCTTGCTTACTCGAAGTGCTCTGAATGTCTATTCAACAGAGGAAGAAAACGCAAAGCACCAGGCCAAGTTGTACAAGCAGCAGGACAGCATCGACTCCCTGAAGAGTACCTTGGAAGAGAAGAAGCAAGCAAACGCAGCCGCTCGAACCACCTGTGAGAAGAGTTCCCAAGTGTTAGCTACTCTGCTGCAACAGATCTACGCTCTGGCTCTGTAAGTATACAGTTACTTCTGCATATATCCCTAGAGAGTAGGTAGAGACAGCAGTCCACCATTTACTTCTGCCGTTATACTGCACGAGCGTCCTCTGATCATCGTCCTAACGGATTTTTCATTTGCATCCATGGTTTACACTTTGGAACCCGATGTCCGCTCTCCTACACTTTCTCCTCCTGATGTGGCTAACTTTAGCTCTTTCGGGAGCGTTTGCCATTTGATCTGCCAAGCTCGGGAGGAAAGTACAAGTTTGCAGGTAAGGTTAGATTGAGTCCTTGGGAGAATTTGGTGGGAGTCAAATATACCAAAAGCACTAGCTTCCTCTATTTCCATTAAACAGTTCATGTAAGCGCGCCGGTTTCCTGTGCGTCATACATGCCCTTTTTTCAATACATCCTCAATTTTACAAGGAAGACCTTCACTAGTTAGTTCAATTATATTTGCCTATAATTTTCTAATCCATTGGACAAACTGCAGGATAGTACAGCCTTCGATAATGCGGTCACGTTTATTGGTGACTGCTAAGTTAGTTACGTGGATAACAATTGGCTGCCCATACCGCCTTCACCGGACCCTGATAGGAGACCCAAGAAGTGTTGGCTTGGCTTCGTAAAAGATTATATGCTAGCCAAAGGTCTCTTTGCCAGGGATGCTGAAGGACGCGCAAAGTGGAGAAGAAAACGTTGGAAAGCAGATCCAGGGATCAATCGGGACTTGGTGCTACGATGATGATTCTACTAATAATCATATTTGCAGATCCTCCGACTGCGACTCTCTACCCTTACTGAAGTTATTGGGCAAGCCGTTTGAAATCAACGTGACAAACGCACGTCTTTATATCAAGAGTTTGGAGAAGAAGATCCTGGAGATTATCGACGTTATTCGAATTGATGAGGTGAGATCTAAGTGGTGTCAGACTTTGCACCTCCTGAGGAAAATTATAAACTCCTGTTCTTGGCCCTTATGTTGTTTACCTTGGATGATACCTTCCTCAGCCATGGAACGTCCATTTTTGTTCCCAGACTCCTCTTGAAGAAGTTATAGAAGTAGAATTATGTCTTTCTTAGCACGTATGAGTTAGCAAGAAGCAGGATGTAAGCTGACTTAACATGATGCTGTATTTTGTATGATTTATGAGATTGCAAGTTTTTTTTTAATTTGACGGCCTTTGTGGCGTAGATTTTATAGTGCATTCAACTGCTACGACAAGAGGCGCAGGTTCTATTCCCGCTAAGAGCAAATATTTGTATGCATAAAAATCTCTATTTGCACTGGTCTGGGTGATAATATGTATGTGTTTACAAAAAAAAGGATATAAGTATGTTTACCCATAACACAAGGAAGTTAAACTATGCCTACTTTAGGTCTAGAAAGCGTTGTGTAGAATGTCTTAGAATATTTATTTGTTTAATTTTCTTTTACTAATTCACTTATTGAATATGCAGGCGTCAAATATATGATGTTGTGATGGTAACTGATTACTCATGGTCTACGAAGATGTCATTCAGGAATCGTTTACTACAACTGTTATAGGACAACGAGAAAAAATGATATTATCGCTATCATTTTGAGCCTACCATGATTCAGTTTTCAAAGGGAGAGTGATGGAACTATACACCCTTGTATAACGCATCATGGTAGGCACGCATAATTATTTATTACGCATCGTTATCTACGTTCAGAAACCGGTAGGTCTGATGCCTTTGGCAGTCTTACAAACTGTACGAAATGGAATAAACCGCTAACCAACGACGACGGTACTTCTCTGATGGAGATACCTAATTCGTGTTGAGAAAGTCAAGGCTCCATTTGACTTATGAAATCTGGATGCAAGGAAAGCTGGATGCAAGAGCAGTAATAGTCGCTTGTCGCTTGCCCCGTCAGGCCATCCAGCGGCAGCTGGACAGCAAGGAGCGCACGCCGCCGTCCACGCGCAGACGCCGCGGCCGCGCCGCGCCCTCGCCGCGCGGGCCGGCGCCGGCGCGTGCGCACGTCCCCGCGCACGCCTAGGCGCCGCGCGCGGCTGTACAGCGTGCGGGCAGCATCCATCGTCCCATCGTCACCGCACGAGACAATCATATCCACATAATTAATGTTAACGTAGATATTAAGAATTATAAGTGTTTGAAACATACACACAATTTACTCTAAATTTAATTAAACTGCTTCTACTTAACCAAGTTTATCATTTTCTTCCTGTGATACGAATAAGCAGCAGTAATTGAGCAGAGCGAACGAAGCGAGCGAAGTTCTTATACGCGGCATAGCCGTTAGTTGGTGGTCTGTGGTCGGTGCTGAACTCCTCCATAACCACTCGCGCGATCATGACCAAATTTACACGGTTTACCATAGTGTGGACACTGAGGAGTGTTTTGAAGCGAGATGGTTCATGTCCGATGTACCATTGAGGAATAATCACCGAAAAACAGTTTCACGAGCGCGCGGCCGGCCGTAGGAAGAGCGAGCAGGACTATAACTTGAAAATAAGACATTTTCAAGTAATAATAATAATAAATTACTTATTTCGGACCAGGGTCCATAGCGTGTTAGTAACAATAATCTTAATACTAGTGTTAGTAACAATATAATATTATTAATAGGTGTTAGGTACACATTATGATAGTTTGAGACCTCCACAATACTAGGACACTGTCTACATTGCGTGCAATCGTACCCAATGCCCCAGCATCGGACAGTCCCACCTTTTTTTTTTTGTTTTTTTTTTTATCGTGCGGAAATCCTTTCGGATACCCCCCCGCCGGCCAGCGGGGGCGGTTAAGTCGGGCTTGCACCGACTAAAACCGCACGCCGTCTCGGGTCTTCAGACGCCGGGGTGTAAGGTTACCTATGGGTAACCTTACACCCCGGCGTCCCGTCTCTATGGAGCATATCCCTCGCACCCCGACTGACCCTGGGCCATCTCACCACTAACAGCATCGCTCATCCTGTCTCCTCTGAAAGCAGAGGAGTACGGAGAGCGATGTGTTCCCGCCACGTTGGGTATTGGCCGACGATCAATGCCAACCCTATGAAGGGGTGAAGGGGAAGCCATTGACCGCCGCCCAGGGTGTACCGGCCGCTCCAATTCCGTTCCCCCCGGACTGCAGCGGGATCGGAATCGGAGCGACACTCGAGGAGGTTACCCAACACACACCCCTCGGACAGTCCCACCTATCGCACAATACGCTCACGATGCTGTGTGAGCTCCCCCGTACTCTCCGCAAGAGGGATGCACTTCGCTTGCGGATGATGGCATGGAAGCCATCGACCCTCGCCTCCGCAAACATCCCCGACGCGCTACAAAAGCGTGGCAGCCCAACCAACATCCTGAATGCATTGTTGTACTGTACCCACAGGGCGTTGTATGCCCTTCGCGTATATGGGACCCACAGACTGCACGTGTAAAATGTCTGGCAATACGCCCTAAATAGGGTAACTTTTACATCCTTGGTGCATCGTGCAAATCTACGGATCAGCATATTGCATCGGACAGCCAACGCCCTGCGTTCTCTTTCTATGTCTAAATTGTCATTTAGATCATCAGCGACCCAGTGACCCAGATATTTAAATTGAGCCACTCTGGTTAAGGGAGTATCACCAATAGTGACTTGAGGCACGTGAGCGTAATGTTTGGTGTCGGCCTTGAAAACAAGAAGCACTCTTTATTGGCGTTATATCTGAGCCCATGAGCCGCCGCATAATCTTCACACAACTTTAGAAGCCGCCTGAGACCACTGATCGATGGGCTCAGCAACACCATATCGTCAGCATAGCTTATGTTATTTATAGCCACTCCGTCAATATGGCAACCGATTTTAGTGTTGCTGAGTTCAACGATCAGCCGATTAATATACAAGTTGAACAGACGCGGTGCGTTACCCCCCCCCCTGTCTCACCCCGCATTGCAACCTATATACATCTGATAACGCTCCCGACCATTTAACATTATTAGTCTGATTTTTGTACCAGTATTTAAGCAAGGAAATTACTGAACCATCAACGGTACTTTCCTGACGAAGCTTTTCCGAAAGTGTGTCATACGACACCAGGTCAAACGCCTTGGAGAGGTCAAGGAAGCAAGCGTTAACTGGGGTCTTCCTAGCTGCGTAGTACTGGACAGTCTGCTTGAGACACATAATGGCGGTCTCTGTTGATAGGCCAGGCCTGAAGCCGAATTGAGCATCGTGAAGTGGAATCCGACTCGCCATGTGTGTATCAATCAGACAGTCCAGCACTTTAGCTATAATGGTAGCTAAGGAAATCGGACGATAGTTAGCCGGGTCCGCCGGGTCGCCCGTTTTGTTCTTTTTAATTGGCACTACGGTCGTTTTCATAAGATCACCCGGCAAGTACGAGTGACTCATGCACAGCGTAAAAAACATAGATAGGACCCTCGGTAAGTGTACCCCGGCATATCGCAGATGCTCAACATTAAGGTGATCATGTCCTGGAGACCGTCCTCGAACCATGTCTTTAATCAATTCGGTAATGTCTCTAGCAGAAAAAGTTATGTTAAGCTTTCCAGGAATGTCCCTCGCGTCAAACCCCGACGACACGGTTGCCACAGCTGGCTCCAAAGGCGAATCAACTTTGAAGTGTTTCATAAAAAGATTAGCTATATCTGTGGGGTCACATAGTCCCACCATACTCACTGGGAGACTCTGCTTGGGATTCAATTTATTTGTATTTTTCCAAAATCTTCCAAAATCTTTTATTTCATGATTTTTCGCAATAATATCTAATTTTATTTGTTCTTGATTTTTGCGACACCACTTTAATTTATTCTTAAAGGCATTACGTGTTTCACGCATTTTATCGTAAATATACCCCATGGACGGCCTACCATACAAATTCCACATTTGAAACGCAAGCCGAGCCTCGCAGTGAGACTCCGTACATGTTTATTCCATCCTATCAATGATTTATACTTTCGGTTCTTAACTAAAGCACTACGCTCGGCAGACTCCTGCTCGCTCAGCTCAATTTATTTCAGTCGCACCCTGCACTGAATTCCTAGTATATAGTAGTTTTTATTTTGTTCATTTTTAATTATTTATATAATTTCTGTAATGTAGCCCCCTTGGGTAAAAGCCTCTTCCATTCCTTTCCACCTTTTCCCTGTCCTTTGCGGTCTGCATCCAATCCTTTCCTGCTTTGCTTGTTATTTCATCAACCCATCTTTTCTTTCGCCTCCCTGCTTTTCTTTTGCCTTCTGGACCTATCCATTTTGTTTTTTTGGTGAGTCCATCGCTTGTCTTGGTATCGGAATAGGTGTCCTGCCAAGTTCCACACTTGCCACACCATAGAGACTTTAAATTCTCTACTAGCACACGTGTTTTCTTCCACCTACAGTCCGGGGCCTTTTAAGAGGGGCATGGAAAATCATCTGATGAGGCCGTCAAGATGACGGTCACTATTGTAGCAGTATCGGTATCTGTAATGGTGACCCCTATCCCTGACACTTTACCTTTTTATAACACAAAGCGAGGTAAAATCGTATAAAAAAAACAGCGGTAGGAACAAATTTCATGAAGAGGTCTGCTGGTAGTTAGAAGCCCGTCCAGGGTTATTTTTTGTTTAGATATTAAGTGCTAAGCACAGTCCTATAGTGAGAAATTAGTGGATTTCAATAGGTTACTATAAAAGAACTAACTGGCGTGAAACTAACCCAACTTAAACGTATCGGTTAATACGAACGCGCGTTGGCGTGGTCTATCCGAATAATACCTATATAATAATCCGGCTACGAGGACGTGAAGTGAAAAGTCTATATTTACTATTATAAAATTGTAAATTAGCTGTGTCTATAGGTACATTAG
This sequence comes from Cybosia mesomella, assembly GCA_946251805.1. Taxonomy (NCBI): domain Eukaryota; kingdom Metazoa; phylum Arthropoda; class Insecta; order Lepidoptera; family Erebidae; genus Cybosia; species Cybosia mesomella. Next base: position 22,956,340 of record OX276407.1, read on the forward strand.
AGATATTTAAAAAAAATTGTATGTTCGTTCGCGATGGACTTAAAAAGTACATAACGGATTTTGATGCGTTTTTTCTATTAGAAAGGTCTTGGTCAGACTTAAAATCTGACGGGAAAAAAAAAAAAAAAAAAAAAAAAAAAACGCACATAAAAGACAGCCGACCTCTGTGGGGCGGAGCCGCGGGCATCAGTTAGTTAAAAATAAAAATTGGCTTCACATTCCTATACATTGCGCAAATAATTTAAATTAATTACAATATTTAAAAAAACAATGTAAGTGTTTCAAATAACGCAAAACTAGATATTAATATATGTAACATTATTACACAATCTTAACTAATAGTAATATTTATAAATGCACAGGTGTTTATTTGTCGCTCAACTGCGCAAAAACAGCTAAATTTATTTGCCTGAAATTCTACACAAAAGTAGGTACTACAATATTATATATATATTATTACTAGCTATTATTATGCATGTATTATAGATATAAACCATCGTCTAGAATCTTAAAAAAAACCACATCAAAATCCCTTCCGTAGTTTTGAAGATCTAAGCATATATAAGGACAGACAGACGGGAAAAGCGACTTTGTTTTATACTATATTATGTAGTGATATACGTGGGACAATCAGAAAGTTTTGCGAAAATAAAAAAAAGTGTTCTATAGGTAAATATTTTTTTATTAAATCTTTTCAAAGTACTCTCCACCAGCCTCTATACAAAGTTTCATGCGTTTGAACCAGTTTTCAAAACAGTTTTTCCAATCCGCCGCAGATACCTCGTTTACAGCCTGCTCAAACGTTGACAGCGCATCTTCCGGCGACGAAAATTGTATCCCTTTGAGCTGATTTTTTATTTTCGGGAATAAAAAGAAGTTGCACGGTGCAAGGTCAGGGCTGTAAGGAGGGGTGACCTAGGAGTTTAACCGGAGTGCTGTCCAGGAAGTCCCTCGTTTTAAGCGCGGTGTTTGCGGGCGCGTTGTCATGGTGGAGTAGTATCCCGCGGAGCCCTGTGTTTGGTCGCTTGTAGCTCACTACAGAGAAAACTTCTGCCAAGCATTTGGTAGTGTACCATTCAGCGTTGATGCTTCTTTGATTTCGTAAAGGGATTGATAACAAGTAGCCAGAAAAATTGAAAAAACTCACGATCAAAATCTTCCCTCCGCTTCTAGATCGCTTCACTTTGGTAGGTGTTGATTCGTTTTGAAACACCCAAACCGTCGACTGGCGTTTTGTTTCTGGATCATACTGATAAATCCACTACTCATCACCTGTAATGATGTCATAAACACGCCGAGACGCGCCTGCTTCAAACTTGTTTATCATATCACGACACCATTCCACCCGGGCCTGCTTCTGAGCATCGGTGAGATTGTGCGGCACCCAGCGTGAAACTATCCTTCTCACACGAAGATGCACGTGTAGAATCTCGTGAAGGCTTCCCGATCCAATCTGAAGAATGTGCTGAATCTCTTGATATGTGACTCGTCTATTATCTTGGATTAAATTTTTCACTGCTAGCACGTTTTCTTCCGTAACAGCCGTCAAAGGGCGACCACTTCTTTCTTCATCCTCCAAAGTCAGTCGACCGCGCTTGAATTCGTTATACCAACGATACACGGTCGCCTTGGAAGGGCCTTCATCCATGAATGCCATTTGAAGTCTATCGTACGATTCGTCTGGTTTCAGGCGACACTTGAAATCGTAGAAAATCATAGCGCGAAAATGTTCCCGACGCAGATCCATTTTTCAATGAGACACAATAATTGAAATTATCTTGCAAAAAATGCAGAGAGAAATTTTGAAATTGGAACGTACTTATTTTTACTCTTATATAATCATAATTTAGAAATAGATTATAACTGACCAGTCTCTCATATATAAAAACTTTTTTTCGCAATACTTTCTGAGTGGCCTGGTATAGCAACTTTTTATCCCGGAAATAGTGATATAACTCATATATCTAGTCTCCCGTTGGACATTAGAGAAGTACAAAACAAATTAGTGTATAAGAAAAAACTTAAAAGATTTCTTTTAGATTTACTTGAATGATTAGGTTCATTCCGTTATCATAACGACAGCGGTTTGTTGTCATTATAATAAAACTATGTAATAGTGTTATTTAAAAAAACACGATTTATATTATATTAGAGAATTGTACGGAGACTAGATCCCCCAGTCAAACCATCGACTCGGTTTTGGGGGACAAAGAATGTAGAACTAATAAACTAATAAATAAATTAATAAAAAAAAACCTTGTCTACAAACCGGTACAACTGCTGATTGATGGGGGTTGATTGATGATTGACAGCCAGACGGCAGTTGCTGCTGTAAAAACAAATTAAAGAAAATAATGGAAAGTAGACGAAGGTTAGTGGACCCCGGGCTTCAAAGTGCAATCTTTGGATGCAACCGGCATAGGCAGGAAACATATGGATTGCGGATTATCCGAAGCTTCCACATCAGTGCCCAGGGTCCGCTTAAATAGCAACAGCTCCCATGCACTCGCAATCGTAGGCCTCTTTTTTTCCTGAGGATATACCTTCGGATACCCCCCCGCTCCGAATCCGAAGGTATTATGTCTTCTTATGTCAGACTGGAACCGACTAAAACCGCACGCCGTCTTGGGTATGATGCCGAGATGTAAGGTGGCCCATAAAGTAATTCCAAAACAATGTTTATAAAAATGATTAACATCATTCATTGTTTCCGCAGTTCGTAAGAATTACAGTAGATGGCTCCAGCGGAGCCTCAAGCTGTAATGAATCGGAGAATTTCGAATATCTAAGACGTGCCCAGGTAGCTCAGTTGGTCAGATATTCCCCTTATAAGCGACTGGTCGCGTATTCAAGTCCCGTCCTGGATGATCACTTTTTCCAACTTAAATCTATAGAAAAAGTTAGCATAATAATGACTTCAAAATTTCATAAGCCTAGGCACCAGGTAGGAGCATGTCTCTGTCTTTGCACGAAGAAACAACATTGCACTTCTATGCACGGTTCCAACCAAGGGTAAATAAGTGAGATGAGGTTTTTGGGCACTTTTATATTTTTCGAGCTATTTGTAATAACTTTTCAATTTACAAACATTGGCAGAGCGTTTACGTCCTAGCGACATCTAGTACAATTCTTCATTACTAAGAATGCAATTATAAGCCACCCATGAAAGTGTTACGATTATGTAATTTACAAATGTATTATTTTAAAAAGTCAGACCAGAAGAAACCAGAAGCAAAAATTAAAATGTTAAATATAATTAAAATATTTAATAATATAAATAAATAATTAATATTCTGAGACACTTTTGAAGAAAAATACCACATAAATATTATAAGTTTTTTTTTCAAATGTACGAAAATATGAGATATATACATCGGATATTGTTTTCAAGATCACGAGCTAGTAGTCAGCCAATAAGTATTAAGCGCCTAACATTAAAAACCGGCGTAATATTGATATTTGTGAGGCTATTAAGACTTTACAGGCGCTAAATTTGGTTCCATCCTAGTAATATTAAAAACGCGAAAGTTTGTGAGTATGTACCTATGTACTACTCAAGAAAGAAGAAGATCAATAATACACAAAATGTTTGTTATTCATCCAAATTTATTATATACCAGCTTCAAAGTATACTCCTTCAGATACGACACACTTACGCCAACGAATAATTCAATCATCAAAACACTTTTTAAACGCTGTTTCTGGAATTGAGTTCAGTTCTCGCCGCGAATTCTCCTTTATGTCTTCTACCGATTGAAAACGGGTGCCACGAAGTGGTAACTTGACTTTAGGAAAAAGAAAGAAGTCGGCTGGAGCCATATCTGGTGAAAATGGTGGTTGATCGATGGTATTTGTTGAGTGTTTGGTCAAAAATTCGTTCACAATGATGGCCTTGTACGAAGGCGCGTTATCGTGGTGCAAAATCCAAGAAATTTCTTTCCACAAATGGCCTTTTTCGTTAAATTTGCTCTCTTAAATATCGCATAACGCTCAAATAATATTCTTTATTTACCGTTTGACCGTCGGGCAAGAATTCCGAGTACACAATACCGCAATAGTTAAAGAAAACAGTCAACATGACTTTGACTTTTAATCGACTTTGGCGTGTTTTTTTCAGGCGTTTCCGCTTGCTCCTACAAAGATCTCCTACTGGTAGGAGCACGAGGATAACCTATTCTTAGTTTTATTTCCTGTTGCTCGCACTCTTCTCACAATATAGCTTCTGGGTTAGGTTAGGTTAGAACTGTGACCCCAACGGAGAACCACTAGTTAGTAGGAGCACGAGCATATGCATTTCCTTGTGGTCCTACCGGTAGGAGCATCGAGTAGGAGCAAGCGGAAGAACCCGTTTTTTCGGTTTCGGTTGGAAGGCGCCACTCCGAAGCTTGTTGACTAGTTTGCATGTCAAACTCGTAAACCCACGTCTCGTCACCTGTAACAATGCGTTTCATGAATGTTGGGTCGGACTCGTTCTAGCCCTGTTCTCAGCGACTCTCATGCGATTGAGTTTTTGGAGAAAATTCAGGTCTTTTGAGACTAGCCGAGCGGTAACATGTTTCATACCCAATGATTGACATGTTTCATACTAAATGATTAGTTAAAATGCGGCTATCTCTCTCAAAGTTAAATGAGGATTTTCAGTCACTATTTCCTTCACTTTTGATATGTTAACTTCATTTGCAGACGTTGATGGCCTACCAAAGCGAGGCAAATCTTCCATCACAACTCGACCGCTTTTGAAAGCTTTGTACCACTCATAAGCGCGTGTTTTTGATAAAGTCGATTCACCGTAAGCTTTCTGTAACACTTTCAGTGACTCCGAACACGACATTCTATTCGCTCGGGCGGAGCCGAGGGCTCCGCCCGAGCAGTTAGTTTATTAAATAAGTCGTTTAAGTTGGAATGTCATCGGTAAGAAGAGTGAGTAGCGTAGACGATCGCCGTTGACGATCCTTAGATGAAGTTGTCGATATGTTTATAAATTACCTACATAAGATAATCAGCTACCACTGAACAATTCCAAAAAAGGTTGGATAGGTATATGACAACTACATAACATCACGTCTGACTTCGCCTTTTATGGTATATGATTTCGGCAAAACATCACTAGCGAAAATAGATGCAACTGTCATAAAATCACTAGAATCGTGGCTTGGACGCATTCTGCTGATCCCTCTGCTCTCTTTAGGAATCCAAATAATTTTGGGATGAAATTAAAGAAACCATCGGAGCTCTATAAACACCTTAGAGTTACCAAAGCCCACATCTTAGGTAAATCCCATGATGACACAGTAAGGGCACTCCCGAAAGATAATAACGCGTCCGAGCTTGAATCTAGACTCATATTTAATAAACGATTTATGATAGGGGCCCAGTCGAACAGAGTGGGGTTGGGAGTACGAAAGCCAGAAAGGGACCGGGATATACTTAGGTCCTTTCTAAAACAAGAAATGAACCGAAATGATAAATATCGAGTGCACGCGATGAATTTGGAAATCCAAAATGAATGGTTGACAATGGGAGAGTTCTGCATACCGATGGCTTTAAAGTGGCGCACCTTGTTTTATGAGTGGTCGCCGGCCCTGTTAAAATTCTATCTTAACGCCTTTGAGATGACCCTCCCAGTCCAGAGTAACCTAGTAAGGTGGGGGAAGGCCACAGAAAAACAATGTTATACTTGTGGCGAAGCAATAGGGACGGCTAGGCACATATTAGTAGGATGTAGGTTGCTTCTCGATAGAGGCCAATATCCACGATAAGGTGCTTATCATCATACGTGAAGCAATGAGCCTGGCAGTAGCAAGAGCCCAAAAAGGATTGACTACTAACAGACGTCATATCAACTTTGTGTCTGAAGGTTCATCCATAAAATCCAGGAACAAACCTTATTCAATCTTAGATATACTGCCCCATATTGGACTCTCCTAATCGACACGTATGAAAAGCACTATACAATTCCCGAGGATGTTGGGGTTTCGTCATCTAGACCTGACATATTTCTTTACTCGAAAACGATAAAATATGTGGTCCTTGTGGAACTTACTGTAACATGGGAAACAAATATACCGAAGGACCACACAATAAAGAAAAATAAATACTATGATCTCACAAACGAAATAACCAAAAACGGTTACGTGGTTAATTTGTATGCAGTGGAAGTGGTAGCAAAAGGCATACCAACAAAATCTCTCTATAACCTACTTAAAGAGCTGGGCCTATCGAGAGCTACAATAAACTCATTACTAGGACGAATGTCTAAAGCGGCACTAGTAGGTTCGCATCAAATTTGGTTAGGCAGGGAGGGGAACTTGGGTAGTGAAGGTGAATGTTGATGTACATCAACAAAAGGGGCCCCTTCTAAACCTACACTTGGGTCGCAAGTCCCAAGCACTGTCCCGAGTTCCCAACTCAGCAACGCGATGGACCCGGCACTCGCACGGAGAATCCATGGATTGCTAAGAATATCGGTCTATTACATAAGAATTTGAGCAAAATAAAATACGACAAAAGCCTACTAGATTTTATTTCGATGTATAATATGTATGCTATTCTAATATCCTAAAAGGCAGGCCCCTTGCGACGACGCTGCTTGCAATCATGACGTAGTTAGTGGACCCTCGGGCTCTGCAGATGGCTCGGAGCACGTCCCGCTCCGGGACGAAGGGGGACTTCTGTTCCACTGTTGTTTCTGTAAAGAAAATATAAATATTAGACACTATTTAGGGTTCCGTTGCCAAATGGCAAAAAACGGAACCCTTATAGATTCGTCATGTCTGTCTGTCTGTCCGTCCGTATGTCACAGCCACTTTTTTCCGAAACTATAAGAACTATGCTGTTGAAACTTGGTTAGTAAGTGTATTCTGTGAACCGCATTAAGATTATCACACAAAAATGGAAAAAAACAATAAACTGAATAGTTTGCGCGAGAGACACTTCCAAAATGGCAAAATGTGCCCCCCCCCCCCTTTTTTAATAGGTCATAAATTGTAAACCGCTATTCAACTTTCATTCAATTAACTCAAATGTAGAATTTAAAAAAAGCATTATTATGTTACTTGCTGCTACGGAACCCGTCATGGGCGAGTCCGACTCGCACTTGGCCGCTTTTTTCTTTAGCCTACTCTTTATCATCGTCTTAGCGTTGTTCCCAGTTGCAAGCGACCTTGGAACCCAGGGTCCGCTTACTGCTTCTCCTTATCTTATAGTCTATACGGCTTTTATGGGAGCGCCTGCCGTTTGACAACACAATCCAGAGTGGAAAGCCTCCGACAGAGTTTTGCCCGTCAATCAGTAGGTGTATCGGCTTGCAAGTGAGGTTGGCTTGATGTTGCCACCTGTAGAGAGGGGGGGGGGGTTCAGGAAAGGTGAAAGAAAGGGAATTTGTGTACTGGTGAGTAAGTTAGCCAGAACAACTTGGGGAAGGCAGTATTTGCCGACTTGAAGCAAAATAATAAAATAGGAGTAGTGAATAGTAATAGGTGACATTCTATTATTTCACGTCTACATCACGGCATTTAGCTGAGAAGCGACTCGTTTTGGTAACTGCAACGAACAACATAATGTAATTGTTGTAATATGTTTATTAAATTTCAAATTTAGAAGGAACCGTACACATGATACTCTAATTCAATTTAAACATACCGAAGAATAGTAAACAGTGTTGCCAGGTAAAAATGGTTCCAATTTTTTTTGTCTACGGTTCTAAAATAGTCATAGTTATAATTTTAGTCTGTAGTTTGTAAGTGTACAATGTATAAATGTATTGGATTTTATAATTTTACGTTCCTGCGTTGCAGTTTACGAAAATAAATCCTTTTCTTTTTCTTTCTTATGTATCTATGGCCAGCCATTGCATCTATGGCAAGTCAATTCATCATATAGTCGTGACTTACCCAGTACGCCCTGACTCCACTTAGTCTTGCCCACGCTGGGCCACGGCACGGTCGCGTCGGACGGCACGCACAGAGACATCAGAGTACTGACTACTTTGTCCACTTCTAAGTCTGTCACCTCCCACAGCATGCCCACAACTGTTGGACTGAAAATTATAATTGGTAAGTGTGGGATGGTAATTAAAAAGAAACTGACAAAATGTCGTTTTAATTAGACAATTTTTGAAGGCAATTCTACTCTATGCTACTCAAATAAAACTTTGTAATTAGATTAACGGCCAGTCTCAACAATCTATCTACAGTTAAAAGTATATAACTATCCCAGATAAATAGTCAACTTTAATCTATCTGTAACTGCCGTTTCAATATTATAAACTATGCTAACCTATCTTAGATCAAAGATAGATTTATATGTTAACTTTGGTAAGGGCGTCCGTCCCTCTGAAACGTTTTATTTTTGCATTCGTAATTAATAACGTCATGTTAGAACATAATTATTAAAAAAAAATTTTTAGTTACTATTAACGGTGATTGGTGTTTTTTATAGTTAATTACATAAAATGTATAAATAATTTACGGAATGTGAAGATAAATAATATCAAATTACAACTTCTTACGAAGATTTCATAATAACGAAACGCATGGCATTCGGTGTGGGTGAGTAACGCGTGACGACCCATGTTTCATTTCGAATTCCATTCTACAAAAAAACAATTCGCTTCAAACTTTAAAATTAAAAATAGTGCTAGATGTTGGTGTAATGGCGATACATCATTATTCCTAAAATGTAGAAATTATTAAAATTAGTATCTATTTCCAATTTATTATTCTACAAATTTTCGAACAACTGTGAAGATAACTGAAAAATATATATCTACTTACCGCGAGGAAGTTACTTTCAAGGCTGGAGTTATTTTTAACCATAACTCATTTACAGAAGTTTTATTTAATCTAAATCTATACACAAACTCTGAATCAGAAAGTTCACTCTCGTAGTTTATTCGAATTCTGTCTCGACGATTCTTCTTTTCTACTACACTATAGTCTGAAGTCCGTATGTAATAAAAATGCGACAACACGTTTGACAATCCTCCGAAATTGAGCGATAAGGTAAAACTCTGACTGCCAGTTATTTGACGTATCCACAGTTAGTTAAAAAGTGTTATTGAAACGCTTCAGAGCTTTTTCTAAGCAACTACTTATCTATGGTAAGCGATAAGCCCTCCGAAAGATAGATCAGTCGTATATATTTCTATTTCTCTTTTTCTGTTTCAATAAGAAACAGAAAAATTACCGATAGATACTAATGGTAGCTATTTTAACTGTTGGTAAAGGATAGATAGATTATTGAGACCGGCCGTAGTAAACATGTTTGTAAATGGATCAGAAAAAAAGCCCGCTGAGATTGTCACCGGAGTCGTCTAAGGGCCCGCGTTGTGAATAAGTGTGCTCCATCGGTTGTTTTTTAATATTGACGTTTAGTTAGTCCGGTCTGAATGGTGTGCGCGAAATAAAGTGAGGTAGAATGTGCAGCGCACCAGCCCGCCACGTGCAGGTGCAGGTGCGCGGCGTGCGGCGGCGCGCGCGGCGCGGCCGCGCCCCGCCGCACGGAGCCGCAGCCCGCCAGCACGGCCAGCGCGCGCGCGCCCGCGCCCTCCACGCCCGCGCCGCCGCCCGCCGCCAGCTGGCAGCCGTCGCCGTGCCCGCAGTACCTGCCGCCGCAAACAAAAACGTTGCTAGCTGTTTCAGTCACCATTCGAAGGACCAACAAACATAACGGTTATCTAGTTTGTTGGTCCTTCGAGCTTAGTGTATAACCGCTCTGAATACTCGGCGGGTTGGAATTGTGGATGATATAGACGAGTACAATATTATAATGTAATACATAGTCACTACATATTATAAAACAGAGTCCTCCGCAGCGTCTGTCTGTCTTTTCTCTTTTTTGTCCGATTTTTTTTTTGTTTTTGTTGGAGTTGTCGGAATAAAATAAGCCATCTGGGGGCTTTCATCGAAAACGCCACGTTTATAACAAAATGATGTATGCTGGAATTATGTATCTTATACACGCTGACTTTATAGTCGTTTTGGACCCGAAAGGGAGTTACTCGGAATAATCTATGGTAGCATTTTGAGATGTCCAAATTGCTATACCGGTTATAATAAAAATGTTGGCTTTTCTGTAACCTTTTTCACTCGTTCGAGTAGCAACATTATTAGCGCTTCGGTAATTCATTGACAATTTTTAATGAATGAAGGTTCATCCTTGTTCATAACTGCATAAGTACCTATTAGGCGAAACACATTGACCACTTTAGGTACCTACTCCACTATTCGCTCATACTTTATGACAAAGAACATAGGACCATCTAAATAAATACTTTATTAGGATATGATTTAACGATAAATGACTTTATGGTCTATGTAGTGATAACAACAGAAATAATTATAGTTATTTACAAAATAATCAACTTACGTAGGTACCCTACATAGGTTTACACTTCTCTGAACAAAGTGACTGCTTGAAATCGAGCGGGTCCTGCACGTTCGATTCACAACGGGCACTTTTTATGGTTTTATGCTATTGTCTTTTAACGTATGTAATGTGTGTCTGTCTCTATCACTTTTCACGAATTCTAAGACGTACGACCACCACTGCATAACTCATCACGAGTTTCGTATTCACGAGTATAAACAAGTCGTTTTATCACAAATAAAAGTCTAGGATACACCAAATTCATTACTTAGATATTCACGCACTGCGTATGCATAATAAGCCAGATGGACGACGTCGTAGGTTCCTACTAATAGAGGCATATCCTCTAATAATTCTGATATTACTGTACCTACATAGCATTACTAGATACGAACTACCAATGAGATGACCTCAACAGACGAGCCCTAATAATTGATCGTTAATGATATCGCACACTCGAGCCACAGAGTAAGTAATACTACGTAAGGACACGAGCCAGAACTGCGCGCAACTGAAGAAGGGACCGGGCGGAAGGGATGGCGCGTACGTCGCCGTTCGAGTCCTAACATGTTTCCACTGGCGCTTCGAATCGGCTTCTGATTGGACGGATACCAAATGCGGAAAAGTTGAATGAAAATAATCGTAGTAAAACGAGTTACCACGAGTTCTCATTTGATTTGTCCATACGACATAAATTTGACCTTTTTATTAAAAAAAAAAAATTTTTGATTTCAAATAAATACTTGGCTTACATGTTATCGAAGCTGTACCCAAAATATTTCTTACCAAAACGACTATAAACTCACGCTGTATAAGTTGTGATGGTGAAATAGGGTACCATGGATAGCGGAACCAGGATCAGAATTCCACACGAGTAAAGCCGCGGACAACAGCTAGTTGAATTATATTAAAAGCTTCTAACTTTGAAACAACTTTATCATTATGGGAAATTTTCCTTCAGTAAATCAAACAGCAAAGACAGACCGGTCATCAAATTTTGCGAGACCTGTGGTCTCAGACCTCTACGTTGGTTAATCTGTGCACTATACACGAAACGTGTAGTGCGTTTATTGTGCTCAAACCATGTCTCAAATTTTTCTTTCTATATTATTCATCTATAATAGCTATTTAAAAGTATATTTACTATAAAATCCTTCTCATAAACTTACAGGAACACGTGAGCATCACTGATATACTTAATGAAGTCAGTGGGGGGCGGTGGCTCCCCTATGTGTCCGCTCCATGTGTTACACCAATATTTTACAAACGACGTCATTCTTTTCTCCATACGGTCGAGATTTTTCTCTGGAAACGAAAACTTGTCTTGTAGGATTCGACAAACATATCTTACTCACCACATGTGGTATGGAAGAGACTCGTTCTCCAAGTCTTTTCCCAACTCAATTGGGGTTGTTACTTCAATTAAATTTTTAAACATTTTGTATGCTTACTGTTTCGAAAGATTTAGATCGGAAAAAGAGAACATTTAGAACGGGACTTGAACCCGCGACCAGTCCCTTACAGGGGGAATGCTTGACCAGCTGAGCTATCCAGACACGTCCCAGATATTCGAAATTCTCCGATGTAAGGGACTGGTCGCGGGTTCAAGTCCCGTTCTAAATGTGCTCTTTTTCCGATCTAAATCTTTAGAAAAAGTAAGCTTACAAAATGCTTAAAAAATTAATTGAATTAATTAGGCGGTGTCATCAAAAAACAATGTTTAAAAATGACTGTAAAGTTATTCATTGTTTCCGTAGTTCGCAATAATTACGGTAGATGGCTCCAGTGTCGCCTTAGGACTTATATAATATATCGGAGAATTTCAAATATCTGGGACGTGTCTAGATAGCTCAGCTGGTCAGAGCGTTCCCCCTGTAAGGGACTGGTCGCGGGTTCAAGTCCCGTTCTAGATGTTCTCTTTTTCCGATTAAATCAATTGAAGTTGGCTTCCCTGTCTGCGTAACGGTCGAATTTTAAAATTTTCCATGAAGCGACTAACGTATGGCCTCCACAACCCACTGGCGATATTGAAGTTCTGTAGCTAAACCAGTTGTAGAACTTTGAAATAAAACTATTTTTAACGGATTCCATCGCGATTTATTTGTTTTTTTTTTACAATTTACATTGAACCAGACTTTTCGGTTGCTTTTCAGCAGCCATGGTCACGGGAATACTCCCCGTGACCATGGCTGATATGGCTGAATATGGCATGGCGATAGAATCCGTTAAAAATAGTTTTATTTCATTGTGTGACATTCCGACAATATCAGTTGTAGAACTTTTTAGGGCTCCAAGTACCCGTAACGACTGCCATATATGATCGTATGACAAATAATGGTCACCCATCCTAAGACTGTAAAGAAGTTCGCCTTCCTAATGGGACATGCAGACTCCCCCAAACTGCGATGTATGCGGCGTAGTAGAGGATGTGCACCACCTATTAATGGACTGTGTACGTTATGAAACAGTCCGAGAGTCTCTGAGTGGGACGTATAACCTGAACAGACTACATATGCTCCATGAAACACTGGCAACACCTCGATGCGGAGCAGCTACAAGTTTGTTTGGGTTATTTGGTCCCCATCAGGGATAGTTAAATTTTTCTATTTGTTATACTGTGTAAGCAGGTTTACTGTTTTAAGCTACGATGGTATTGACATATCCGTAACGGATAAAAATCCCAAAAAAAAAAAAGAGAATTTTTTTTTTCCTAACACTGTGCCGGCCTATGTACCATGTACCTATATAATTTTATGATATGAAAAATGTAAGCTAGTATTGTCGTGACATTCATATTAAATGGACGTATCATAAAACCTCTTTTATTCCGCAATACTCAACGCCAAATGAGGAACAGTGGTGACCCCGATATTCGATCCGATACACGCGTACATAGTGCAGAACATTATTATTTCCCTGCTAAAATTTCTTTCGAAATAATACAAGATGCCAGATGCAGAACGCCCGAAAGCTGACGGAGCAGAAATCGCTGTAGTGTCGGTGTCGTCGAGGATTCCGGAGTTTTGGCAGGATCAGCCAAGACTCTGGTTCGTCCAATGTGAAGCTGTCCTTGGCCCGCAAAAACTTAGTGACGAGGCGAGGTACAACATGGTTATTACCAAATTAGGGAAAGGTGTTGTACAACAGGTCAGTGACATACTGATCAAACCTCCAGATACCAAGCAATTTGACACATTGAAAGAGCGACTACTGAAAATTTAGGAAGAGTCAGAAATTAGGCAGTTTCAAAAATTACTAAGTGAGATGCAGTTAGGGGATCAAAAACCCTCTCAACTCCTACGGAGAATGCGAGATCTAGCACGTGATAAAATTCCTGATGAAAGCCTTAGAATTATGTGGCAAGGTCATTTACCATCCGAAATACGAGGCGTCCTAGCGGTTACGGAAGTTAAAGATTTGGAAAATTTGGCTAATATCGCGGATAAGGTATTAGAAACGACCAGACCTTTACAACTATCGGAAGTACAAGCGGTGCCTGGCAGTAGCAGAATTAGTAAAACTTAGCCTAAAAATACGGGATATTGAGAATCTGAAAAATTACGCAGCATATTGTAATCGGTATCGTTCTCGGTCAAGGTCCCGATCGCGAGGAAGAAACATGAGCCGGCGCTCGCCGAGGAGCCCAGACTGGCTTTGTTATTATCACTTTAGATACCGACATAGAGCAACAAAATGCATAGAGCCGTGTGCATGGAAAAAAGACGGAAACCAGGAAAACTAATTGAGGTGCAATCGCAGGCGGAGATTTGCACCGTAACGCCAGTTCACCGCCTTCGTGTTACGGACAGTAAAAGTAGGTTATAGTTATTTATGCAACTGTGGTATAATGAGGGGTATTAAAACATGAATGTGGGTTTATCACACGAAGCGAAGCTGAGTGTGATAATAGTATCACATGAGTGTTTTAATACCTAATTATACAGTTGCATACAAGACTTCATCTACACCCATGATAAACTAATAATACATCTTCAGAGAATGATGTACTGCCCTATGATATTTTCCAATTCATGAAATCTTGGTACGCCTTTTCATACTGTTTTCTAGATTTTTCCGGTAGTAATTTGTTAGAAATGTCTTTTGCTGCATTCGAAATGTCTGGAGGTGTGTTATCAAAACTTGAATCGCTCATTTTCGTAAGTAAACAAAACAATTTGCAAAAATAATAGTGAAGAAAAATAGCGGGAATTCGAATTCGAACGAATAAGCTTTAATTTTTTTTTTACGGCGCGCCGCGCTGTGGTAGTGCAATGCAACGCGCGTGAATGACAGTTCTTTTTTTGAAACTCATACAGATTCCACGCATCGGGCGGTAAGAATTTGGCTGTCTGATGAGTAACCCTTTGCGCGGAAGAGATTGAAAAAGCGAAAGGAGTGTTATTATGAAATTTCATACAACATTATAACACCCGTTCGGATGATATTAGGGTTATTAGGACATTGGATGTATTAATGTTGGCAATAAGCTAACTGTTTCAGAATCTTTTATAGAGGATTTAAAGCATGGGTGTAGATAAACATTTTTAGTGGACACGGGTGCTAATATTTCAGTACTACCAGTAAATAAATCCTGTTATTTTAACGCAAAACCCGACGATTATAAGCTGTATGCAGCGCACGGGACAGAAATTAAGACATAAGGTGTAAAAACTTTGAACTTAGACTTTAATTTACGAAGGCCGTTTCAGTGGACATTTGTGCTGGCTGAGGTCAAGCAACCGATACTAGGTGCTGACTTTCTAGCCCATCATAAGTTATTAGTGGACTTAAATAGACGAAAGCTTGTAGATTCTGTAACGAACTTGCATGCGATCGCATCGGTGTCAGTCCAAGAACAACCTACAGTGAGAACTATTGACTATAAAAACTCCTATAGTGACATTTTATTGGAATTTCCGAATGTGACTAAACCAATGTGTTTTAAAACTACTCCACGCCATTCTGTAGTGCATTACATAGAGACTACGGGACCAGCGGTTTACGCGCGCCCGAGACCTCTACCGCCGGACAAATATGCCATAGCAAAGGCAGAGTTCCAGAGAATGCACGAAATGGGTATATGCAGACCATCAAAAAGCAATTGGGCAAGTCCGTTACATATCGTTGTAAAGAAAAATGGTGAAATAAGGCCGTGCGGTGACTATCGTAGACTAAACGCCATTACGAAACCGGACCGATATCCAATACCGCGTATTCAAGATTGAACATATCTATTGCATGGGAAAGCTATATTTTCACGAATAGATTTGCAGCGAACTTACCATAATATTGAAGATGACATACCAAAAACAACAATAACCACCCCATTTGGATTATGGGAATTTCCAAAATTAGGATTTGGCTATAAAAATGCTAGTCAAACATTTCAAAGATTTTTAACTAATGAAGTATTAAAGAATTAGGACTTTGTATTCATATATATAGACGATATTATTATAGCGTCATCTATAGAAGATCATAAGCAACATATACGAGAAGTGCTGAAACGTTTAGATGAGTATGGAATCACTATTAATTTGGCAAAATGTGAATTTGGTAAAACAGAGTTAAACTTTCTCGGATATCGTGTGTCAACCAAAGGTCTAAGTCCAACAGAGGGACAAGTCAGGGTTATCTCGGAATTTTGAAGGCCGAACACTGTGGAAGAATTACGTCGATTTTTGGGGATGATGAATTTCTACAGGCGACTCCTTCCTAAAGCAGCCGTGATACACGCAAAGTTGAATACTTATTTACATAATGCCAAAAAGAAAGATAAGAGTATTATTGCATGGAACGATGAGTCGATGAAAGCCTTCGAGGAATGTAAACAAAGCCTGAAAAGCGCTGTTGCACTTTCCTTTCCGTCGCCGGATGCATCAATCGCTCTCATGACGGATTGCTCGAACACCTGTGCGGGTGCCGTATTGCAACAGCGTGAAGGTGACACATGGAAGCCTTTAGGATTCTTTTCCAACAAATTAATCGAAGCGCAACAAAAATACTCGACATATGATCGCGAGCTACTTGCAATTTATATGGCTATTAAGCATTTTAGACCATTTATCGAAGGGAGACCGCTCACAGTATATACAGATCATAAACCGATTGTATATTCATTGCAGCGAAATACTGTCGGAAAAAGCGATACACCAAGGCGCATCCGACATTTGGATTTTATTATGCAGTTTTGTAATGACATAAGACACGTGTCCGGCAGCGACAATGTAGCCGCCGATTGTTTATCACGTATAGCAACTATAGACATATCACCCTTACCGATTGATTATGAACAGTTAGCAGAGTCGCAAGGAAAAGACCCGGAATTGCAAAATTTTCTGCAAAATAAGTCATACGATTTTCAACAAATATTCGTGAAGCTTTGCAAGAAACCTATATATTGCGAAGTGTCATGCGGTAGAGCGCGTCCATATTTGCCCAAAGAATTTCGCATATCGGCTTTCAAAGCGTTACATGAGATTAGCCACCCAGGTGTACGGGCTACAAGAAAAATGATGCAAGAGCGCTATATATGGAAGGAAATGAATAAAGACATAGGAATTTGGACGAAGTCATGCATAGGTTGCCAAAAGTCTAAAGTGCATAGGCACACTGTATCACCTCACGGACATTTTATTCAAACAAACAGATTTGAATATTTACATGCTGACATCGTGGGCCCCTTGAGATATTGCCAGGGGTACCGATATATCGTCACTATGGTAGACAGAAAAACGGGCTGGCCGGAAGCGTATCCGGCAAAGGATATTACATCTGAAACAGTAGCCGATATAATATACTCTGGCTGGATTGCCAGATTGGGAACGCCATTATTCCTAACAACCGACCAAGGAGCAACATTTTTATCACACTTGTTTACCTCACTTGCGAATAGAATGGGTATCAGGAAGTTCCGGACCACAGCATATCATCTCAAATGGACTAGTGGAAAGATGGCATCGGTCACTGAAAACTGCACTTATGTGTAGAGGAAACACCGATCAATGGGTTTCCGAGTTACCATCAGTTCTATTGGGACTGCGTGCGAGCTTAAGAGACGATACAGAGATAAGCGCAGCTGAGATGGTATACGGTGAAGGATTACGCTTACCAGGCGACTTCTTCAACCAGCTAAGTAAGGAAAATAGTGAAAACATTACGTTTTTGAAAGATCTGCGAGAAAAGATAGCGAACCTGGCTTCAGTTCAAAAGAGAGAGAATCACCAGACAAAATATTTGTTCATCCCGATTTGCAGCATTGTAGTCATGTTTTTGTTCGTGTAGACAAAGTGACAAAACCTTTAACACAGCCATACGAAGGCCCTTTCAAGGTTTTGAACAGAACGGACAAATATTTCATGTTAATGCAAGCGGATACAAAGAAAGTTGTTAGTATCGATAGATTGAAGCCCGCGTTTACGTTGAATACGGAATGTGCTGACGCGCCAAATAAGGCAGCGTCGGAGGCGTCGGGTGCATCTAAGGTGTCACGATTCGGACGTACCATCAAACCTGTCGTACGCTTTATGCAATAAGCACATGTTAGTAATGGGTGGATCACAGACTAAGTCACCGAGTGAAGAAATAATTATTGCCCAAAATGGTGCGGGCAATAGCGCTACCACGGCGCGTAGCACAACGGGAACCGACAGCGACAAGTTCGAAATATAATTGCTTTGCATAATTATGTGCATTCTGGCGGGAACGGTATACTTCATTTGGCGCAGATGCAAAAGGAAGTATACCTCTTTCATACGGCGAGAGATGCAGCAAACCAGCGAGCCCCGCTGCGGTGAGCTTGGCTCCCGCGGCGGCCCTCCACAGCGGATCGTGGTTTAGGCAGAGTATACGTTAAAAGTATAATAAAACTGTGAAGTGAAGTGATAGTTATTTGCTAATGAACTCGGACTCTAAAATAAGCTATTTACCAATTACTCGAATCGAAGTAAATACAAATATATTACTCAGTTATCAGATTTTTTTGCTTTATATACACTTTTTAATATTTTTTATACTTTTGTAACCACTATATTAGGTTATCATTTTTTTTTTGTATTCTTTGTTCTTTAAAGTTATCCCCAAAAATTTAAACAAAGGGGGATGTACTGTGCCGGCCTATGTACCATGTACCTATATAATTTTATGATATGAAAAATGTAAGCTAGTATTGTCGTGACATTCATATTAAATGGACGTATCATAACACCTCTTTTATTACGCAATACTCAACGCCAAATGAGGAACAAGACTGACCCATCCCAATCATAAACAATAAAGCGGCTTCAAAGTCCAAACTCTGAACGCAACTGGGGAATCGCTATGCGAATGATGATAATAGCTGTTCCAGGAGAGACTAATAAATTTGCTTACCTGGATTAATAACATATCTGCCAACCTCACACTTGGTGGTAAAGTACCCATCCTTAACATCCTTCTCGTGTATTTTGTATAAGTAATACAAAAAGTGTATATTTTCTAATCTGGACACCGGATGATGGTTCAGAACCGGTAAAGTTTCCCACGGGAATGTGTCCAGCATCTGAAAAAGAGAATATATTATGTTTCTTTACCTCCCTTAGAAAGCCACTGTAGACTCGTGTCTCTCGTGTTTCTTTGACCAATGAAATGAGTCCTTTTGGTAGCATATTTTTCTGCATATTCATAACATAACATAACTTCACGCCTGTATCCCCGAAGGGGTAGGCAGAGGTGTATTACACACCCACGATTCGCCAGTTATGTTAAGGTCCCAATGTAATAGGGGGCGAGCCTATTGCCATCTACCGGGCACATTATTAAGCGAGCGATAATTAACATTTATTAATGCACATAACTACGAAAAGTCAGAGGTGTGTGCCCGGGGCGACTGGGGATCGAACTCGAGACCTCGTCTCAGCAGTCCGTTACGTACGTCACTAGGCTATCGCTGCTTTTACCAGTATGCCATTACCTTATATTACATATTAACCTGCATATTCATTTGCCAGTATGCCATTTGCCCATTTTTTGTTATTAAACTTTTTCCCGTACGAAACTGGTACGGGCCGGGGCCGTTAGTTATATTACAAAAGGTTTTAGAGTTAAGGTGTACTATAAATTGAACGCGTTAAGGTATTTGTATTGCTGACTGTACTTAGCATAACCACATGCTTTAATCCAAAGGCCCCTTGTGCATGAGAGTACCATCCGTTAAAAATACTTATTATAAATTAATTATACTTACGTCATCAACTATCAAAATAACTGGATGTCTTTTAGCCTTCTTTAAAGCAGCCCATTCATCATTATCTTTGACTTGCATAGCCGTCTGTGAAAACGCTCTTATCCCGTCAACCAGAGAGAAATGATGTATCTTCTCGAAACATTTCGATAAACATTTCAAACATAGTTCGTTCAAAAATCTAAATTCTTTTGTACAATTCCCACATTCGGAAATAAAAATTTGTCTGACGTCATCAGAGTTGCCATACTCGGTCAAAATTTTTCTGATACATGATTTTATTTGTTGTGATTGCAACACTGGACAGCATTCTATTAGGTTGTAGAGTAAAATTTTCTGTTTTTGTGTTAAGCGCATAAAACTAAAACATACAATTAATTCATTAATATATCACTTACCAATATTGGGAGAAAAAGTAGCCTATGTTACTTAGGAATAATGTAATATTCTAATGATGAAAGAATTTTGAAAATCAGTTCCGTAGTTTCAGAGTTTATCGATTATAAACAAACAAATCTTTTCTCTTCATAATATTACTCAACGAGGCCCAAACCAACCGCATCTGCAAGCCGATACACCTGCTGATAGACAGGCAGGGCTCTGGAGCGCTCGTTCTTGCCGGGGTTAGGAGGTCAGATGGCAGTAGCTCCAGTAAAAGCTAACCAAATTAAGGAAAGGAGGAGTAGAAGATTGTACCCGGGGCTCCAAAGTGCAAGTTTTGGATGGAACCACGGTTAGTACTCGGATGAAGAGGTGATATTTTGTGACTTACCCCCAGTCTGAAATAGTGGTATCAACTAGCTTGATGACCCTATCCCTCAGATTTGAATCAACCAGTTTGCCTGTCAGCAAACAACTCCAACCACCAAGCCATTCCTTGTCCATGACATTTATCACACTCTGAAAAAATAATTGGTGAAGGTATATTCACAGAAAAATGTTTATGGAGCCCTACCAAGACCGATGGGGCTCTGGTACAGGTTTGTTCTCGTGGTTGGAAAGTCAGACGGCAGTTGCTCCCATAAAATCCGTGGGAAAAAATAGTGGACCCCGGGCTTATATTAGGTCGTTACATATGAAATTGCCGTTTTTCTTGAAGAAATTGGAGGGAACCCAATTCTCAGTACTAACATTTTTGCATTTTTTTAGGAATGACAAATCCAAATTTTATGATTTTTTTGTGTATGAATGAGACAACATTAAGCTAACAACAACTTAACAAACAACTTTTATTACATTTTTGAAAAGTCACAGCTGTTAAGTAATACGAAATTTATCATCAAACTGGATAGCATTTAGGAATTACTGTTTTTGAAGATCGAATTAATTTATCAAGCGGCCCATAAAAACAAAATTTAATACAGAGTTGTAAAATCTTGAAATCAACTTCCAAACTAAATATAAATAATGGAAATAGCTATTAAATTACAGGAATAACGAACTAATGAATTTGTAAGAAAATTTCGGCAATTTCATAGGCAAAGACCTATTTATAGAATATTGAGTAAGTGCAGAACAGATCTGTAAATCAATAAAAGTGTGTGTTCATCTAGTTTCATTGCTGACTGTACGTGGAGATAGAGGTTAATTAAACATAATTCTATGATGTATCATACGATTATAATGTCCCTGCAAGTTTCTATGATTTTAGTCATTAGCATACTTGGCAGACAGATCGAATATTTGTTGTATGATGTCATTAATACCTTTATAGCCGTTGAGCAATTACTCTTTTACAAATTGACATAAAACGATCATATGGTGGTACAGTCAAGCAACAGTCATTTTGGCCGTTGCCTGAATGGGCCGACTCTACCGGGGAAGCACAACCCTCTCACAGAATATCGACGCCAAGTAACAGTATTTGAACTGTTGCGTTCCGTTTGGTGAGTGAGAGTGCCGGAGCCCAAACTCCTTTCCCATCCCCTCCCAAACTTCTTTCCAATCCCCTCCCAAACTCCGTTCCCATCCCCTTTCCTTTACAGGGTCGGCAGTGCGAGTGTGACGCCACTGGTGTTGCACACGTCCATAGGCCGCGGTAATCGCTTCCCATCAGGTGGGCCGTGTGCTTGTCTGACACCTTAGTGGTATAAAAAAAAAAAACGAGCTATTAAACAGTTAAAGCACTGAATTTGATGGAGTTCGGAAGGCAAAACAGGCGAAAGTAAAAAGGTGAAGACCATTTTTGACACGTGTTTCCTTCTTCCTACAACCCTTTAAACGGGGTGTAAAAAGGCATCTAATAAGGACGTCAAGCTTAAGGCGATTATTGTAGCACTATTATTATCTATAATAGCGACCCTCATTATCATCTTAGCTTACCATCAGGCGAGGTGACGTTATAGTGAGGAGAACTATACAATGTGTTTGTTGATTTGCAATTGCGCATCATTCACAGGGGGGATTAAGTTCACAAATTTAACATAATCTTTATATACATAGATTATGTTAAATTTATAAGGCAGGATTTGTAAAACAGTGGCGTACGTAACGACCTGCCTTAACGAGGTCTCGAGTTCGATCTCCAGTCGCCCCGGGCACACACCTCTGACTTTTCGTAGTTATGTGTGCATTAATAAATGTTAATTATCGCTCGCTTAACAATGTGCCCAGTAGATGGCAATAGGCTTGCCCCCTATTACATTGGGACCTTAACATAACTGGCGAATGGTGGGTGTGTAATACACCTCTGCCTACCCCTTCGGGGATACAGGCGTGAAGTTATGTTATGTAAGGCAGGACGGATGGATGGAATAGCCTAGACATACATAATTACATACAGTTCAATTAAATTTTTAAGCATTTTTGTATGCTTACTTTTTTCTAAAGATTTAGATCGGAAAAAGAGAACAGAGTTGGTCAGAGCATTCCCCCTGTAAGGGACTGGTCGCGGGTTCAAGTCCCGTTCTAGATGTTCTCTTTTTCCGATCTAAATCTTTACATACAGTCAAGTTTCGACAGAGAATGCAGTTTGAGCCGGCAACAAAGCTACAGAAACCGCTCAATAGTGAGTCTATTGTGCGAAGGATTAATACAAGTGATCTCATTCGACCTCGCTATGATGCAGCGTCTTGAAATAAGATCGCTATGGATTCTCTTATTGAGAGCGAATAGGGTTATGTTTTTATAGAACCGTGAGTACATGGAGTCAAACACCCATATAATAAGGCATACTTTGACGGCCTCTGTGGCGTAGCGGTAGTGCATTGGACTGCTACGACAGCGGGCGCGGGTTCGATTCCCGCTCAGTGCAAATATTTGTATGCATGAATATGTCAATTTGCATTGATCTAGGTATTTCTATGTATAATATGTATGTATTTACAAAAAAAAAAGGATATAAGTATGTTTATTCGCATTCTGGAACCCATAACACAAGCTAGTTAAACTATGCTTACTTGTATGTCGTAGAATATTTATTTATTATTTATTTAAACTAACGCTACTAATATTAACCAACCTCATAGCGAAAAGCGAAAGCGAAGCGAGGTCCGCTTATTGTTTTTGATTGGTATGTCAGCTTTGCCGGGAGTGTCTGCCGTCTGACCTATCAACCAAAGCGAAAAGCCTGTGCCAGAGCCTCGTCCTTTGCTTAGCAGGAGTACCTACTTGCAGGTGAGGTCTACCTGAGCCCCGAAGGTTATGAGGGGGCCCTTAATACATCCAACTTATAACGCGCACAATTAGTCTCACTAACATTATAAACTAGCTGACCCGGCAAACCTAACTTAGAATCAAATTATGTTGGTTAACTAATCAACTGAATTTATTTCGTGAATGTCTCCTTGCACCCTGGGATTAAAGACCCGAGACGGCGTGAGGTTTTGGTCGGTTCGAGTCCGACATAACCAACCCCGTTGGCTGCCGGGGGGAGGGAGGGGGGGGGGTGTAACGTGGCGATATCCGCAAAAAAAAAAAACACAAAATGACACAGACAAATCTAATTATATATATATATAGAGGTGAATTTTTCTGAGGATGCACATTTTAAGTGGAATCTTTTCATGAGAATCTACAACTAGTATTAAATTCCCCGTCTAGTTCATGATCTAATTATGGTACAATTTCGAAGTCAAATCCACAACCATTTTACACGATTGAGTGATAAACGAACTTATATATTTTCACAGGCAATAAATATCATTCTGTTTCTCGTGCGGAAATCCCCCCCGCCCCCCCCCCAGCCAGCGGGGTTAAGTAATCAATATCTAAAGTGTTAAGTTATTACTTATGAATGTCGTCAAAACAATACGCTAAACTAAATATCATCGTTTATAAATGTGCTCAAACATTACGAACAAACAATGACTCATTAGCTCTTTATATGACTCTAGCCAAAATTCAATGTTAACAATGATTATAACCGTCATTTCGTTGTTTCGTAAATCTTAAGAATGCCCGTTAGCGGCAATTTACGCCTCCTTAATCACGCTTACGGTTTTGTAAAACAGTACCTTGTAACGTACATCTGCAATTTGGGGCCCGCACGAAATACGAACGAAAGATGTGTCATTTAGGTATCAATACGAACGAAAGAAGTGTCATTTAGGTATCAATACGAACGAAAGAAGTGTCATTTAGGTATCAATACGAACGAAAGAAGTGTCATTTAGGTATCAATACGAACGAAAGAAGTGTCATTTAGGTATCAATACGAACGAAACAAGTGTCATTTAGGTATCAATACGAACGAAAGAAGTGTCATTTAGGTATCAATACGAACGAAAGAAGTGTCATTTAGGTATCAATACGAACGAAAGAAGTGTCATCTAGGTATCAATTCGAACGAAAGAAGTGTCATTTAGGTATCAATACGAACGAAAGAAGTGTCATTTAGGTATCAATGCGAACGAAAGAAGTGTCATTTAGGTATCAATGCGAACGAAAGAATTGTCATTTAGGTATCAATACGAACGAAAGAAGTGTCATTTAGGTATCAATACGAACGAAAGAAGTGTCATTTAGGTATCAATACGAACGAAAGAAGTGTCATTTAGGTATCAATGCGAACGAAAGAAGTGTCATTTAGGTATCAATACGAACGAAAGAAGTCTCATTTAGGTATCAATACGAACGAAAGAAGTGTCATCTAGGTATCAATACGAACGAAAGAAGTGTCATTTAGGTATCAATACGAACGAAAGAAGTGTCATTTAGGTATCAATACGAACGAAAGAAGTGTCATTTAGGTATCAATTCGAACGAAAGAAGTGTCATTTAGGTATCAATACGAACGAAAGAAGTGTCATTTAGGTATCAATTCGAACGAAAGAAGTGTCATTTAGGTATCAATACGAACGAAAGAAGTGTCATTTAGGTATCAATGCGAACGAAAGAAGTGTCATTTAGGTATCAATGCGAACGAAAGAATTGTCATTTAGGTATCAATACGAACGAAAGAAGTGTCATTTAGGTATCAATACGAACGAAAGAAGTGTCATTTAGGTATCAATACGAACGAAAGAAGTGTCATTTAGGTATCAATGCGAACGAAAGAAGTGTCATTTAGGTATCAATACGAACGAAAGAAGTGTCATTTAGGTATCAATACGAACGAAAGAAGTGTCATCTAGGTATCAATACGAACGAAAGAAGTGTCATTTAGGTATCAATGCGAACGAAAGAAGTGTCATTTAGGTATCAATACGAACGAAAGAAGTGTCATTTAGGTATCAATACGAACGAAAGAAGTGTCATTTAGGTATCAATACGAACGAAAGAAGTGTCATTTAGGTATCAATACGGACGAAAGAAGTGTCATTTAGGTATCAATACGAACGAAAGAAGTGTCATCTAGGTATCAATTTCGTTAAGAGGGCCATGTCGAAACCGGAGATAGCCCAGGGTCAGTCGGGGTGCGAAGGATATGCTCTATGGGCAACCTTACACCCCGGCGTCTGAAGACCCGAGACGGTGCGGTTTTAGTCGGTTCAAGCTCGACATAACGCCCCCGCTGGCCGGCGGGGGGGTATCCGAAGGGATTTCCTACGGGAAAAAAAAGGTATCAATGTCGTTCTTTAGATCCGGACCATAAATTATGTTCGGGAGTGAATCAAACATATCAAGGAGGTTTTCGTTTACAACATATTTCTATTAAAAATGAACTATTGTTGGATTATGATAACCATTCGACCTTTTGAAATAAGTCGTATAGTATCGTGTTTAAATCGTAATATTTTTATTTGGTGTGCTTCCAAAATTCTGAATTTTGCGGTTTCGGGTCGTTTCATGGTAGGGTTTATGAACTGTCACGTGCCGTCTTCGGGCCCTATTGCGGGATAAGTGATATTGCGGTTTCATGATACCGATTGCCTGAAATTCCGGTGTACGTTTCATGGTAGTTGTAGGTCACATCCTGTAGGCCTAACTACAAGATGTGACTCGGGTAGCTCCGAGGCAGAGCCCTTGATGTTATTCAAGTATCTTACTCAAATTTATTATATCTAACATCTTGTATACTACTAGAATAGTTATACGGAAAAAAATGGTCACTTAGGTGCTGTCAAAATGCCATCAACTAACCCGCAACTTTTTGTAGCTGTCGTATAGATGACTCTGCAAAAAATCGATATACGGAACCCTACCAACATCCTTGAGGTCTAAGCTAGCCTCACTTGCTAGTCTGTGCATTTGCTAAATAAAAGACGAGGCTTGGTGGAAGCTTTCCTATCGGGGTTGGTAGGTCAGTAGTAGTCAGGGTAGCTCCCAAAAAAGCCGATATACCAATAAAAAAAAATTGTGGACTCCGAGGCCCCAAGTCAAAACTTTGGACGCAACTTGGAAATCGCTATGAGGATGATAATGTTTATGGTAAATAGACATCAAACAGATATGGGTGAGAAAGGTTGAGAATATGACTGAGATTTTACCTTCATCCGTAGATCGATGTCCTCGCGACGATTCCAATAATTCTGTACAAGTCTTTTGTTATTCAAAAACTGTGCATTGTCTATAGTTTGGTAGTTCTCGTCCAATAGAGAATATAACTCAGTGAACAGAGGTTTTTCCCCTTCTGCAATATTTACAGTACATAGATGCAACACAGTGTTATCTAGAGCCAAAGTAAGCATAGCTTAACTAGATCTGTTCAAAAAAAAATCGGAGGAACATAATTTTAATACCAGAAATAAAAATAAGCTTGCAGTGCCAAAACTCAGACTTCATAAAGTTGGTAATTCGTTTGTAGGCAAATATATAAAAATCTTATATATAAATATATGAATATGAATGAATTGCTGTTCGTTAGTCGCGCTAAAACTCGAGAACGGCTGGACCGATTTGGCTAATTTTGGTCTTGAATTATTTGTGGAGGTCCAGAGAAGGTTTAAAACGTTTGTCATCGATTGGGGCAGTACGAAGTCTGCCGGGTCAGCTAGTATTCAATAAAATCCCTAAGGATTTGGTTGACCTGCCACTTAATAAATTTAAAATAGAAGTGAAAAAAGGTGTAATGAACAAAAGGTTATTATAAAGTAGATGAATATCTTAATGATAAAAATGCATGGTCAACCTAATTAATCTCTTGCTCTCGCACATATTTATTATAAATATAACAAAACTATATATTAAAAAATTAATAAAAAAGAAAGGATAAAGATGATCTACCTGAGTTTCTTGCTGAGACCAGCAAGAAACTCAGTAGATCCAACTACGGAACCAGCGAAAGAATCATTATCAAATGATTTATTTAGATCTTTTTGATATTTTTGACAAACGCAATTGTAAAACTTTGACATTCGTATGTGCTCTTTATGTGCCTTAACTGAATAAACGAAATTGATTCTTTGATTCTTTGAGCTTAATAGTTAGTGTAGTTACATTCACCATCCTCACCCTGATAGGTGTGAAAACCGACACCAGATACTCGAGTTATGGATGGAGACGAGACCGGCTTCCACCGGCTTGTTGCCACCTGAACTCACTGATATGATAGGAGACTATGGGGTCGTACACAATGGATATAGAAAACTAGGAGGATCTTGAACTTGGATGGAACGCCGTGAGTGCTGAATATCCCATGCCCTCCCCAAAAGGAAGGACAGGGAAAACGAATGAAATGGCCCACACACAAAGGGCAGATTATCTGCCACGTCACCTGCGTCCCTGTTGGAAATAAGAATAATGATGATACATTTAACATACCTTTAGTGACATTGCCTAGTACATGCACAGTAATTGGTCCTGTTCCTGTCTTCTCCAAGTAATCATTAGTGAACATACTAATGTATATAGAGCCCACGTCTGTTCTGTATTCCTTCAACGACATCAAATTCTCGTTCGGATTGTACGGTACTGTTAATTGTACTACTGTCCATTCTACAAAAATAAACCAATTAGGATTTTTATACTACAAAAGTGGTTAACAGATGAATGATAATGTCTTAAGAACTATCTGCCATCTGATCAAGAACATCAAGAAACAGAGAGAAATGGATACAACTGGAGGAGGCACTTGCGTCACAAAGGCAGACTTAATAAGTGGATGGCTGTGTAACACATTTTTCTTTACGTCGTCATACCTACATACTTCTAATAGTTGCATGTGTCTTACAGTGGCGGAGGGTGGAAACTTATCAAGGGAAGCTGGTAATTTTGAAAAAAAAAACAACCGTATTATTAGTAGGTAATAAGCATAGAAATTATAATAACATAAGCAAACTTAGACACACAGAAATATGTAGATACATAGTGCTAAGGAGTGAGAAAAAGCATCCGTTTGAAGCCGGCATTATTTGGGCGAATTTGAACGATTAGCAGGTTTAGTGATCTATATTTCTATCAGATGCTTGACCTTGAAACACGCGCTGCGAGTGAATTTTTGTAAGTGAAAATGCTTGTTACAAGAAATAGGTATTGAAAGATTACGTAACTTGAGAGTTACTAAAAATACTTAGTTTATTGATCTGCAAATATAATGAGTTTTAGATAATGCATTACGTATATTATGTATTAGAGTGTAAATTATAGGTATCTACATTTCTACCATCTTTGCCAAGGTGAGCCGGTAGGAATCGGCTTATATGGACCCCTCGCCACTGGTGTCTAATTACTTTTTAATGAAAGCTTGAAATTAAAATTAGCGGTACAAGCAAATAATACGCAATTGCCACCTCTGGTGTTGGTGTGTTTAATGAGGAATGACTTTGACAATCTCTGAGCAGCTTACGTGATCACCCCATCGGGATGTGCTCTAATTGAAACTAATTACTTTTTGATTTAAAGAGCATCAAATACCATTGGGTAATTCCTTTAGAATTCTTTGCAAGTTATCTGTATTATTCTCTTTAGTGAATCTCAGGTATCTCTTGTGAAACGGCAGCTCCTCCTCTATTGCATATGACTTCAATGTCTCCGTGATACTGTCCATATCTTGTGACAACATGTTTATTAGTTTCACGTTTTTCCTTTGTCTGCAGGATTAAAAAACGAATGTAGCAAAATAAAATTTCTAAAATAACTGAAAGTCATTCCAATTTGTTTAATGGCACAATAGCAGTTCTGGCAAAAACTTTTGGATTGGATATTTTACAAACCTATAGGGAGTGTTTGCACATTGCTACTAGCAGACGCAACTCTTTGCGGGTAGCCATGTATAACTACTCCCGTTAGGTTAGGTTAAAATGGAAATGACGAAAGAGGGCAAGAAAAACGAGAACTTAAAAGAGATAGGTGGCAGAAAATAGGCTTAGAGCCTAAGGTATAAGCCACATACCTATAGGTTGTAAGGGTTTTTTTTTACGTGCGGAAATCCCTTCGGATACCCCCCCGCTGGCCAGCGGGTGTGGTTATGTCGTGTCTCGACTAAAACCGCACGGTGTCCTCCCCAAGTGTCCGTTGCCGGGCACCCCGGGTAAGCCCTCGAAAGGATAACCCCAGGGTTGCCGGCGGACTTTGGCCGCTACCGCGGCCTCGCCTGGTGGGCTCGAGTTTTATCCCGCTTCGGTGAGTTGGCAGGCGTGTGTAGGGCACACACGACACGCCTCCGCCACGGCCTGCTTCTGTAAGGACGGCAAGTCGGCCAACTGCCGTCCTCAGGCCCCGATCATGGAGGTCGGTACCATATGGGACCATAGGTTGTAAGGGTAACAAAAGTCTAAACTATTGGTGCTTTTACAACCTATATGTGTCTGTATCTGTGTATGATGATTTTTATATACCACTTAAGTGGCAAACGCGCACACGTTCTTCTTGATGGTAAGCGGTTACCATGGCCTATGGATTTGCACTACATTAGGGGTGTCACCGAGTGTGACCCGGCTGCCGACCCTGATGAAACCTTCTAATACCCTTCCTAAAGAACCCCATATTGTAGTTGCTTGGGAATACTGACATGACAATTCATATGAAATGTAGCATACAGACAGCACGTGGTAAAGCTGATGCTGATCCATTCCTTCTAGGAAAAACAGAGCTTTACCATCATACACTTTAACACCATGACTGGTTTGCGGTAATAAAACCTAGTAAGAGATTTTTAGGTAGATTTCGATGAAATCGATCTACCTATTGGTTTCTTGACTACTGTCGAATTTTTAAAAAAAATCTTCATTTTCATCATTCAGGTCTAGTTATGACCCCCTGAGTCTGAAATGACCACTGGTCAAAAAGTTTATATATATATATTTATGTATAGGTAAGGTATATATGTATGTATGGTTCCACTTCCCAAAATTGGCGGCACTCTCACGGTCGCATTTTTGCCCCGATCGCTTTCAAACTACGGTCAAAAATTGCTTGGGTGTAAACTTAGTTTAAGTTCGTGAACGGGTGGAATCCGGCCTAAGGGGACGGTAGGGCCTCGCTTTTTGTGAAATCAGTTTATCCTCAAAATTTCACGTTCCATGAAAGATATTCGAACCGTTCTAATTTTATCCCATAGTATACATGAATACCAACAACTTTTAATTATAAACCTATAAGATTAAAACTTTAACTAAAAGTGGAGGGGGGAAAAACCAAAATTTTTCGGGAAAAAAATCATAACTTCTAACCGGTAAACATTCTTGCCGTCGGAAACATTTTTAATCGATAGGCCATTTTTAAGTCTAAAATAAATGTTTGAAAAGTTTTTCGCTAAAAGTTACCGTTTTCGAGAAAAAATAATTAAACATGTTAAAAAATAATATTAATTGCTTCACGAAATCTACCTGTGCGTTCCCCCTGCGGGAACGGTTTTTTTTTTTTTAAGATATTCTACACAGTGCTTTCTAAACCCAAAGTAAGCATAGTTTAACTAGCTTGTGTTATGGGTTCCAGAATGCGGATAAACATACTTATATACTTTTCTTTTGTAAATACATACATATTATACATAGAAATAGACAGACCAATGCAAATAGACATATTCATGCTTATAAATATTTACACTGAGCGGGAATCGAACCCGCGCCCCCTGTCGTAGCAGTCGAATGCACTACCGAAACGCCAAAGAGGCCGTTCAAAGTTATGTGATGTGATCTGAATATTAGTTTAACACATTTGTACTTCATAAATCTTTAGGCTTTCACGGCTGGCGATTTAAGTTCTACGCACTCGTCGGCGCCCGGACCTGTACCACTGAAGATGTCGACCGCAGTGATCGACGAAACGTTTGAAACACAAGTTTCATATGGACCACGGCCAAACAGCCTGGAAGCAGTATATTATACATTTGTACTTTATTTACATTTAAATATTGTTCTGATTAAGTCTAACATAATTTCTGAATAAACATATTCTATTCTATATTCTACTTACAGGGGATTTGCTTTCACCAGATCGTTTATTGGTTTTATATAGCTTGTAATCTTGTTTAACTTGTTAGCTGAAATAAGAATAGAACATTATAATTGTTTCAAATAATAATGTTATTGAATTATAGACATGAAACATATGAAGATGATTTAGTTAGGCTTTCTACCATCAATTACTTCAAGAGCCTATGGTTTTAGAATTGAATAGAAAATTTTACATATATGTTTTTTATTTTACTATTTTTTTATTTAAAATATATTATAATTGGCAGAAGATGTAGTGACCAAGATAGAGAAAGGGATGCTTAGATGGTTCGGTCAGGTAGAGAGGATGGATGAAAGGAGATTAACGAAACAGATTTATGAGGCGAGGGCTACTGGGCAACCCGGTAAAGGACGACCTAGGCGTATGTATGCCAATCAGATCGAGGATGTCTTGAAGAAGGGCCAGGTCAGAAGTACCCATACCTGGCGTGCATGTATGAAAACAATTATGAAAGTGGAAGAAGCGAAAGGTGTATGCCAAGATCGTAGCAAGTGGAAAGATGTTGTCTCTGCCTACCCCAATGGGAAAGAGGCGTGACTATATGTATGTATGTATGTATAATTTTACATACAAAGTACTAAAAATAATAAAATATATACATATACTCACGCCTTTTTCCCTATGAGGCAGGCAGAGATGGGCTTCTATCTTTACACACTTCAAAAGCTTCCTCTACTGTCATTAGATAAAAATAAAACAGTTACCCGCAGCCTTAAGCTGTTCCTCTCTATACACAGCCATAGTTCTTAGTGAAGCTGAGGCTGCTTCACTCAGATGGAAAGCACATCCCATATCATCATTATCGGCTAAACATTCTTCTGCCATCAATTTTCTACCACCTGGAAGAAAAAGTGTCCATTAATTAATTCAGTCAAAAACTATAGACATTTTTTATTTTTAAACTTGTTGAAACCCCTAATGAGTACCTTGCTGGGACTTGCAATGAAATTGCAATTGAACCAGCTAAAACTAGTGTTCTGTTATGAGAGCCTTATACCAGGGATATGGCAGCTATGGTCTTGAGGAAGGAAGTCCTAAAAATTTAATACAGCAATTTAATAAAATAGTTATTGCAAAATACCACCAGGTTCTTTTCTCAATGGCTATTGCGTTGTGAAGCTATGAAAATTTCTAAGTAACCATTCGAAATTCATTAGTATTAAATAGAAAAGACTTACACTATATACTTAGGTATACTTTACACTTTTCGGATTCAACTACAGAATACTACAAGAGAAAAACTTACTTTGATAGTTCGGCCCATTAGGACTCGATGGCGCGTCGTTAACATACTTAAATAATATGTTCTTGAAAAGTGGTTTAGTAAACTCTATCTCATTCGTGAAAACATCGAAATCTTCCATTATTTAGTAGAGCACTGGTGTAACTTTCAAAAGTTGAATTTACTGCTGTAATGCACGCACAGTTACATCCAGTTTGTTTTGAAATATTCAAATTTGACATAAGAGTTGGTTGTATAAATTGTTAAGTATGTTCTTACTCGTTCAGTTTGTTGGTTATCGACAAGGTCTTTCTTATATACAATGCTTAATATACTACTTTTTCTGGGAATGGAATGTTTCGTTCACTGACATTGACAACCAAGTTCTCGGATTGGTACGTTCCGCAGTAAGCAATAACGCAACAGTACAGCAGTAATCCAATAAAAAGCGCAGAAATAATTTAATAAATTATAACAGGACCTAGTATAATGGAACGGACGAGAAGTTTGAATTTATTTAAATAACTTAATTAATTAATTACATGCACCTATTGTTTCTCTTTCTTTGAGAACTTTTTGATAACAATTTTATATCAATAAATATATTAGGTTTAGGTTTCTTTCAATTATTTATTTTATTTTAGTTATAAAATTATTAGTACCCATGTCCAACTTTAAATCACCAACATTTATGGTTTAAAATAATTATACGCTTAAACATCCACTATTTCTATGTAAAAAAATAAAAAGATATATAACATAGACACAAATTAAACAATATTCTTCCCTGTAGTAGAGCGGTTATCAGTGCTAAATACTATGCATGAGGTAATGGATTTATTTCATGGTTCATGCAAAATGTATTGCATTTATCTCAGCAGCACAATCCGAAAAACTATCCCTTTGGATGGCAAACTCGGTGTTCATACTCATACACTTCTTACCCCTTCGGTCGGAGGTAGCTGGAAATTAAATGGCGGGAGAAGTGAATAAAATATTCTTCTTCATCAGTCAACTTTCTATCTTTCTAACCTTCCTAGTTGCACCACAAAATATTGTATGTAGTTATAAACTCTAATCCAGCCTTTCAATCGACAGTAGTCAAAATGAGATTAAAATTCTACTTCCCCCCTCCTAGAAATTCAAAACATTAGGCACCTACAAATCAACCTTCTGTTCATCCTCTGAGCCTTTTTTCAACTCAGTTGGGATCAACTTTTCGATCTACGAAGCGGCCGAACTTCAATATTTTCCGTGAAGCGATCGGGATATGTCCTCCACAACCCATTGGCGATCGAAATTCTAATAGTTAGACCAGTTCTGGAACTCTTTAGGTCCAACTACCCGCAACGACTGCCATAGATGTGCGTGCTGTCCGGGGCACGGAGGGGTCTCAATGTGTTAAGAATGGTCACCCATCCTAAGACTGTCTTGTCTAGTATTGCTTAACTTTGCAATGTGTTAACCTTCTCGGTTACCACTTAGCCCTAAAACTCTGCACAAATCATTCTTTTGTTATAATTCTCTCCTCACACATCCGAGCGCCAATCTTGTTGCACTTTGGATCCCAGGGTCTGATCTCTCACTGCTCCTTTCCATTTGGATTATTTTGGCTTTTTATGGGAGCGACCACCGTCTGACCCGAGAGGAAACCCCGCGGCAGATCCTCTTTCCAGAGTACCTAATCTATCTTTGTGCCAAATTTCATCAAGGTCTGTTCAGCTGTTCAGGTGAGATTGAGTTGGCAAAAAATTCATCCATTCATCCAAACTTTCGCATATACCTACCTATCTATAATATAACTAAAATTAAGATATTAACGCAAAATGTTTCAGTGAATTTCGAAAGTTATTTCACTATCTTCTTACCTACTTATTCCTATCTATTCGGAGAAATATATTTGCATAACAAACAATTTATGCATTCTTCTGATAAAAACCAAACAGTTAGCTTTTGTGTTAATCAAAAACTTAGATCGGATTGCAGCAATGAAAATAACTGCGATTAAGTCGAACTAATCTGCGTTTTCATTTTTTTTTTTTTCAATTAATTTTATAGAGTGTATTTCAAAATCAAATCAAATCATTTTATTCGCATAAGACAGGTTGGTTTATATAATAATAAATGTGTGAGTGCTCCACCTTACCTCCGATAGGTATGCAAATTTTAAAATTTTAAGTTAGCATGCAACAATGTAATGTCAAAAAAAAAAATTATAACTTTTGTCTAAATAATATTATCAAACCAATGTGGAATAGTTCATAATAGGTATTCAATATTTATAACGTCATAGTATGTAATTAATAATGACAAAATATGTAATTATTAATCTCAAGTTTTTAATAGTCTCAAATGTGTGATTAATAATGTCAACAACTAATAATACCTTTTTTTAAGAACAAACTTAATATATGTTTTCTTAAACTTTATTTTTACGTACTTAAATTGTCATCAATTCTTGGAGCTAAGATCAAGTAATACTAAACTGCATTATACGGTAGGTACTTACATAATTATCGTATAATTATAGTTTAATTATAGTTTATCAGCCGCGGTAGCCTAGTGGTATGGGTAATGGACTGCTGAGACGAGGTCTCGGGTTCGATCCTAGGTTTTACCATGGCACACACCAATGACTTTTCGAAGTTATGTGTGTATTTATCGCAGGTTTATAAGTGCCCGGTTAATAGCAATAGGCTCGCCACCTATTACATTGGGACCTAAACATAAACTGGCGAAATATGGGTGCTAGCATCTCTGCCTACCCCTTCGGAGATATAGGCGTGAGTTTATGTTATGTTATGTTACTTACATAATTAATTTCATTGAGTACCTAAGTAAAAAGCGATATTTGGTTTTATGCTACCAAGGGAGCAAACATCCACATAGCCCACCCAGATAGTATGGTCAGTTGTTCTTGTTTTTGCATTATGGTACTTAAACGCTTGCAACACCACACGTTTCTCTCGATCATTGTTCACTTAAATAAGGAGAGGAGAAAATGGGAAGGAAAATAGTAAAATAACAGAATACGGTCTCGGCGACCACAGTTCTCGGCCCATTGGTGCAGGAAATCTACTAGTAACATGATGGTAGACTTTTCGCCAAAGTTGATTGATGAATATTCTACTTAGGACATCCTACACTATCTATACCCAAAGTAAGCATAACTACGCCTAATAGAACCCATAATACAAGTTAGTTAATTTTCGCGTAACGCAGGCAAAAACAAAGAAAATTACTTTTGTAAAATGGCCAAAAAAAAGTTTCTAAGCAACCTATAATGATGAAAATAGACAGAAATGGGCCATCACACCCTGGTGACAAGATGTGTTTTGTAGTTATTTGGGGTCTAAGGAGTAGGAATCCGGTCACAAATGCCGGTCCTCGGATTTTTCAAACTCATTGACCCGTAGCGCCTGCTCTAATTGGTGCAGAAAAAAAACAAATCGACATCTACGCTGCCGTCCTGAAGTTAGAAGGCGGTTCAGTGACTTCTGGTCAATTTTCAACAATTTTTAACTTTAAACAAATATTTATATATATATATGTATATATCAATAGCAAATTTATTCTCGTATATGTTCAAAAATATCTCCATCCTCTGTTAAATGAAAACATAATTGCAGAAGTACCTATAGAAAATACTAGCATAGGTTTTAAAATATACCCTCATTTTTCAGCTCTAGGTCGAAATTTCCTTTTTCACTTAGCCGCTTTTTAGTTGGAGGACGGCACGGCATGCAGTGCGAGTAAAATATTAGTGGTTTGCCCGCCAAAGTTGATAAGTAGGCAGAGGTGCTAGCACCCACATTTCGCCAGTTTATGTTTAGGTCCGAAATGTAATAGGTGGCGAGTCTATTGCCATTAACCGGGCACTTATAAATTTGCGATAAATACACACATAACTTCGAAAAGCATCGAAAAGTCATTGGTGTGTGCCATGGTAAAACCTGGGATTGAACCCGAGACCTCGTCTCAGCAGTCCATTACCCATACCACTAGGCTACCGCGGCTTTTTTACAAATTTACATCTCTGTAACAACTATAAAATTGAAACTGCGAAGTTCAGAGCGGTCATCAATTAGAGATTCTTTTTAAAGTGGTTATTGTATGCCGTTGTGGGCTTGTGGCATACGTACGGTAGCCTAGTGGCTAAGACGTCGGACTTGTGATTGAGAGATCGTGTTTTAGGACTTCTCATTACAATTCCGTTGTGAACCGAATCCGAACACGCCAAATTTAGCACAGCTGGAGGGGTTCCTTATAACGTACATAGTGATTACAATCTCTTTGGGGTTCCTGATATTAGTTCGGTTACTAGGTATGTCATTAATAAACCGGCCAAGTGTGAGTCGGACTTACGCACGAAGGGTTCCCTACCATTATCTATAAAAACGGTTAAAAAATCAGGTTTGTTGTATGAGCCCCCCTTTTATCTGTTATATTTTAGTATTCATTATTAAAGTGAATATATAACTAAATATTCTATGAATATTTCAAGCGTCTACCTGTCGCCGTTATCAATATCGAGCAAAAAAATCACATTTGTTGTAAGATAATACTTATTTTATTGTTTTTTAATATTTTTTGTTATAGCAGCAACACAAATACATCTGTGAAAATTGCCGCTCTTTAGACGGGCTATTAGTAATAGTTCCGTTTTATAACTTGGGGTACGGAACCCTAAAAATGACACTATTATTTTATACTCACGACATGACAGGTACCGTACGCAGCCTATACCCACCTACCAGAGTATTTTAATTACGATAGTTAATATTTTTCACGAGGCTCATTGTCATACAGCAAGTAGATATTAATTACGTAGGTTTAGCTATGTAATTAATGCAAGTCTGCATCAGCGCTATGATTTTAAATGTAACTCACACACAAGAAGTAGGTATAAGGTAAGTTGAACTGGAACACACGTCAATAAAAACCATTGTTTTTACAACTTTTTATTCATAATAAACATAAACAATGCGCAAATTAGTTTACCGACAATTTGCCACATTACAATATTACCGACTTTCTCGTCGTAAGCAATTATGCTCTTGGTAAGTAGGGTAAAATAAGTTTCTAAAGATTTTAAATTAAAAAATAACTGAACGTGGTTATGCTTATATTGACTAACAAAATGCTCCTTACAAATAGTAAAAAAAAAGTGGCACTGATAACATTCTACAAGAAAATAAAACAAAAATGTAGAAGCTATTTAGTAAATTGTGCAAGTATATATAAGGCACAAAATGTATAATTTAAAAACGCCGAGCAACAAATATGGCCGAAATATATTTAAAAAAATACAATTCATCATAAAAGTGCTCAATTATTTCATCGATAAAAATTGATACGCAGTGTTTTATAAGATTGAGTATAAACGGTAAAACACTGAAAAAAATTGCGTTGTATTTGTAAATGTTGACTCTGTTTACCGTATAAGTGT
Organism: Cybosia mesomella; assembly: GCA_946251805.1. NCBI lineage: Eukaryota > Metazoa > Arthropoda > Insecta > Lepidoptera > Erebidae > Cybosia > Cybosia mesomella. Next base: position 22,994,377 of record OX276407.1, read on the forward strand.
TATTTTCAAAATAAAGGATACAATACTGATGATTAATACGACGGAGTATTCGCACCGTATATCTACAACTTTATTTAATGAGGCCTAACAACAATGTATCATAGTCTAGTAACTCTCTCACTACATAACCACCATAGATATTTGTATAAATTATCTAGTTTAGTTTTAATTAATAGCTGCTTACAAAATTATCACCAATTAAATTGCACTTATTTTCAGCGTAGTCTCATATAGAGTACCGTAATCTAATTGCTAAGCCTCATGTAAACAAAGATAATACGCCAAACTGTAAACATGCCGGTTGTGTAAAATATTAACGCGATCATGCTATGAATATCACGTTATTCTTTATGGGATAGAAATTCATCTTAAATAATGATGTGATTTTGTTTTTAAATATGTTTGTGTATATTTTATAACTATAACAAAATTTCATCTTCTGATCTGGAATTTATTATTTCGCGGCATGTGTAAAGCCCAGTCGAGCCAGTGGTAAGTAAAGTAAGAAAAATAATACAGTACCTAGGTACATAATAAGCAAGTTTGCTATAATATAAGCAAAAAGCATTTAAAATATCACTTAATTCATAACACATTTCCTACTTAACCATAACACAATAATAAACTATTCGAATGAATCCAACAGGTTTAGAATTACTTTCGTTAACGTGATGAAAAAAACATCAATAGATTCTGAAAACTATTTACCTAACTAGTTAGTGAGTCAGTGGAAGTTAAGTTCTGTAAAAATCTTGTATATCAAATGTGTTATATTATAATATAACAATCTACCAACTTCAACTAATCTTCGTGTTACAGAATTACTACTAAGTTGTATAAAAACCTACTACTTGATAATATTAATTGAATTTAAAGGCATTCGTCCGATATGACTTGAAGGCACAAATTTTCTAAAACAAAATGATTTTAGACAACCATCATGGTGTCGGTTACCCGTTAATTTGCATGTGACTACGTACAAATGCGATCTACCGTATATCTAGACCACTACGAGAAATAAACAGATATAAATTATCTTTCCAAGCACCACCTCATACTACAATAATAACGTCTCGTTCAGTAACATTAACCCTATACCACTTTTTATTATTTTAAAACGTGATTAATAATCTACTTATTAAATCTAATGATTTTTATAAATATTTTACAGTAATATTTTTTTAATTGTATACACCTATTATTGCCCTCTTCGATATAAGTTTAGTAGCGACGTAACTACTAAACAATATTAGCATAAAAATAAATAAATAGGTATATACACACGACTTACTAAAGAGAACGGAAAAACACTCGATCATATCGTCATTTTAGAAGATGAAAAGATTATGCATGCTTATCAAATTTATCTTATTTACAATTGAGTATAGATCGAGAAAAAAGGCCTTGAATCTATCACATTTAAGTTTGGGATACTTAACAGGCAATAGCCAACAAAAAATAAATTACTACCTTGTAACAGCAAATACTGTCATTTCCAGTTAAAGGAATTATGTAGCTGTTCTATTATGCGAATTACTCTTGTATTTATTCGAGTTTATGCGCTCGTCTCCGCTCAAATGAACATATAGCGTAGGCGTTTATAACACTTGAAATGGACGACCTCACAACATGCTTAATTTATTCCATCTCGCGCACTCGCGCCGCTATCGTACCCCCGCGTATCTAGTTCAAAGTAAATAAGTGATTTAACAGACGGCGCGGGAGCCAACAAAATTTTCTTCAGACTTAAAAATATATAAAATGATCACATACATAATAGTTCCGAAATTAAAAATGTGGCACTCAGAAATATAGAAGTAGTGTCATCCTGAGTGTCATCAAGACATGTTATTAATGCCGAGCCTTTTGCTCAAAGGGGATGCATCGAGGATTCTTTCATTTGCTTTGTCCTCTTCCCTGAAGTGAATTCGTGTAATAACAATATCGCCAGTGCTAAGAGTCTGTGAGCCAATCTCTAACTTATTAGTTTCATTGAGATCATTGCACTTAACTTCGTCCAAAGGCGGATTATGGCATCTGCAACAACAACTTTTCCTATCTGGTTCTCCTAAGTTCAAAATTTGGCTTAGATTCGACCAGTCCTTATTTTTGAGCAACGGCAGTGTTTGTTCCATTGTTTGTGAGAACCTATCGTCCAGCTCTCCACTAAGTGGTGCAACAGCAGACAGAATTGCCTCAAGGCGGTTTATTTTCTCAACCTTATCCATGCTTGCATCTGACAATATTTCATCCATCATTTGCATAGATTCTGTGAGGCTTGGGGGTTGTGTGGAGTGTGGGGATGATATAGGATCAGACGGGTTTGACTCTAAACTAGCCATCTCATTTTCTCTCTCATCATCTTCTGAGTCAGAATCTTTTTCATGTCCAATGGCTTCCAATTTCTCCAATTTCTTGGATATTTTATGGCAACCCTTCAATTTCTCTTTTTCTTCTTCAGTGAGTTCAATGTACCTCAACAACCTGATTTCTCTGTTACTCAGTACAATATTCTTAGTGGTCTCTGCCAACTTTTGTTTTAATTCCCCAACCTCTGTGTTAATTTTTCTTTGCCTTTTTCTCAGTTTCACTTCTGTTGGCTGAATGTGCATGAATACTTGCTCATTACTCAATTCTTCGAAAAGTTGTTGGTTCTCTGACTTTATGTTGTTGGACATGTAAGCATAAATTGCTGAATTAACTAGTGATAATACATCTGAGGCAGCATAAATTATCATATCCTTTGTTAGAGGCCTTCGAGCCCAATAACGTTGATCCCTTCTGTAAACATTTTTCAGTTGTTCTTTCATAGGGTTCATGGGTGCATTATAAAGTTCACATAATGCATTCAGACTTAGATTTTTGACTTTGTAGACAGGGACACCCTGTTGCTGTAATTGCAACACAGCGTGCGCTGCCTGTGTATCAAAAACATTCTTCAAAACAATCTCAAATTGATTATGCAAATTCACAGAGTCATTTCTGCAGTCATGTATAATTTTGACCACACTCTCACTCTCAAGTAACTCCTTAATCTTACCTTCAATAAGCATGCCCGGACAGGCCATTATATCTAGTATATACACTTCACCATTCATTGTAGCAATTTGACATAAAGTCAGTACTCCTTTGAGGCCAAGATTTATACCTTCACAGTCAAATGAAACAATGCTTCTTCCATTACGTTTAGGTATCATTATACTCTCAATCAATGTGGCACATTCTCTTACATTAGCTATGACTGTTGTGCATTGGAGCACCTTTTGCCGCCAGGCTTCACCCATTAGATTACTTCTTAAACTTGGAGTTCCATTTGTTTCTTCAGAACTTCGAGCATTTAAATGATTATTAACCCTATCACGAACCATATTCTCAGCCAAATTCTTTATGACAATAGAATTGATTCTTTGCTTAAGAGTTTGATTTGCAATATTAGCTTGAGGACCTCGGGGAGATTCAGTAGGACTGAGTATTCTGTTTGCTGGGCTCATTTTGCCATCCGAAGGGGTTGGACTTACAACTGTGGGGACAGGAACAGGGGAGATAGATTTTTCTTCCACAACCACAGGCTTTGGTGTATCAGTCTTTGCTTTATTAGCTTTTGCATTTAGATACATAACAGGTATTTTTGGTTTACTAATAAGTGTGACCAGGTTTGCCTGAACATGGAATGAGTCTGAAAATATCTTTAAGAATGCGCTTAAATCAGCTGGAGATTTAAACATCTGATACCAATATTCTTGTGGGAAGCGTGACACAATCAAGTGGAAAAGTTGGTCAACCATGACGGGTCCCTTAGCTTCTATACACTGTGCAACATAATCTAACAATTGTTGGGCAGTATCTGTATTAATATTAGCTACAGGTAAATTATGGAATTGTTCAGAATTTGTGTGTGCGTTACCTCTCCTGTGATTCTCACTGACTAGAACAACATTGTCATCGATGATCTGGAAGCTGTCCGGATGTTTCATGAGGAACTCCTTGAACTCCTTGATTCTCTGACCGGAGATGTGACGCACCTGCGGGGAGGCTTGGCTTCTGTGACCGAGGAGGCTTTTGATCGGCACTTCAGTGCCCTCGCCGTACTGGATCATCTTGCTCGCGAAGTACTCCTTGGCTTCTTCGATATAGTCGTTGTTAGATGACGCGCCAGCCCCGCTCGGATGCTTCTGGTACGTGTTGATATCAACATAGTCCCCGTCTATGCTGAACAACGCCGGGTACTGAGCCAGGAATTTTTTCAATCCTGACTGGGACCCGCCAGCGATCTGTCGCATCTCCTTGGTGAATCCTTTGGCACCAAACTGGCAGGAAAGATCGTGCAACGTGCGCGGCTCGCCTTTGTCGAGCAGGCGTTCCACAAAGAACAACAGAGTAAGGTTCCTAGCGAGCTCATATTCCATTGATTCCATTTCCCTACAGTTGGTGCCAATGTGACTTACTTAAACTAAATTTTTTCTACGTATATGTGTCACCCACAACACCATGAAATTTTTCTTTTCTCTCCGCACCTGAACCATAGAGTATAGAAAAAGTAAAGTGATGTACTACCAAAACAAACTAGACAAACTCATGACGTTGTGCAAAAATGTGCGTTCTTACAAAATTAAAAGTAATTTAAAGTTAGTAGGCTGAAGAATACTTTATAATGCTAATTTATTATTATAACATTAACTTTAAAATACAATATAACATTACCATACAGCATACAGTTATGCAAGTTTTGCTACTGCTGTTCTTAAAAATGATGCCAATCACATTTGTAGTTACGTGTCTTATCTTAAGAAGAATAATATTCAACAAATAATTGTTTGCACGCTTCGTTAAATACCAATTATATAATTTATAGTGACATTAATAATTATCATACTTTGTTATAACCGCATTCTAGGATAAATTATGAGAACAACACTTTTCATAGACCAAAATGTTGTTTTTCTAACGGTACAAAAGCATTATCTAGCTACCTACTAATAACTAGATTTAATACCAACAAAAAATTAAGTAGAAGAATGGAATATAATTATTTTAAATGCATATAATTAAATATCCTAGGTACCAGAAACACAGTGAAATAAAATATCCGATAAGTAAGTCAGTTCAGTCCATAGTCCTTATATTAATATCCCACAAGGTCGTGTAAAAATTATGTAAGTATTTGAAGATTCTTATTATAATATTGAAGTGGTGAAACACCAATGTCAAGGTTTTCACAATAAAATTAAAATGTATACCCGATTCCTAGCTCAATGCCGAATTAAACGCTGTTGACATATTTGTCACAATCACCAATGACCAATACCCGAGTGTCACTGTCAATTTCATAGAGCCGATAGATTGTTTCGCTAAAATTTCTATTTCATTTTGTTGTATTTTTCTTATATTAACTCCCCTAGTTTTAAAGCAACTGCATTTGTTTCAGAAACACAAATACAACTCTTTGTGATAGTATTGAACTATCACAGAATCATGGTAAGACTAATCAATTACAAAGTATACCACCCCTTATTTGCTTCTGATTGAATTGATAAAAACAATATTAAATTTTGGCTTTCAGTTCCTGAAATTCTTATTTGTAGTCACCTTCACTTTTTCCTGTTCACCAGTGTACGAAATTCTGTACATTATTTGAGATTCATATTGATTTGGAGAGCAATAATGTTGTTTTAATGTATGTTATTAGAATTCAGTCAGTAAATTACGACAGTGGCATGAGGAATCTATCGGATAAATATAATAACAGAATTATTGTTTATTATAATTCTGTTAATAATGATTTGTTTGCATGTTATAGAAGTTAAAGTCTATCTAGCATAAAAACCCTTTATATTTAGAAATTGCATATATAATCTCTTTGAATAAATAATCAATACATCTTTAGTTCCATACATGAAACCTTGAGGTCACAATTGCCAAATCAAGTAATGTGTTTGAAGTTTTTGATTAAAAATGATGAAGAGCAGTATGGACTCTGGTTGGTAATTTACTTGGTTTTCAAGATGGTGATGGGCTAGTAGGGCCTTTTCTGTGGGGTCAAAAATATTCTTACCCCTCTAGAGAACAGGCATGTGTATTAAAAAAATGTGGTTTGCTAGTTTTATAAAGTAATATTAGAAATGTGGTTTGCTAGTTTTATAAACTAATATTTACCCTTAGCATTTCATATAGCTAGAATGAATTGAACAAATGAATTTTTGTTTTGTTTTAAATTTATTACTAGTATCAAACATCTAACATGAAGGCTCTGCCAATAAGGGTCATGTACAGCTCGGCAGCTGTAACCCTAATTAAATATTAGGTTTAGTTGTACTAATCTGCTATTGCATAACTGTTGGAAATTATGTTACAAGAACCTGTGATAATTGTATGGAATGATAATAATTTGTATGTTTTTTATTAATGGCAAGAAGTGATATGAAGGGATAATACATAATCACTCTGAGGCCCCTTAATAATACATCTTAATTTCAATTACAAGCCTGTATTGAACCTATATAAGTGCTACAGTAATATAATTAAATGAATGTATCATATTATTTTGTAAAAAGTTAACAATATATAATTATGCAAGTTAATGTTATAAAATGTTTGGATAAATGGGCCCCCAGTCCCACCAACATCTTTTACGCCTATGGGGTACTCTAGAAGTCTCTTCCAGTTGTTGCCATTTCTCTGTATTTCTTGATAGTTTTTGCGCGGGCGGAGCCGCAGGCATCAGCTATTTAGTAAATAATTCCAATTGAAATTACTTTCTAGTTAGTAAGTTATAATACACTGCAAAACCATCATTGTATTCATTTATATATAGACCGATTTTCTTAGCAATCCATGGATTCTCCATGCGGGTCCATCGCGTTGCTGAGTTGGGAACTCGGGACAGTGCTTGGGACTTGCGACCCAAGTGTAGGTTTAGAAGGGGTTAAAGGTTTATACCTATAACCCCTTCTAAACCTACACAAAATCTCTCTATAACCTTATGGTTATAGAGAGATTTTGCTGGTATGCCTCTCGCTCCCACTTCCACTGCATACAAATTAACCACATAACCATTTTTGGTTAATTCGTTTCTGAGATCATAGTATTCATTTTTCTTTATTGTGTGGTCCTTCGGTATATTTGTCTCCCACGGTACAGTAAGCTTCGGTAGCTTAGCGGTTAAGGTCCCGGGTTCGAATCCTGGCCATTACACTACCGACATGAACCCACTCCTAACACAAGCAATTTAGCTTAGCTGGAGGAGTTAGGGGGAATATTAGTAATTTCGGTTACTAATATTCTTAAAAAAAATATTAGACATATAATACGAGTATGTATATATTCACAAAAATAAAGTAAATAAGTATGTTGAGCCCCATTCTACTATGCAGAAACAACGGGCCGCCATCTGCTTCTGCCCTTACATATTTCGTGAGCTTCCTATACTGTTATTAAACCCATAAAACAAGCTAATTTTTATTTTTCATTTTATTTAATTGTTAAGCTTTACTTTGGGTTTAGATAGTGCGGTTTAAAATGTTCTAGAATATTTATTTAATCATTTATATTGTATTTTCCAGCTGGTCCTAGTGCTTGGTGATCTCCACATTCCTCACCGCTGCAGCAGTTTGCCAGCCAAGTTCAAGAAGCTGCTGTTACCGGGGCGAATACAACACATATTGTGCACAGGGAACCTCTGCACAAAAGAGTCGTACGATTATTTGAAGACATTGGCCAGTGATGTGCATGTTGTCAGGGGTGACTTTGATGATGTTAGTATTATATTCAGTTTGTAGTATACAGGGTGTCTTACAGCCATGCCACATGGAGGGCAAGTATGTTAAATAATGTAAATAGACAATATAACTGAAAGAAGATTTCCCTTGCATTAAATGATTTTCAATATTTCACTTGCAACACTTGGTAATCGAATCATTTAAAATCCAAACAAGTTGAATTCCTGAGACGAGCTCAGCCGAATACAAGGGATTTTCGATTTTGCGATTTTTATTTTTTATTTTTTGCGATTTTTTTTTTATCTTCCAATGGTTCACCCCAGCACGAATCTATTACCGAAAACAGCAACTCGATAGCTCATCTCCTTCATACCCAAAACCGTGACAGAAAATTGGCAACGACGACGAAGACAACTCGATAGCAATAGGGCTTTTCTAAAGAAAATCCCTAAAAAATATATTCTGTACTTTTATGGCACAATCGATAGGGTCAATCTCAAGGATCAAATCTCTAATAAATATGTTAAATTAAATAACGGAAAACATCTAAGCTTTTAAATTTAATGGAACAAATACCTTTTTTTTTTTTTTCCACTGGAAATCCCTTTGGATACCCCCCCGCCGGCCAGCGGGGGTGGTTATGTCGGGCTTGAATCGACTAAAACCGCACGCCGTCTCGGGTCTGCAGACGCCGGGGTGTAAGGTTGCCCATAGAGCATATCCCTCGCACCCCGACTGACCCTGGGCCATCTCCGGTTTCGAGATGGCCCCCTCGGGATTGGGAACCACGGTGTCCCCGTCTTGCCCCGGTTTGGGGGAGGGGGCGCTAGTCGCCCCACCGTCCCGTGGAACAAATACCTTACTAATATTAACAATATTTGACGTCATTTTAGTCCATTGGAATGTTATATGTTTTAGGCTTAGCGTATAGAAGTCAGGTAACGCAATTAATTTTTTTCGACGTCAGGAGAGGGTTGATGTGAATCCGAGTTTTGTGGGTCGCAACCCTTTTCCCCGGCCGCCATCTTGAAAAACGGGTGCGAATGGTTTTTTCGCTACATCGGGTAAACTATGCGTCGCACAGAAAATTTGTAAAAACAGTTTTGTTGCAAATTAAATTTCCTGCAACTCTGGTTTTGTAACTTTTAGTCGTAGAAGCACCAAATATTTCATTAACCATGTTTGTTAGACAGATTTGATCCTTATGATTGTCCATTTCGAATGACGCTATAAAAGTACAGGCTGTTATTTTTTTGGATTTTAACCCATTTGATTACCGAGTGTGGCAAGCGAATTTGTGAAAATATTTCAATGCAGTTTTAAGTTGTTTTAAAAATCAAAATGAAGTCTTCTTTCAGTAAAATTGTCTATTTACATTATTTAACGTAGTTTCTATAATATACAAATTAAATACGCGCCAAAACACCAGAATCCTCACGAATTCTCGTGAATTCGCCTAATTACTGTCGGTTCGGCACCGACCGGTTGTGCGACCAGTTGACATAAAGTTCATTATGCTATGTACAATTTCGTTGCAAAAATTCTTCCATTTCATTCCACGACAGTGTAAATGGAGCCTTAACCGCCCCCGCTGGCACGCGGGGGGGTATCCGAAGGGATTTCCGCACGATAAAAAAAAAAAAAAAAAAGGCTTGTTCTCAGTTGAAAATTATAGTTAATCATGTTACTGTATTGCGTGACGTCATTAGTTTTAATGTGAAAATTTGGCGACAGAAGCTTTTTATTAACAAGGTTTAAGGTCACTTCCTCTTGATTTTATATTTAGTGTCCATGGTCTATAGTTCGTAGTATATAGTGAATATCCAGAGATTTTTAGGGATTTTCTTTAGAAAAGCCCTATTGCTATCGAGTTGTCGTCGCCAATTTTCTGTCACGGTTTTGGTTATGAAGGAGATGATCGGAGAAGATCGGATCGATGAAGGAGATCTATCGAGTTGCTGTTTTCGGTAATAGATTCGTGCTGGGGTGAACCATTGCAAGATAAAGAAAAAATCGCAAAAAATCGCAAAAAAAAATTATCGCAAAATCGAAAATCCCTTGTATTCGGCTGAGCTCGTCTCAGGAAGTCAACTTGTTTACTACCTTTCTGAATTCTTTGTATCATCATCATCATCAACCTCTATTAGTCCACTGCTGGACATAGGTCTCCCCCAATGAGCGCCATAGCGCCCTGTCTTCAGCTAGCTGCATCCAGCATACCCACTGTTAAATGAGTATATTGAGTATTAAGTCGCCTTTTACTCGGCTGGAAAGTAGGGCCAGTGCTTCAACGAGACAAGTAGGAACTGCGTGTCATGAAGGTGAATATGCTGTGGTAGATCTGCGTGAAGATCGCGTGAGGAACTCCCGCATCCCCAGCAGTCTTCATGTGCGTGACATCGCAGATAAATTGCAGCAGAGTCCCTTCCGGTGATGCCGCACACGATTTGTGGCACCCACGTGGGTAATAAATGTCTGGCACACCTCTGCCGAACCCCAGTAGAAGGGAAGACCCAACAAGTTCTGGATTGACGTCGTAAGGGATGACATACGTGCCATGATCTCACTGACAGATCAGAAAAGTAGCAGAAAAGTATACAGGGTGAATTTTTCAACTGGGCGTGAAAGGCCAAATCCGAACCTATGCGAATTAGCGAAAAATGTTCAAAAGAGTCTCGGGGCCGATTTTGATACGAATAAAACTGCATCATTAGATTTCAAAAAAATCATTACTCGTAGCCAGGAATCGAACCCATTGAGTTTGAAAAAAAAACAACATATACATAACTTCACGCCTGTATCCCCGAAGGGGTAGGCAGAGATGTGTATTTATACTCACCCAAGTTTGCCGCATGTTATTACTTCCCAGAATTCGTTCCTTATTAACGGCACTATCGAATGTTGTAATAATACAAGGTCTATTTTCCGTAGCCAAATGGCAAAAACGGAACCCTTATAGAATAGTCATGTCTGTCTGTCTGTCCGTCTGTATGTCACAGCCACTTTTTCCCGAAACTATATGAACTATGCTGTTGAAACTCTTTTTTTCTAAACTGAATAGTTTACGCGAGAGACACTTCCAAAGTGGTAAAATGTGTGCCCCCCGTAACTTCTAAAATAAAAAATATATGATGTACATTACCATGTAAACTTCCAACGAAAATTGAGTGAGTAAATCTAGTGAGTAGTTTTTTTGTTACAACGACCTACAAGATAATTTAATTTATGTCACTTGGTGCTACAGAACCCTTCATGGGCGAGTCCGACTCACACTTGGCCGGTTTTTTTTTTTCAAAATCAAGGGGTTTGGTTCCTGACTAGGAGTATTGATTTTTGATAGAGCCAATGATGCAGTTTTAGTTACATCAAAATTGACCCAGAGACGAATTTTTCGCTATTCCTCATAGTTTCGGATTTGGGCATCCACCTCCAGTTAAAAAAATCATTCAGTACAGCAATATAGGAAATTAAAACTTCTGCCATTTTAGGAATGCATTTTATTGCCTTGATTAATGTCCATCTCTTCTAACTGCAATATTATTATAATTTTACTTGTTTCTTATTACAGAACTCAACATACCCAGAGCAAAAAGTTATAACGGTTGGTCAGTTCCGCATTGGTCTCGTCCACGGTCACCAAGTAGTGCCGTGGGGTGATGAAGAATCTCTAGCGTTAGTTCAGAGGCAGTTAGACGTGGATATTCTAATATCAGGCCACACTCACAGATTTGAGGCCTACGAACATGAGAATAAGTTCTACATCAACCCTGGATCGGCTACAGGCGCTTATAGTCCACTGTACAGGTAATTTACTCTTTTATAAATTTAAATTGATTAATATAGCCAGAATTATCAACCCAGCCAGCACATGGACTATCTATACAAATCTATATAACTGAAGTGTATGTTTGTAACATTAAAATAACAGCTTTTCAATAAATGTATACACGGTACTTACAACAAAACACCAATTTTTCCATGTTTCTCCATCTGTCTTTCTGTCTGTGAATTAGGTAATCTCTGAAATGGCTGGGACAATTTTGACGGGACTTCCACTGGCAGATAGGTAATATTATAAGGCGTAACATAGCTGCTTATAATTTTGAAACAATTAGGGTGCCGCACAGAAACATTAAATTCCAGATATAAGTCCAAGCGGGTGAAGTAGCAGGCACAGCAGTAATTTCTTACCCTGGAGCATTTTTCTGAGATCTGCAAACAGCCATTAATTGCTGGGGGCCAAGTCTGGTGAATAAGGGGGATGAGGAAGCAATTCAGAGCCCAATTCATTAATTTTGGCCATCGTTCTCACAGACTTGTGACAAGGCGCGTTGTCCTGGTGAAACACCACGTTCTTTTTGTTCATTTGAGGCCGTTTATCCGCAATTTCGTACTTCAATCGCTCCTAGAAGCACATGTAATAGTCACTATTTATATTTTGCCCCTTTTCAAGGTAGTCGATGAAAAGTATTCCATGCGCATCCCAAAATATAGACGCCATAACCTTACCGGCCGATTTCTGAGTCTTTGGCCGCTTCACCAGCCGTTCTCCACTCCGCTGACTGCCGATTGGATTCCGGAGTAAAATGGTGTATTCATGTTTCATCCATTTTCACATACCGACGTAAAAAAGCCTTTTTATTACGATTCATTAGCGCCGAACATCGCTCTGAATCATTGATACGTTGTTCCTTTTGATCAGTTGTAAGCAAACGCGGCACCCACTTGGAAAAAAGCTTTTTCATGGCCAAATTTTTATGTAAAATAGTGAAAACGCTATCCAGCTGAAATCTTCACTATCTCGGCTATCTCGCGCACTTTTATCTTCCGATCTACCATTACGATTTTGAGGACTTGGTTAATATTTTGTTGAGTCACTGCTTCATTTGGACGACCTGAGCGTTCCCCATCATTTGTGTCCATGCGACCGCGTTTGAAGTCGGCACACCACCGACAAATGGTTGCTTTAGAGGGAGCTGATCCCGCATAACATTCTATAAGCCATTGCTGTGCTTCAACGGTATTTTTTCCCATTAAAAATCAATGTTTTATCAACACGCGAAACTCGTTTTTTTCCCATTGTATCGAAACTACAAGCGTAGCGTCACTTAAATGTCTGTCACTTAAATATTTTAATGTTCCATTTTTTAAAATTTGACACATCTTTTATTGAAGGCCAGTTTTTAAAAATCAAAAGAGTTTTTAATATATACGCCATTTCCAAGTTAGTCTCGGGACTTATTGAACGATCTAGTATTCTAATAATAGCTTAACTGGCTGATGGCCGATGGAATAAAAAAACTTACTTGTTGTTACTTACTACTTGACTTATACTGGTTGTTTAGTTCACAAGAATTTGGGTTGATGGCTTTAGCGTCGCCCCAAGACTCTCCTCCTATACCTACGTACATAGGAGAATTTCGGCTTTTCAGGACGTGCGTAGGTAGCTCAGTTTGTCAGAGTATTCACCCTAGAAAGCTACTGGTCGCCAGTTCCAATTTCCGCCGAAGCTGACTTTTTTCGATTTAATTTTATAGAAAAACTTAGCATACTACTTGCTCAAATTTTTTTATTTATTTGTTATGTTTTGCCCGGACAGGCAGCGTTTATCATCAAGTTTGCATCTTGGACTCCGAGATCCCCTTTTCCTACTCTTTGTCTTGATTTGGCTTATCTGGTCTTTTACGAGAGCGAGTACTCTCTGACCCCCTCAACCTTGAGAGGAAAGGCTGCGTCAGAACATCGTCTCTTAATCAGTAGCAGGCCTACCATGAAACGTACATCCGCAATAGCGGGTTAAAATTTCGGGCAATCGGTACCATGAAACGCACTTATCCCGAAATCCGGCTTGTAGACGGCACATGACAGTTCGTTCGGCCTAAACGCTACCATGAAACGACCTGAAAACGCAAAATTCGAAATCTTATTTGAAAAGGTCGAAAGGTTATCATAATCCAATACAAAGGAATGTATTTTTTAATATGTTGGTTTATAATAGTTCATTTTTTAATAGAAATATATTGTAAATGAAAACCTCCTTGGTGTGTTTGATTTATTACCGAACTTACTTTATGGTCCCGACCGAAAGAACGAAATCCGAAGTAACTTCTTCCGGTCGTGTTTTTCTGGTCCTGCAATTGCAGTAGTGCGGTTCGCAGGTGTTGAACAGAAAATGTTTTACTTTTTATGATGAACACCAACGCTTGTATTTCCTTGTAAGTGTAGGCAGATGCACTCTTTTTTTAGTCTCACATAACGGAGCACAGCCTATTACCGTCTACCGTCTACCGGGTACTTTTTGAATCCCAAGACAGCTAATGACAATTTCCTAACCTTAAAACTGCCGGATTTTGAAATCGAAGCAAGAAGCTCACGACGGAAACAAAAGTGCAATCTTATCAACGACCAACGATGCGAAAGAAAAAAATCTCGCCTGAATTACATTCTGTGCGGTTGTAACAATGACATTGACCATCAAACGCGTCGGCCATGACGAATTAGACGCAGTTCCGTTGGCTGATCACGTGGATCTTGGCTCATTTTAATTATTGTTTTAAATTCGCAAGCATTATAGGCTACGTCGGACTGGGCTCGGGTTTAGTTACCGCCAAACTTCATGAACCAACGGCAAAAAGTACGCGCATGTGCACTAACTGGCCAATCAACTAATGACGCGAGCGCTTTGAGCCCGTGATTGTTTTAGTATAATCTATGAGTGGTGGATTGGCGCGCCTCAGCCGTCGCGCCCCGCGCTTACCACTCAGGAGACCTAAAAACGCGTTTTCCGCAGCTGTCGAGAAGTTTGCCGATCACCATCGATATACAGACAGAATATTATTTTTTCACCCTCCAGCACGTAAACGGCGCTTTTGCTGTGTAAAAACGAGCTTGAGTAAAATTGATTCCAATTTCGAACACTTACGGTGATCGAATAGAGAATTTATCTCATATCCAATCCTCGGGAGGACATACTTACTACGTACATTTTTATGCTAACTGTACATACCTTATATTTTCACTTGAACTAACGATGACGTCGGTATATCGGACTCCAACCGACTAAAATCGCACAGTGTTTCATCACATCTACTTGAGAGGATACCCCTGTGACCTGAGACCCCGATCGGCTTTGGCTGCCAATTTTGGCGACCACGAAGTGTTGTTAGGGATTAAATCCCTCCTCCCTTATAGAGAGGCGCGCTCTGGGCCTGTTTCTGTTAGGCGATGGTCAGCCTGAACCGTCACCCTCAGCTACCTACTAGATGCACTGATATTAGGAAAAAAACCGGACTGCTGCTAAAAAGACTGAAACAACTTTGGCAGCAGACGATATTACATTTATTTTTATTTGCAGCTTTAGGCTAATACAGCTTTTATGGGAACGGCTGCCGTCTGACCTCCCAACCCCGAGTGGAAAGCCTGCGCCTGAGCCTCCTCGTTCAATCAGCAGGTGTGCCGGTTTTTAGGTGAAGTTGGCCTGGGGTCTGAAGATCTTGGTAGGCCCCCAAAATAACCCAAAGGCAACAAGTGTTTGGTTCATTTTATTTTCAAGGCTATATGATCCTACATATTATTTTTCTACTGATATCGTCAGTGGAGTTAGTAAAGTTTTTATACGCTTTTTATTAGCTTCACCTGTATGTTTATTTGTATGTTTGTTTGTAAGTTTGTTTGTAACCGACTCCTTTGGGCGCAGTTTAAACGGCCAGATTTCGTTCAAACTTTGTAGATTTATCAAGGACCGATGACAATACACTAATAGGGTATTTGACTACTGCTAATAAATAGTTCTGTATTATGTATTACAACATAAAAATGCAGATTGCATCAATATTTTTTTGAGAACTGTTTTATTTACGATAAAAATCGATATTAAAGTTTGATTTAAAAAAGTACGCGCCATAACGGATCCCGTGACATGTGACGTCACACCAAAGTAAACATTAAGCGACTTAAAGCACGTTTATATAATTATTGAAATTAGTTGCAAAAATAATGGTTTATTTTGAGATATATAAAATAAAAGTGAAACATTATTAGTAATTAATAATTGAACCAGTCGATTAACACTAGGAAATGCAGACAGCCTGTATTGAAAAACTCTGTTTAGTTATGTGTGACGTCACAGAGCGTTTATAAGCACGTGATCAAATCTCGAAAAAAGGGAGATTTTAATCTTGATTTTTTAACAAAAATGAAACTTATTTTAAATTGAAAATTTATAAAATATGTTTTTTACGGTACATTTTATTAGGATGACAACAATTCATACAATATTTTAAATATAGTCAAAATGCCTATTGGATAAAATTATTCCATTTTTCAATTTGCAAAATAAGATTTTTGTTAATTTATATAATTTTCAGTCGATAAGGCAGAAATTTTAATTTCCAACCATTATCTTTAGCCGATTTATCTAATATTAACAAATTTTCGAACACCAAAGAGAATTTTTTATTCAACAAAGCATATAATAGTTAAAAAAAATGCTTTTGTAAATAAACAAAACTAAAAAGTAGGAAATAAATAATAGTTTTTAATAAACTATAAACACACTTCTTACAGTAAACCGAACTAAAAAAATAGAAAATAAGTTTTAATAAATTTAAATTAAGAATAGTGTTAAAAAATTCAATAAATATAAAATTAATTTAATAATGAATCATAGTGTAAATAAAAAAAATGTATTTTATTTTAAAAAGAGCGTGGGGTGCTTTTTAAGATATTATCAAAATGGTAATCACACTACTCATGTCTGTCAAAAAAATATTTATATCAATTGACCCATGCACCGCTTTTTTTAAAATGAAATACATTTTTTTAATTTATACTATTATTAATTTATATTTATTGTAATTTTTAACACTATTCTTAATTAAAATTGATTAAAACTTATTTTCTATTTTTTTAGTTCGGTTTTCTATAAAAAGCGTGTTTTTTAGTTTTTTTTTAAACTATTATTTATTGATTTTTATCCTCATCTTACGTCAATGTGCCAAAAAAGTTTACTAATACCGGATCTTAACTTAAATGTAAAATCACCATTACTTTTTTTTCATCATCATTTAAGCGTTGTTCCCAGTTGCATTCGAGACTTACATTTCGGAGCCCGGGGTCCGCTTACTTCTCCTTTTGGTTTGGCTTTTACGGCTTTTATGAGACCGACTGCCGTCTGACCTGCTAACCCCGCGAGGAAAGCCTGCGCTAGACCCTCGTCCGTTAATCGGCAGGTGTAGCGGCTTGCAGGGGAGCTTGGCTTGGCTCCGAGGAGTCTGGGTAGGGTCCCGAAACACCTCTTTCCTTTATGCATCAGTTTTACGCTTCTCCAGACTATAATAGAAGTTCCGTTCAGATATTCTGATGTGATTGTGTAGCAAACGTCCATCCATCCCTTTTTTTTCGGTCGGATACCCCCCCCCCCCGCCGGCCAGCGGGGGCAGTTATGTCGGGCTTGAACCGACTAAAACCGCACGCCGTCTCGGGTCTACAGACGCCGGGGTGTAAGGTTGCCCATGGAGCATATCCCTCGCACCCCGAGTGACCCTGTGCCATCCGGTTTTGAGATGGCCCCCTCTTGTTTGGTAACCACGGTGTCCTCGTCTTGCCCCGGTTTGGGCGAGGAGCGCTAGTCGCCCCACCGCCTGTCTCACCAGCAGAAGCAGGCCGGGACGCCTGCTTCTGCTGGTGTGACAGGCGGCCTCACCTGCCACCCCCAGGCCTGCGGTCGTGGAGGCGCGCCTGAGTCGCCTGCGCCTTGCGGCGAGCAAGTTGCGGGCTCGGCGGGCCGGGAGAGTTCTGAACCTCTCCCGGGCGCGCTCCGCCATCTCGTTCGCGAGCATTAAATGCTCGCAGACTTTCCTATTTATAATAGTAGACCAACTATGTATAATATGTTTTTATTTACAAAAAAAAGTATCTAAGTATGTTTATCCGCATTCTCGAACCCAGGTGGTAGAAATTTGATGACACAAATTTGTCACAAAATTCGGCCGGGTGGGTACCACCGTGCACGATTGCGAAAAACCCTCCATAGTAATCCAATTTCGGTATGATTGCGTTCAGGGGTCAGCAAGTGCATAGCCGGGCAGGGGGGTCGTTGTGGTCGCAGCACTAGTGGGGCCGGTGGGTGTCACGCGGTGCTGCGACGGCAATCCTCTTCTGATGAGGCCGTCAAGCTGAGTGTCACCATTGTTAACATGGTACGTGTATGTGATGGTGACCCTCATTCCTGAGACTTTACCCTCAGCGTACCATCAGGCGAGGTGAAGTCAAATTGACGTGTCCTAAATATATATAAAAAAAAATTACAAGCACTGCTTAGTTTGGGTCTAGATGGCGTTGTGTAATTTGTCCTAGAGTATTTATTTAATACAAATACCTACTTACACTGCCCGGGAATCGAACACGCGATTGACGTTACAATGACAAGTTCGACTGCCCCATTGAGCAGATCAATAATACTGTTTCCCTGGTATATCATACTAGTATTTTGAATGTGAAAGTTTGTGAAGATGTTTGAATGTTATTTACCCAATCACGCTTAAACGGCTAAACGGATCTCACTGAAATTTGGTACATAACATAACATAAACTCACGCCTATATTCCCGAAGAGGTAGGCAGAGGTGCTAGCACCCACATTTCGCCAGTTTATGTTTAGGTCCCAATGTAATAGGTGGCGAGCCTATTGCCATAAACCGGGCACTTATAAGCCTGCGATAAATACACACATAACTTCGAAAAGCATCGAAAAGTCATTGGTGTGTGCCATGGTAAAACCTGGGATCGAACCCGAGACCTCGCCTCAGCAGTCCATTACCCATACCACTAGGCTACCGCGGCTTTTGTTACAGGGATAGATTATAGTCTAGAATAACATATAGGCTACTTTCTATCCCTGGAATAGGTTCCCATGGGTTGCAGGAACGGGATCAGGAGAGCTAGTTTAACAATATTGCTTTAATGTTACAGGAATGCGACTCCATCATTTGTACTCATGGACATCCAGAGCTCCACAGTTGTGACGTATGTGTACAAGCTGCTCGGAGATGAAGTCAAAGTTGAGAGGATCGAGTACAAGAAAGCATAGTGATCGAAAATAAAAGAAGCTCTATGAACTTAATATAAGATATATTTTCCACTGAATATTGTTTATATATAAATAGTTTACTTAATTGTAAGATATTGTATGGATAATAATAAGATAATGCATGAATGTAAATAAAATGAAGTACAGTTAAGTCTCGATTATTTCATTTCATTTTTGTGATTTTTTGTTCATGATTTTTGTTCATTTCATTTCTCGGTAGGTAAAGCAATTTGTTTCACCACTGCCCAAGAAGTGGATGTTTTCAGGTATCAATATGTATGTGATTTTTTTTATTACACTATAACTACCATGTTTTCAAAACGCATGATTCCAATTCGTTAAAAGACCGCAAAATTTACTTTGGTGTACCGTATTATAAGGTTTAGGTACGTAGGTTTTCGTGAGATTATTAAATCTTCAGAATCACTCATAGTTTGATTCGTTTTTAATTACATTCTGATATTTTAATTTTATAAGCGTTCGTAAGTTTTGAAATCACATGTTTTAAGGACACTATTTTACTGAATCAGGCTCTAGTCCGATGCGTTTCTCATTAACAAACGCTCATAAGCGCATAAGTGGCTGATAGCACCAATAGCGAGCTGCCCGAACATACCCAAGCCGGATAATCGAAGCTGAACTGTACTTCAATATGAAAATACAAGTAGTTTCATTTACCCTCTACCTAATTTAGTGTGAATCGAACCAAGGCATAATCTGTACCTACAGAATACTATTTAGAGCGTCGGTAGTTTAGTGATTCAGGATTCGGCCCTACGATTGAGAGATGCTGGGTTCAAATCCTGGCCATTACACTATCGACGTGAACCCTCTCCTACCACAGGCAATTTAGCTGTAGGTATAATCTGAATCTCGGAAACGGCCTCATCGATTTTCATGCAATAAATTGCATGAAAATCGAACCGAAACCCCTCGTATACTAAAAGTATACGGGGGGTTTCGGGGGCGATAAACCGATCTAGCTAGGTTTCATTTTTTGAAAACGTTGAAAAAAAAACCAGAATTTACATTATTACAGTAACACTTGTTCTTTTAAAACTTAAAAGTTGACAAACCAACCTTTTTTTTTTTTTTTTTTTTTTTCGTGCGGAAATCCCTTCGGATACCCCCCCGCCTGGCAGCGGGGGCGGTTATGTCGGGCTTGCACCGACTAAAACCGCACGCCGTCTCGGGTCTTCAGACGCCGGGGTGTAAGGTTACCCATAGAGCATATCCCTCGCACCCCGGCTGACCCTGGGCCATCTCACCACTAACAGCATCGCTCATCCTGTCTCCTCTGAAAGCAGAGGAGTACGGAGAGCGATGTGTTCCCGCCACGTTGGGTATTGGCCGACGATCAATGCCAACCCTATGAAGGGGTGAAGGGGAAGCCATTGACCGCCGCCCAGGGTGTACCGGCCGCTCAAGAAATATCTTTTTCTATGTTAACAACCGCCAAAAAAATCTTACTTTGGTAACATTTCCCCTTACACTATAGACAGAAGTGACACCTGGCTGTTCTAATCTTGTATTTAGAATACTACTGTTCATTTGTGGGTAGTACACAAAATTTCCTCCTAGCCTATATAATATATAGCAATCTTCGCGATTCTGTCAATAATATTAATATTACTAGCTGATGCCCGCGGCTCCGCCCACGCGGTCGAGTATCGTTTTTTGGTCATATCTCCGGTTCTACTTAACCAATTGCAATCAAACATACGGCAGATTTCAAGTCCAACCAAGACCTGATATAAAAAACAGCATCAAAATCCATTCAGTAGTTTAAGCGTCCATCGTGAACAAACAGACAAGAATTCCAAAAAAATCAATGTTGCAGGATCGTTCATTTAATATAACCCAAATAGATATTTTATTTTAAATATCTCCAATTGACAAACACAACTGATTTACAATTTAATAGTATAGATTGTTTGGCAAACGTGATACACCATTTCGTAGCAGCAGGAGCGCTGACAAACGTTTAGCGCATAAAGACAGCAACGGACACGAAGCGCCACCGCCATGCCAGCGAAACGTGCTTGGCGAAGACACCGAACGTAGCGAGCCGTTTTCGCGTCACTTTTGATTTAACCTCGGTCAATTGTCGAACTCTGATTAGGTATAGTAATCCTTTTATTGCTAAATTTGTTAAGAATTATTTTGCATCTTCTGGCCTTTGTAGTTGGTGCAGTTAGTAGGATACGCGCGGGTCGGTTCGCGAGATTAGAATCATCTCATATCGATAATCGCGTTCGCGAATCGCCCTTGCGGTAAGCCACGTGTCGAGTATCCTGATCCTACGAGAGCTGCAGGCGTAGCGGGATCTGGAGGTGGCTTGCTCCGAGGCCCATGAAAGAACAGGGCCTCGGTTTTATGCAGAGCCACCTCGAGACCCAGCGGCCGGATCCGCTCCACGACTTGGGCAACCGCGGTTGTGGCCTTCAGGGTCGGTTCGCGGTACGTCGCCCCCGGTGCCGTGCACCAATTATTTAGATCGAATACCTAAGCTAATTACTATAAGTCAAAAAGCGTGCAAAAAGTACACGCCGCACTGTTGCAACCAAACTATTTTTTTTATTGTTTATCAGTTTTTAGGGTTCCGTTGCCAAATGGCAAAAAACGGAACCCTTATAGATTCGTAATGTCTGTCTGTCTGTCCGTCCGTATGTCACAGCCACTTTTATCCGAAACTATAAGAACTATACTGTTGAAACTTGGTAGGTAGATGTATTCTGTGAACCGCATTAAGATTTTTACACAACAATAGAAAAAGAGCAATAAGTTTTGGGGGACCCCATACTTAGAACTGAAATTCAACAATTTTTTTTCATCAAACCCATACGTGTGAGGTATAAACTTCGTGTCGCTCCGATTCCGATCCCGCTGCAGTCCGGGGGGAACGGAATCGGAGCGGCCGGTACACCCTGGGCGGCGGTCAATGGCTTCCCCTTCACCCCTTCATAGGGTTGGCATTGATCGTCGGCCAATACCCAACGTGGCGGGAACACATCGCTCTCCGTACTCCTCTGCTTTCAGAGGAGACAGGATGAGCGATGCTGTTAGTGGTGAGATGGCCCAGGGTCAGCCGGGGTGCGAGGGATATGCTCTATGGGTAACCTTACACCCCGGCGTCTGAAGACCCGAGACGGCGTGCGGTTTTAGTCGGTGCAAGCCCGACATAACCGCCCCCGCTGGCCGGCGGGGGGGTATCCGAAGGGATTTCCGCACGATAAAAAAAAAAAAAAAAAAAAAAAAAAAGGTATAAACTTCCAACGAAAATTGGTTTGAACGAGAACTAGTAAGTAGTTTTTTTTTAATACGTCATAAATCGTAAACCGCAATTTACCTTTCATTCAATCAACTCAAATATAAAAATTTAAAAGAACATTATTATGTTACTTGCTGCTACGGAACCCTTAATGGGCGAGTCCGACTCTCACTTGGCCGGTTTTTTTATTGTTATTTCTATGTTTTTTTTTATTTAAGTTAAATAATTTATTGTGCGATACACCTCTGCCTACCCCTTCGGGGATACAGGCGTGAAGTTATGTTATGATAAATTATTATTATATTAATTAATACTTACTATTAATCATTTATTAAATTCATATTTAAAATTTGTGTTTAATAATAATAACTTTTCTCTTTGATTTTTTTGTTACTGATTTTTTGCCATGTCTCGCAGACGTTTTGGCGCATGAAAATATTTTTTCAATTCGAACCAGTGGTTCCTGAGATTAGCGCGTTCAACCAAACAAACAAACAAACTCTTCAGGAACTCTAGTTAGGTACGATGCAACTCCGTCAGTTGCAACGTACCTTTTTTTTTTTTTTTTAAACGATACTTTTTGGAAAATAAAAAAACGATACTGCCAAATACTTTATAATAACTTTATAAGAGCGATATCCCTGACTCAATAATAATGGCCTTAGGACTTTGGTTACTTTTCATTCGGCTTCATTTTTTCGATTTCCTAGGGGGGGCTGCTGCCCCTACCTGCCCCCCCTTGGCGACGCCCTTGGTGCTTGGGAAGGACACCGTGTGGTTTTAGTCGGTTCGATTCCGACATACCCACCTCATCGCTGGCACCGGTGGGGTGAAGCCCGTAGGGGTTTCCCAAGGTAAAAAAGGCCTATGTAATCGAATGTGTTAACCAGTTTTAATAAAAATAGATGTGGGAGATGACTCTGCGTGTATGTTAACGAATTTGCCGCTACTAAACGGGATCTATACCTACTGTTATAAAATTTTAAATTAGTTGTGTCTGTACATAGTAGATATTTAAAAAAAACAACTTGGGTTATGTTAAAAGAACGGTTAAAAAACTACTGAACGGATTTTGACGCGGATTTTTTATAAGAAAGGTTTTGGTCAGACATAAAATCTACCGTATGTTTGATATATTGCAATTGGTTAAGTAGAACCGGAGATATGACCAAAAAACGATAACCGACCGAGCCGCGGGCATCCGCTAGTATAATATGAAATCGTAGGCCGATCAGCCGGTCGAACAGTCAACTAGAACTGTATCCCGAGTGCCTTAGTTAATACTTTGCGGACCAAAACGGGACTAAACTCAGCCCTTTTAACTCAAGGTTCCGCTACACAACAAGAATTTTATGAACAGTATTGAAATTTATTTAGTACAGTTGCCCTCAAAAGTTGCTGAATACTAACAAATGCACAATCGATCTTGTGATATTTGTGTTAACTTTCGACAATCACATAACTAAACTAGTTTGACAGGACCAAAATATATAATCTTTATATTTTACTTTCTATGCAATACCGGATATTGAGTTTAATATAAAATCGCCATTCCTTTCATCTATGCATCAGTTTTATATCGCTTCATATCACAAAAGATCAAGATGAAACCTGTGCTTGTGTGTCTACTTTGTGTTTTAATTTGTCATAAAATTTATTGTCAGCCCTCGCCAGCGCACCAAAGCAAGGAAACGCAAGAAAGTGGAAAACAGTTGTTTGAGTCCATACGTGATCGCTATTATCGAAAGGAATTTGTAGAGGGGTTAAGGACTGAACCTGATTATCGTAAAGCATTTGGAGAGGGGATCAAGATTGAATCTGGTTATCGTGAAGATTTTGTAGAGAGGTTCAGGAATCAACCTAATATTCGTAAAGAATTTGGAGAGGGGTTTAACAATAAACCTGATTATCGTAAAGAATTTGTAGACGGGTTCAAGAATGCACCTGATTATCGTGAAGAATTTGTACAGGGGTTCAAAAATGAACCCGACAAGTATGGCTATCAACAGTATCTACTAAATTCTGAAATTCCACAATATCCACACCAAAGTGGATACTCCCTTTTATCGGGTGGTGGTTGTCCTTCAAACCTAGCTAAAGTGAACGGACGATGTGTTCAGCGTATAGATTGATTACCTGCAAAAGTACAGTCGACGAAAAAATAGCATAACAAATTCTATATTATTTAAGTATTAATTTTCATAAAATAATAAATATTGGACATGAAACTTCTTGACTTTGTCCTCTGGGGCATTAGAAACCTACATATACATACATTATTTTATTGATAATAGTATTGCATTGAAAAAAGGTATGTATACTTTTAAATAATTTAGTGTTAAGCAACTTTTATCGTTGACTGTACCTACTTTTGTTTTCAGTACTTTAGTAGTAATTCTTTTTCTTCCAAACTTGGCGCGAAAATCCAGTAGGTAAGTACCTACTCTAGAATAAACAGAGAAGACTTTTATAACTACTTACATAATACTTACTACTTTTCCCTCTGGGGTAGGTAGAGACAACAGCCTACCATCTGCTTCTGTCCTTACACACTTCGCTTCCGCAACTGTCATTAAACCTTTCATGCAAACCCGCCAGATCCGAGTGCTTTTGAGCTGCCCCAAATAATTAGTATCTACATAATTATCTACATAAGTAATTATCTTACAAAGCAAGAGCCCGTGGACACTAGACCTATGTCGTAGGACCTTATACCTACCTATAAAGACTGAAAATGTGTGTGTATTAGTAAGTATAACACTAAAACTACTTCAATTAAATTTTTAAGCAATTATTATGCTTACTTTTCCTATAGATTTAGATCGGAAAAAGAGAACATCTAGGACGGGTCTTGAATCCGCGACCAGTCCCTTACAGGGGGAATGCTCTGACCAACTGAGCCACCTAGACACGTGGCTCATGTATGCTTGGCACATAATATGACGTTGCGCATTCCCCCTGTAAGGGACTGGTCGCGGGTTCAAGTCCCGTCCTAGATGTTCTCTTTTTCCTATCTAAATCTATAAGTATAACTACTATTATAATACTAGGTAAAGTGTGATTTTCCACTAGAGATTTTCTATTAGAAAAAACTAACTGTGCCGCTGTCAATGCGTGAATAATGTCCGGGGTGCTTTTGCATATTGTTAATTTCGATTAAATCGTAATTTAAGTATCCTACCTAAGGTTCAACCACTAGTTAACTTGATAACTAAGTATTTAAAGATATTTTCTAAGTCACCAGATAAATTGAGAGCCGCTAACACTGCACGACTTGGTACTTTGAATAACTAATTGAAAATCGTATTCATTAAATAAATACTAAATAGATTTATTAAATATTTTTTATCTATCACTACATAATTATTTGCGATTAAAAGCCTTTTTTGAGACTGTATTTGTATGTAGAAATCTTTGGATACTGTCGCACTGAGAGCACGATGAATGGGTCACGAGATAATATGTCTCATTCTCAGGTCGGAGTCAAACCGACTAAAAGTGGCTAAAAGTTGCCGGGTTCTACCGGAGCTGGTTCGCCTGCGGTGTACTGTACCTACCACCCGAGCAGGTCATGGCCACCCTGAATGGTTTGAATCCTTTTCACCTTGACCTCATATTCCAGCAGCTTGCACTCGTAGGTTACACCTGTGGAGCTCTACATGTCCATCAGTACAAATGAAGGGGTAGCGTTCCTGTAACAAATATGGCAACATTGATAAAAATAGAAAAAAAACAATAGGTAGGTATAATATTATTGATATGCTGTTCAGCTGGTCTGACCCCTTAGACCCTGACGTCTGAATACTCTGACCAACAGAACTACCTGGTCACTCCTGGATAGCCGAAATTCTCTACAACCCTCTTAAATTCATTTGAAAAAAAAACAAACGAAATGAAATGGAAGGTACCTTTATTTTTATTTTTTCCGTGCGGAAATCCCTGTACCTACGTAGGCAATCATTCAAGAGGTTTAACGCATAGTCCGTTCACTCTCGTCAGGCTTGAAGCACAATTTCCCCCATTTAGAGTGGAGAGAGGATGACCACGACTCCCAGGTACATTTTTAATCCTCTCAATGAATTTCTCACGATAATAGCGGTCACGTATTGATTCAAACAACTTTTCATCACTTTCTTGCTTTTCCGTGCTTTTTTCATCTATAAACAAAAATTCTAGTGCTGGCGGGCGCACCATAGTGAACACCGACCGACAATAAAGAAGACAAATTAAAACATAAAGTAAACACACAAGCACGGATTTCATATCGAACCTTTATGATACGTTTAGCGACTTCAAACTGATGCATAATGTAATGGCGACTTTATATTTAACTTGAGATCCGGTATAATAAAACTTTTTGTGCAAATTAACGTAAACAAGAGCGTAAGATTGAAGATAATCATAACAAAACTCACGTTTACATTGGCAATTAAACTCATATCAATTATCAAATTAAAAAAGTTAAATCGATATCTAAGTATTTATGTTTAAGCGAAATTATGATTTGCCTGATAAATTAGACGCTACTAACGGCGTTCCAAGTATTTACCCGCTGTTTAAATGTTGCCGTTAAAATTAATTTTCTAATTAAAAATC
Organism: Cybosia mesomella; assembly: GCA_946251805.1. NCBI lineage: Eukaryota > Metazoa > Arthropoda > Insecta > Lepidoptera > Erebidae > Cybosia > Cybosia mesomella. The sequence continues at coordinate 23,021,047 of OX276407.1, forward strand.
CTTCATATATTTCTTCTTCCACCTCAATTACCAATCCCCAGTAGATACAAAATTTCTTCATCATCACATCTTTAGTTACGGTTGCATCCAGCTTGCACTTTGGCGCCCGGGTTCCTGCCATGAATGATTTATTATGATTTTTAAGGGCCAGACACCCAAACCTCGAGAGAAAATCCTGCGCAGGAGCCTCCTCGGGTAATTAGCATGTACATTGTACCGGTTCGTAGGTAAAGTTGGGCCCCGAACAACTCTATAAAGGTATCCATTATCATTCAAATGTAAGTACGATAGAGAGAACACTCTATAAAACCGACACAAGCAGTCTGATCAGTCAGATCTGAGCAAGACAAGCAGTCAGATCTGAGCAAGACAAGCAGTCAGATCTGAGTGAGATTGTTACTCTTCTTCCTGACAACGATGTATGATGTGCCAAATTAAAAACCTCCCCGGCGAGGGGGGGGGGGGGGGGAGGCATCCGAAGGTATTTCCGCACAGAAAAAAAAAGTGTACTGAATATATATTATTTCCATTATCATTACACTGATAAATTCATTACTATTCCATCCTGCTATAATCGTAAACAAAAACATGTTGATGACCATCAGCACAATTATAATCCTAAACAATTAAGACATAAATTTTATAATCAGTCAGATCTGAGCAAGACAAGCAGTCAGATCTGAGCAAGACAAGCAGTCAGATCTGAGTGAGATTGTTACTCTTCTTCCTGACAACGATGTATGATGTGCCAAATTAAAAACCTCCCCGGCGAGGGGGGGGGGAGGCATCCGAAGGTATTTCCGCACAGAAAAAAAAAGTGTACTGAATATATATTATTTCCATTATCATTACACTGATAAATTCATTACTATTCCATCCTGCTATAATCGTAAACAAAAACATGTTGATGACCATCAGCACAATTATAATCCTAAACAATTAAGACATAAATTTTATAATACCTTGTGATGTTGTAATGTTCACCTAGCGCGTAGTGGTTATCGTTGAGGCAAGGATGTAGTTCATTGACACGTTACGTTATGTTGCCTAGAGCCAAAACGGCTGCAATCACGCCTTATCGCCCTTTTGTTATCTGTGGTTTTATATTATGTAGATAATATTTATTTCTGTTTTGATAAGTTAGGCAATCACAAACGAGTGAGGACGGCAGTTGGCCGACTCGCCGTCCTTACAGAAGCAGGCCGTGGCGGAGGCGTGTCGCACACGCCTGCCAACTCACCGAAGCGGGATAAAACCCGACCCCACCAGGCGAGGGCGTGGTGGCGGCCAAAGTCCGCCGGTAACCCTGGGGTTATCCTTTCGAGGGCTTACCCGGGGTGCCCTACAACGGACACTTTGAGGAGGACACCGTGCGGTTTTAGTCGATACACGACATAACCACTCCCGCTGGCCGGCGGGGGAGTATCCGAAGGGATTTCCGAACGTAAAAAAAAGGCATTCACAAACTCCGTGTTCTTTAGTCCTTAAGAGATAATAGTTTTGGAATAGATAAATAAATAGTACCTAAGGGGACTCACCAAGAGGTCCCAAGCCAACTTCACCTGCTAATTGACGAACGAAGTTCCGCTGCAAGCTTTGCTATAAAAGCTGCTTCCGTGAAAGCAGAAATGTACCAAAGTAAGTGAAAGACGAGTAAGAATAGGAATGTGCTTAACCGACGATAGATCCGTATCTACATCCTGGTGGATCCTGGATTTAAACAATTAGATATTACTCTACCTATCTAGGTATATAATTATTTAAAATATGACCTACAGTCAGCACAACAGTGTAGAAAACAAAGTTAACACTCTCGAAACTTATCATAAAACAATAAACAAGATATGAAAAAGTTAACCTTGTCTGCTTAAGATTACCAATATTAAATAGTATTATTATTTAGCCCAATTATCTACTTATTAATATTAGTATTTTAATGTAAACATTGTTTGCAAATACACAACATTCGGTAACTTTTGTGCCTAATTAAGATTTATACACAAACTACATAATATTCATTAGAGACAAGTGTTAGTATAACTAGTTAAATTAGTTTCCCGCCCAAGCGACGCACAAGTTGATTCAAATAAAAAACGTAAACAAACAAAAAAGTTCTCTATGGTTACGTGCGTTCCGACATGTTTTCACGCTGATCACTTAAAAAGTAAATAAGGAAAACTTAATCTGTTTAATATCATGCAGTCAATTAGTTCATTATATAAGATATATAATTAACCTAAATTGGAGTGGTTTGGCCTACGTGGTTGGGGACGAGTGCGTTCGAGCCGACGGGCCGACCTATTAGGTACTTACAAAGTAAGGTCGAGTTATTCGTAACAGTCAATGGAATAACAATAGCTCTTTAAGTAATTATTGGATTATATTATTTTCTATTTTTAAAATTAGTCCGTCAAATTGACTGCACCCCGCCTGATGGTAAGCTGAGGTGAAGTCCAAAAAGTAGTGGCCACCATTTCCAGAGATTGTCCCTAGAATGGTAGTCCCTACCTAGACGGCCTCAACAGATGTTTTTTCACGCCCCGCTTAAAGAGCCCAGGATTGTAGGTAGAAGGGAACACGTGTGTGGGTAAAGCGTTCCAGTGCTTTATGTCCTAAGTCCTGCACGTGTTGTTCGGGACAAGAAGGGAGAAGGAGGAAACAATTTGAATAGGTCATCGGAACATTCACCATGGTATATGCGATAGAATACTGCCAAGGAGGGAGAGGAGAGATATAGCTCTACGCAGCTGCAGGGGCTCTACAGAACTGGTGACCTCAGGACTATCAATGATCCGGACTGCCCGTCGCTGCAATCTATCGAGAGCGTCTAACAAGTATTGAGCGGAGCCATCCCACATGTGAGAACAGTATTCCACGCAGGGACGAACCTGAGTCTTATATAAAAGACACCGCTGCTCCGGCGTGAAAAACCGCCTCACCCTGTTCAGTATTCCGAGTTTACGTGAAGCTGTTTTAATAACGCTCTCGATGTAATTTTTGTTGTTAAGTTTGCAGCGAACATACATACCGAGCATGTTGATACTGTCCTGTAGTGGTAGTGGTGTGTTCCGAAGAGTTGTAAGGGGAAGGAATAGAGATAACTTTGCTGTAAACACGCATGCGTTGCAGCATTACTTGTATCTACAATCCCTCATTCCTAGGACTTCCCCTTTAGTGCACCTTCAAGCGAGCGAACTTTCATTGACATACAAAAAAAAAATTGACTGTGAGTGTTGGTATTTTTTTTAGTTTTTTTTTTTTACTATTAAAATATTGAACAGAAGTGAGTAAAACAGGGAGAGAGTTTCGTTTAACCGTACATAATACAGCATACAGCTACTTAAAGTCGACGATAAGTGGTTGGCCGAAGCGTCCCATTCATGCTGAACGACTACCATTATTAGCCTTAATGTGCATTAGACGGCGGTGAATGGAAAATGTACGTAAGAGTCACGCAATGCAGCAGCAATTTTTTTTTCTTATCGAAGATAGATAGAGATAGATTTTAGTCGTCACTGTTCGACCTATCCATCAAATTAAAATACTTCTGCAATATCTCTACCTTACAGGATAGCGACACAGATAGCGATTTGAAGTGTGTCTGAAACAAAACTTGTACGTTTTTCTATGCATAGGTCGCATTGTCTATTCTCCGCTGGACATAAAAAATGCCAAGGTAGAAAAATTTGAGAGGCTGGACCTGGTTGGCTGAGGAAACGATGGAAGGACGACATCGACACCTTTGACTGAGATTGGTGGATAAGTAGAAAGATTTGGGCAGTGTATTTGCCCAGCATTTGTGTATTTTAGCAACAAAAGCGGCAGAAATGTAACACACTTTAACTAAAGTTAGTATTTATAAATAAAAAACATAGACTTTAAGGAAAATAATACTATTTTAGGTAAATAATGCTGCAGAACAAATAGAAGAGAAAGGGATGCTATGCTTCGGTCTCGTGGTAGTCCGGCGTCTGAAGACCCGAGACGGCGCGACGTGCGGTTTTAATCGGTTCGAATCCGATATAACCAGCCCCGGAGTATCCGAGGTGATACCTGCACGAAAAAAAATATTTGTGTATGCGGCCCCAGCAAGATCTTCGAGGCCAAGCTTATCTCACTGCCATATACCCCCTGATTGACGGATCATAAAAGCAGTACATGTTAAACTAAAAGCTGGAGGAGTAAGCGGGCTCCGGACTCCAAGGGGAAAGCCTCGGACGCAACCGGGAACAACGCCAAGCTGATGATGCTTTTGACCGAGCCCTTATGACATCCAAATTTAGTTTTTCTAATCGTTTGCATCCTACAATCTATGCCACTATCACGAGTCACATTTTCTAGAAGTTGTAGAACAATGAATTCTATTTATAGTAAATAGAGTGGAAAATTGTGTGAAGTTGCAGTTATTAAGGGTATAAAGTCCTTTCTCATTAGGTAATTGAAGCTGCTACGTTTTTTTTCAATATTTTGGAGAGTCATGGTAATTGGGATTTCTTTTACCCGACTGGGGCAAAGTCAAAAAGGTAGGGTTATACGTCTTTTTTTTAAATTATTATTTGCGGAAATCCCTTCGGATACCCCCCCGCCGTCCAGCGGGGGCGGTTATGTCGTGTATCGACTAAAACCGCACGGTTTCCTCCCCAAGTGTCCGTTGCCGGGCACCCCGGGTAAGCCCTCGAAAGGATAACCCCAGGGTTACCGGCGGACTTTGGACGCCACCGCGTCCTCGCCTGGTGGGGTCGGGTTTTATCCCGCTTCGGTGAGTTGGCAGGCGTGTGTAGGGCACACACGACACGCCTCCGCCACGGCCTGCTTCTGTAAGGACGGCGAGTCGGCCAACTGCCGTCCTCAGGCCCCGATCATGGGGGTCGGTAGTCCCGGGAGTAGATGAGTCTGCGGCGTCCTCGCCGCAGACTTCGAAACTCGAGGGGTACGGTTCTCTACCACTCCCTCTCCGCCGTCTCTTTCGCGCGCATTACCTGCTCGCAGAAAGAGGCGGCGGCGTGCCACTTGCTCCCGTCGAAGACCACGGCCCTCACCATGGTCTCCAACGAGAGAACGTCCACGCCCAGGACCGCAACGAGATCCCGGCATTGACTCGCCCACGCAGGGCACTCCACCATCGTGTGGAGCACCGTGTCTTCGCCAGGGTCCCCGCAGTGCTGGCACTGCGTCGTTGTCTCCCGGTGGATGCGCCACAGATACTTACCGAAACACCCGTGTCCGGTAACCATCTGGCACATCCGGTAGGAGAGGTCCCCATGGTCCCTCCCCAGCCACTCCTTCATGATCGGTCTCACCGCCGCAATGGTGGATTCCCCCCACCTTGGGTGCTCAAGTCGCACCCTCCATGTCTCCATGAGTTCCTGGCGGAGCAGTGACCGCTGAACCCTGATTTCTCGGGGCTCCGGCCTATGGCCCCGCTCCAGCGCCTCCTTGCGCCACTGGTACAGCAGTGCAAGGGCTCTCGCTTCCAGGTCCCATGGAGGGGTCCCGGCTAGGAGACATGCCGCCTCGACGGAGATCGTGCGATACCCCCTGATGACTCTGACGGCCATCGCTTTTAACGGGCTGTTTAATACAGCCCCGTTTCTCCGCCCATACGGGGACCCCGTACAGGGCCATGCTTCGCACGATCCCCAGGTACAGTCTCCTAGTGGGGGAGGGTTATACGTCTGACTTAAATTTCGTATGTGTACAGTCAACGATAAAAGTGGCTTAGCAAATTCTAAAACCCTTCATTAAATAATAAACAAAACATGAAATATGTTAACTTTGTTCTCAGGGAATTGTAAAACTACAGATATATTGATTATTAGAGATATATTTGGTTAGGGGGAATATTAGTAATTTCGGTTACATACTATAGTATTCTTTTAAAGAAAACATAAAATAAAAATGCTTCTTATTCGAAAGTGCTACTACACAATAAGAGATTTTATTAATGATCAGGACATACGTTGACAAAATTTTGTTTACTTGAAATGAGAATTTGACGATACACTTATTGACATAAAGCACTTTGACATAAATAATTATAAAATTTGACATCAGTTTATTTAGGATTCTGACAAAAGATCAGTCTGTTTTCTGACTTGTAATGGTATATCTCTGGACTTTATATATCCCTTCATACTGACATTAATTTTAGTCATTCCTTTATTGACCGATAATAGATAAATTTAACCATGCTCAGTAGAATTAAGTAAACTATGATTGTCAAATGATTTAAAACTAAAAATATGTAATTAATAAAGGAACCTTAATATACCTGTCTCGTGCTCATACAAAAGCTCGCGAATACTCACATTTGTACGTCTACATTGACAGAACATGTTGAAATTTTACTTAATATTATGTAACATCATCTGTATACATGTTTCTGTACAAATTTATCTTTATCACTTTGTCTTTATCTTTTTCTCTTAAAAAAAAAATTAGGCTTATGTATTTAAATGTATCTCTATCGTACACAAGCAGTTCAGAACAAAAATTGTGTCACAGTTGAATGGGATAGTTTACTCAAAGTCAAAGTTAGTAAGGTACCTTTTCGTACCATTTGCTCAAAAAAGTGACATTCTATGCCACAAAAAGCGAACATAACAATAGTCATTTTTAATCTGTTAAAAACAGGGGAAAAAAATTGTACTGAATTTCATTCACCTCTAGGGGGAGAATGTAATTTAAATTTGGAATACTTATCGAAATTTATACTGAACTACATCTGTGTCCTAGACTAATATTTTTATGTCGGAAAAGCAAAGACATCAACAATAAATGTACCAAACAAAAATGTAACTCTCTCTATCAATAATTGGACCAATGTTTCGAATGTTAACTTTTACTTTTAATTGTCATTATTTTTAATAAATGCTTATCTCATATTATTATTGTGTTAATTTTTTCGCAAATGGTACGAAAAGTAGAGTATTTTCCTCGGTGATAAGCTGTCTTAGTCTTGGGTGAACTTAAATCCCTCGCTACACTCAGGACTCGTCTTAAAATCCCTCGCTTCGCTCGTGATTTAAGTTTTTAACACCCTCGCTACGCTCGGGAGTAAACCTCGAGTCCTTCGTTACGCTCGCGATTTAAATCGTCACCCGCGACAGAAAACACTGCTTTATCCCCTTGGTTAATAATCTACTATTTCATTACTCATACTCTGAAAGTAGGTCTGAAGTTGCCTGAGGAGCGGGATGAAAGTAATACTTTTCATCCCTAGGGAGAATCGCTTTAAACTGACTGACTGACTTAAATTATTAAAAAAAACTAATTCTATTTTCACATTTTTAATGTACCAACCATGTACCAACTTTCTATACAGCCACTCAATTACAGCGCGATGTAAAATTGAAATAAAATAAAGTTAAGTATTGATTGAAGAATATATATTTTTTAAATAACTTCACTTTAGTTTCAACAATTTCCTTAAAATAACATAGATTTGGGCAAAATATTTACCATTTTTTCAATGATGAAAATGAAAAATAATGGCTCAATAGCTGGACAGCCACAGAAAAAAAAACAAACAAAATAGGCGGAAAAGCGGCAATTCGATCTTCATTTGTTTTTCGATTTGAAGGTTTTACTCATTTTTATATTTTTTTTCTTTTTATCGTGCGGAAATCCCTTCGGATACCCCCCCGCCGGCCAGCGGTTATGTCGGGCTTGAACCGACTAAAACCGCACGCCGGGGTGTAAGGTTGCCCATAGAGCATATCCCTCGCACCCCGACTGACCCTGGGCCATCTCCGGTTTCGAGATGGCCTCCTCGGGTTTGGGAACCACGTGTCCCCGTCTTGCCCCGGTTTGGGGGAGGGGCGCCAGTCGCCCCACCGGCCCGGCCTGCTTCTGCTGTGGTGACAGGCGGCCTCACCTACCACCCCCAGGCCTGCGCTCATGGTGGACGGAGGTCGTTGAGCGACCTCCGGCGCCTGAGTCGCCTGCGACGCGCGGCGAGCATATTGCGGGCTCGGCGGGCCGGGAGAGTTTTGAACCTCTCCCGGGCGCGCTCCGCCATCTCCTTCGCGAGCATCACATGCTCGCAGATGGAGGTGGCGGCGGCCCACGCGCTCGCGCTCCGCACCATTGCCGCAATCATGCTGCCGAGCGAGAGGAATCCCACCCCGATGGCTGCCACGAGGTCACGCCTTGGCGCCTCCCACGCCGGGCAGTCCGCCAGCGTGTGCAGCTCTGAGTCCTCGCTCGCGTCACAGTGATGACACTCAGGCGTTGGCTTCTTCCTGATCCGATGCAGGTGGTCCCCGGAGCACCCCTTCCCGGAGACCACCTGCGTCAGTCGGTACGAGAGGCTTCCGTGTCGCCTCTCTAGCCAATCCTCCATGATGGGCCTAGCACAGTGTTTACCTCGGGTTAAAGACTTATTTAGTCCCTCGAACTATTGGCGCCCTCACTTCGTTCGGGCGCCAAACCTCGTCTCGGGACTAGATAAGTTACTTTCACCCCTAGGGTAACAATGTACTATTATTTTTTTCGTGCGGATACCCCCCGCCGGCCAGCGGGGGAGGCTATGTCAGGCATGAACCAACTAAAAATGCACGCCGTCTCGGGTCTTCAGACGCGGGGGTGTAAGGTGTTCCATAAGGCATATCCCTTGCACCCCGAGATTGCCTTCGAGATGGCCACCTCGGGTTTGGGAACCACGGCGCTTGCCGCCCACCGCCCCGGCCAGCTTCTGCTAGGGTGACAGGCGGCCTCACCTGTTACCCTCAGGCCTGTTAGTAAGGTACCTAAATCAAGTTTTGTGATAAATTTTCAAACACGGTCCCGGGTCCTTTAAGCGGAGCGTGAAAAAGTTTCTGATGAGAGCGTCAAGTTGAGGTACCATTGTAACATTATCGGTGACTGTAATGGTGACCCTCATTCGTTAAATTTTGCCTTCAGTTTGCCATCAGGCGAGGTGAAGTTCTAGTTTGCTTATTTTGAGATGTGCCCATTTTGGGAAGTGCTCTTTTGGGAAGTGCACGTGAGCACGTCCCTTTAAGCGAAGTGCACCAAGTGCGCATTCATTACACTTTTGCGAAGTGCACATACTGCGCCGGCGCCTTTTTACATACAAAAATTAGGTAAACTAAATTTCATAAAATACGTCTATAATAGCTATAAAGATGATAGCTAACTCAAAAAGAGGTGAATTAACAAAAGTTAAGTGATGAAATATTAGTTCCTTCCAGTTGCTGTAGCAGTTAATAAGTTTTTGAGGTGTAGGCTCAACAACTCAAAATGAACTTACATTGTAGCGTTTTAATATCAAAATATGCAGTGTAACAGGCCCTTAATAAAGGCAATGTTGTTGTTGACCACAAATACCCCTCTCGCCCTTTCGCCACCTCCTCTGGGACCCGAATAAAACCGGAGACTCGTACAAAATTCGAATCAGTCTAATACTTATCGAGAAGTGCATCGCGCGTCCTATGCGTTCTACGGCAATGACGATAAAAGTTTAAAACAAAAGTTTGTGATATATTTTGTTTAATTATTTTTGACAAGCCTTCACAATATGGCGTTGTCTATTGTGAGGTTGGGATTACGATCTGTGATCAATTTCGAAAAAAATGCAGCTATTATGTCTATGACCAGTGTTTCAATGCAATTTAAAGTAAGTAAAATTAATTTACATTTTTGTTAAAGACTGTTTTTAATTATAATGTTAGTGTCAATGACTTGGTGTGGGTATCTGTTGCATTCTTGTTGTCTGGAGCGTAGCATCTCATCTCTACTCTTACGCACGATGAATTATTTGTTGTACTTACCACTTTTTTTTTAAATTGAAGTACCTATTAAATATAATAATCGTTTTTATTTCCAAATAACTAGGACTCCTATTAATTTTAGCCTATAGCTTTGTTAGTAAAAATAAATATATGAAGGGCAATAATGCCAATAATAAAACGCTTAATAAGTAAAATTAGTGTTCGAGTTCAAAGTGGGTTCACATCTATGGTATCCAGGGTAGAGTTCAAACCCGCAACCTGTAGGCCTACCATGAAACGCACTTAGCCCGCAATCGGGCCCGAAGACGGCGGCGGCTTTACAGTTCATACGACCTAAACCCTACCATGAAAGGAGCCGAAACCGCAAAATTCGGAATTTGGCAGCCCGCCGAAACACAATTAAAATTAAGATAAGATATTTTACAACTTATTTCAAAAGGTCGAAAGGTTATCATAATCCAATACAAAGTAATTTACTTTTTAATGTCAGTTCTTCTTGAATAGAAATACCTTTATTGTAAACGAAAACCTCCTTGATATGTTTGATTCACTCCGGAACATACTTTATGGTCCCAACTTTGATTATATAAATGTCTATAATCAAAGGGTCCCAACCGAAATCCGAAGTAATTTGATCGTACCGAAATGACATTCTTTCTTTCGTGTTTCGTGCGGGCCTGCAATTGCTGATGTACGTTTCATTGCCACCACCACACCGCTGCTGGGGAGCCGTCTTGATCAAATTAAATAATTAAATTCAAGGCTATCCTAAGTAGTAACTTAATTTATGCTTTTATTTATCCGTACCTACACATGTAATATTAGGTCGATACATTTGAAATTGCCGTTTTTGTTGAAGAAATTGGAGGAAACCCAATTTTCAGTACTAACATTTTTGCATTTTTTTTAGGAATGACAAATCCAAATTTTATGATTTTTTTTGTGTATGAATGAGACAACATTAAGGTAAAAAACACCAACTTTTATTACATTTTTGAAAAGCTGTTAAGTAATACGAAATTTATCATGAAAATGGATAGCATTTAGGAAGTACTGTTTTTGAAGATCGAATTAATTTATCAAGCGGCCAATAAAAACAAAATTTAATACAGAGTTGTAAAATCTTGAAATCAACTTTCAAACAAAATATAAATAATGGAAATAGCTATTAAATTACAGGAATAACGAACTCATGAATTTGTAAGAAAATTTTGGCAATTTCATAGGTAAAGACCTATTATAATCTATTACTTACCGTTATGATTTTTGTAATTTAAGGGGGGGGGGGGGGGGGAATAAGGGATGACCGGTTGTATGGAAACCCGTGTTATTCAAAGTAAGAAGCATGAAAATTCATATCTAATAGGTATCCCTTTGGATAGACATAAATGTACACGCATATCGGCGGTTTTTAGGGTTCCGTTGCCAAATGGCAAAAAACGGAACCCTTAGGTATAGATTCGTCATGTCTGTCTGTCTGTCCGTCCGTATGTCACAGCCACTTTTTTCCGAAACTATAAGAACTATGCTGTTGAAACTTGGTAAGTAGATGTATTCTATGAACCGCATTAAGATTTTCACACAAATATAGAAAAAAAAAACAAGAAATTTTGGGGGCTCCCCATACTAGAACTGAAACTCAAAATATATTTTTTTCATCGTACCCATACGTGTGTGGTATTTATGGATAGGTCTTCAAAACTGATATTGAGGTTCCGAATATCATTTTCCTCTAAACTGAATAGATTGCGCGAGTGACACTCCCAAAGTGGTAAAATGTGTCCCCCCCCCCTGTAACTTCTAAAATAAGAGAATGATAAAACTAAAAAAAATATATGATGTATACATTACCATGTAGGTAAACTTCCACCGAAAATTGGTTTGAACAAGATCTAGTAAGTAGTTTTTTTTAATACGTCATAAATCGTAAAACGCAATTTACCTTTCATTCAATCAAATCAAATATAAAATTTAAAAAAAGCATTATTATGTACTTGCTGCTACGGAACCCTTCATGGGCGAGTCCGACTCGCACTTGGCCGCTTTTTTTTAATAACCCTGAGAGCGTGAATAAGTGGTTGAAGTTTACATGAGCAGTTCGTCACTTTTGAAGGAAGAAGCATGAAATTGAGTACCTATTAAAAACTGTTTTTGTAAATATAACATCGCATTTGACCCGAATTACGATTTATCAATACAAAATGATATAGGTTGCCTACCTAGGTGTATGAATAACATCGCATTAAGTGATACCTACATGTCAGAAGTAAATATCATAACTTAATTATCTTACAATAACTGACGTTGATAACCTATGTCCTTCCGAGTTCGGAATAAGTATTTCAGCTCGATGAAATCGATCTACCTTTTATTTTTTATTTTTTTTTTGTGCGGCAATCCCTTCGGATACCCCCCCGCCAGCCAGCGGGGGCGGTTATGTCGGGCTTGAACCGACTAAAACCGCACGCCGTCTCGGGTCTACAGACGCCGGGGTGTAAGGTTACCCATAGAGCATATCCCTCGCACTCCGACTGACCCTGGGCCATTCGCAGTGTCCCCTCTGATAACAGCAGAGGGGTACCTGGAGCGGCCCCCACCCCCGCGGGCCTTGCAGGCCCGCCATGCCCCGACCCCTCGTGCAATGGGGTCAGCTGGCCCTGAAAAGGGCCGGTTGGTCAGACTCTTAGCCGTTGACGTTGACGCCAGCTACTCCAGAGGAGCAATCAATGATGCGTCATCGCCCATGTTGCCCAGGGTGCACCAAACTTGGAGGTGATCCAACCAGTCGCACCCCAAAATCGATCTACCTATTGGTTTCTTGACTACTGTCGAATTTAAAAAAAAAATCTTCATAGGAGGTCTAGATAGGACCCCCTGAGTCCGAAATGACCACTGGTCAAAAAGTTTATATGTATGGTTCCACTTCCCAAAATTTACGGCACTCTCACGGTCGCATTTTTGCCCCGATCGCTTTCAAACTGCGGTCAAAAATTGCTTGGGTGTAAACTTAGTTTAAGTTCGTGAACGGGTGGAATCCGGCCTAAGGGGACGGTAGGGCCTCACTTTTTGTGAAATCAGTTTTTCCTCAAAATTTCACGTTCCATGAAAGATATTCGAACCGTTCTAATTTTACATGAATACCAACAACTTTTAATTATAATATATATATAAGATTAAAACCTATAAGATTAAAACTAACTAAAAGTGGAGGGGGGAAAAACCAAAAGTTTTCGGGAAAAAATCATAAGTTCTAACCGGTGAACATTCTTGTGTCGGAAACATTTTTAATCGATAGGCCATTTTTTAGTCTAAACTAAATGTCTGAAAAGTTTTTCGCTAAAAGTTACCGTTTTCGAGAAAAAAAAATTAAACATGTTAAAAAATATTATTAATTGCTTCACGAAATCTACCTGTGCGTTCCCCCTGCGGGAACGGATTTTTTATTTTATTTTCTTCGGGCGGAAATCCCCTCGGATACCCCCCGCCGCCGCGAGCGGGGGCGGTTATGTCGGGCTTGAACCGACTAAAACCGCACGCCGTCTCACCGGTCCCCGACTAACCCTGGGCCATCTCTTCATGGCCCCTCGGGTTTGGGAACCACGGTGTCCCTGTCTTGCCCCGGTTTCGCCCCACCGTCCCAGCATATAGTACCTACCTATGTTCTTTTTAAGAAAACTTAGGATGTACACAGATACTGCTTCATTCCCGTTCATATTCACTGTGTTTATAATAAGTTATCTTTACTAATTTTATTAATTACATTGAGAGGACATTTCATGAGCTAACAATAATATTAATTACCTAATGCATTTTTCGTCAGCAATCAAGTAGTTAACAAAAATCACTATTAATTCTTCTGGAAGTAATAATAATAGTAAATTTTTATTTTTATGTAGCTATGTCCGGGACTTCGTCCGTTTGAACATGGTTTTTGGCGGGTTCCCTTAGAACTTTTTATGAAATAATAATAATAATAATGTTCATCTAAGGAGGCTCGGGATTAGTGGGAAGTCAGTGGCGGCCACGATGCAGAGAGCGGTCTTGCTTGACAATACCCGAATAGTCCGGCGGTTCCTCTGCCAATCGTCGTAATGCCCTGGCCGACTGCTGCTTACCACGCAAGGGTTATCTCGCCGCCTCTCCCTTACTCTAGGGTGAGGCGTGATATAGGTTGATCTATAATAATAATGTTATTGCATTAGTTATTTGCAGTAAAAAGACCATCAAAATCCTCCCAGTCACTTCAGATATTTCCTGGCATAGGAGACAGCAACAGACAATTTACATTTACATTTACATAACATGTACATATGATTGAAAAGCTGTTATTTTAACATGCAAGCAGACAATCAATTTTATTTATTTGTATAGATTTATTCTAGATATTTTTTAATAGAAAACTAATTCATCTAAAGTAACTAAATGGTAAACTAATAAACTAACGAATTATTATATATCATCGCTAATTTGATCAGAAGTTAATTTAAGCAATATTATTATTAATTCTATATGTTTTCGCCTATATATCCCTGCAGGGCAGACGTTCAAATACACATTTTGCCAAATATGTTCATCATCATCATCATCATCTAAGCGATGTGTCTCGATTGCAAGATCTGATGGGGTCTCGATACCCCATACCCATCTTGGTGGGGTCTCAGAAACCCTATTTCACCAAATAAGTTATCGATCTTCAATAAGGGGCGAGCTTATTGCCGTCAGCTCTAAATTTCTTCCTATCCCTGAGCTGCTACCATCATTATCCCAGCCAAAATATCCAATAACACTACCTTTTGTTAATTTTAATATCGGCTATAAAAAATGCCAAATATGTATACGTATATGTTTTAGAAAGGTAAACATACCTGCATATTTAAAAAAACAACTTGTTTCACTAGTTAGCAGCCGTCCTTGCTAAGGGCCGTAGTCCCTTCACGATTGATATTCAAGAACAGCGCATTTGTGAGTTAAATTTTTTGTAACACTTTATACAAACAGTGACCTCGGATCATATACAATATGTAACAAAATTGGTGTCCGATTCGTGAAGGCCCTTTTCGAAAATTAAGTAAAAACATAAAAAAAAACATAACTTCATGCCTGTGTCCCCGAAACCCCTTCGGGGACACAGGCATGAAGTTATGTTTTTTTTTCAGAGGTGTATTACACACCCACGACTCGCCATTTATATTAAGGTCCCAATGTAATAGGGGGCAAGCCTATTGCCATCTACCGGGCACATTATTAACCGAGCGATAATTAACATTTATTAATGCACACATAACTATGAAAAGTCAGAGGTGTGTGCCCGGGGCGACTGGGGATCGAACTCCAGACCTCGTCTCAGTAGTCCGTTACGTACGCCACTGGTAATAAGTAAAAAAACAGCAATAAAAGTTAGGTCGATAGTGAAACTTACATGGCAGCACAGGAGGGCCACATATTGAACAAACCGTCTCTAAAAGCGCGGGGCGGTGTTGTGGGCACCGCTGAATATTATTGGATATCTACTCTGTGGTGTTGTCACATTCTTAGATTTTTAGGAGATATTGGGTAATTATGATCTAGAAAATGACGTTTAATATTTCAATAATACAATTAGTTTCATTGATTATTGATCGGACACTAGTTTTGTTACATACTGTAGATACAATAACAAACCACCAAATAAGTCAAGGATAATTTAATATCGGAAGTTGTGCTATTAGAAGCAGACCGATTTGAGCTATTGGAGGCATAAGGGTTAATGCCCTACTGTATACTGTATACGATTGAGGACAATTTTAATCATCACAGCGTCCGTCAGTCCCTTGCACTATGGAAACTGAGGTCCGCTCTTCTACTTTTACTCTTGGTCATTATAGGAGCAACTGCCGTCTCAACCTCCAACCCATCCTACGGTCTGGTCTGGTAATCGATAAACTCTGAAACTACTGAACCAATTTCAATAATTCCTTCACCATTAGAATGTTACATTATCTCTGAGTAACATAGACTACTACTACGTTTTATGCCGATATTCCCACGGAATCAGGACTCACGCAGGTGAAACTGCGTAGCGATGCTAGTATATAATACAAAGATAAAAAACTAAAAATCTCCTGCTCTATCACGACAACGAAACCAAACAACGCGAGTAACCAATAACGTTAACGTGCTATTATACTAACAGATAAAACAGTTTAGAAATCATCTCGTGGGCCCTTTGCTGGCCCACAATCGCGACACCAATTCCTCTATTTCAAACATACACATGATTTTCTATTGCATAACCGCGCAAGTTGCGTTGCTTGACGCCTACGATCCGCTGTTGCCGGTCATTGAACTATACGTAATTGTGTCGTGTCGAAAATAGGGGCCTTTTTATTGTGCATAATACCAATAATACTTCTATTATACGTATCATTGCCGAAAACAAAAAAAAAAGGCAAAAATAACAAAGAAATTGCCCATAGCTATTAGGTATCGAATATTTGAGGAAATATTGATGTTGTGTGGGAATACAAATGTTACAAATTGTTTTTCTCTTCAATAGCTAATATCGCTCATCAATAGCTAATAAATAATAATGAAAATTGGTAGACAAACACGAGGAGAAAAATGTTCCTGAAGTTTTCACATAGCTTCTTAATAATATAATAGAGACCGATATTCTTAGCTATCCATGGATTCTCCGTGCGGGTGCCGGGTCCATCGCGTTGCTGAGTTGGGAACTCAGGGCCTGTAGACAAAGTCACATTCTACTAGTGGAATCGCTTCGAAGCGAACCTTCAAATGTTCAATATGTATGGGAGTGACATTATTTGTTACACGTGACATGTCGACAAATGTTGTCTCTCCCATACATTTCGGTCTTTTGAAGGTTCGCTTCGTTGCGATTCCACTAGTAGAATGTGACTTTGTCTACAGGCTGACTTTGTCCAGGACAGTGCTTGGGACTTGCGACCCAAGTGTAGGTTTAGAAGGGGCCCCTTTTGTTGATGTACATCAACACTCACCTACACTACCCAAGTTCCTCTCCCTGCCTAACCAAGAAATAATTATAATAAAAATAATAAATATCTCTTTCTTTGGGACGGCAATGATGCTATGCGAATATAAGTATTTTTGCCCAATCTGGGAATCAAACACGGGTCCTGCCTGATGAAAGATAGGTAGATACAGTAAACGCACTCGTTTCAGTTATATAACAGAGTAGAGTCCAGTTGGTTTTCAATAGTAGTGTTATAATTTGATAGTGCTTACGTGGTCTAAAGGGCTATGCCGAGCTTCATAGCCTTTAATTGATTAATAAAAAAGGTATAAAACCCTTTTATAAGTTACTTCTATTTTGTACCAACTACCTGCTCTAGGCGTGGCTGTTTCAAACTGGTTTGGTCGGCACCCGGTCCACAGATATCTGATAACTTATCCCTTATAGTAAATGTTACTGTCTGTTATAATATTTTTTAAATAGTAGATATCGGTACGGTGACAGTTGATAAATTCCATTACACGCGTTACACAAAATACTAGAAGTAACTCTAAGTAATATTATGATGTATTTTCATATCTATGTGTTTAAACAAACATCAAAACTGTAAATTAGTTATGTCTGGAGTCTACATCGGAGATATTTAAAAAAATGAAGGATTTTGAACACTTAGATATTTTAAATATTTATTTTACATAAGGTGTCACAAAATTAGGTCTCTGAATTTGGTGAGATGACTTGGTATCGACAAAATATGTATATGAAACAAAAAAAAAATGAAAAAAAAAACACCACCAGCGACCAGCGTCACGTGACGCGACGAGCACACGTGACGCTGGTCGCGATTTAGGTATTTCCCACACATCCGCTTGGAGAATACTGCGAGGAGAAGGACTGCACGCCTACCACGTGCGTCACGGGCTCGTCGCGTCACATGACGCTGGTCGCTGCTGGTGTTTTTTTTTCTCATTTTTATATATTTTATTTTTTATATTTTTTTTGTTTTATTTTACCCGATATTTTTTTTTGTTTAGAAATACATATTTTGTCGATACCAAGTCATCTCACCAAATTCAGAGACCTAATTTTGTGACACCTTATATATATATATATATTTTTAGAATTCTTGTCTGTTAGTTCGCGATGAAAGCAAAAACTACTGAACGGATTTATAAGTTTTTTCTATTAGAAAGGTTCTAGTTAGACTTAACATCTGTCGTATGTTTGATTGGAACGGCGATTTGACCAAAAAACGATAACCGACCTCCAAACGGGAGCAGCATAGCTTTAAAAAATAGTTTATTACGCTTTCACGTCTCAGACAAGAATTATTTTATTATTTTTATTATTATTTCCCAATTAATTTTTTTTTCAAAAGAATGTTAGTATGTAACCTAAATTACTAGCTAACCAGTCAAGCTAAGCTAAATTGCTTGTATTATGAGTCGGTTTTATGTCGGTGGTGTAATACTGACCAGTATTCCAACCTGGTACCTTTTAGGTAGATTTCGATGAAATCGATCTACCTTTTTTTTTTTTTTTTTTTTTCGTGCGGAAATCCCTTCGGATACCCCCCCGCCGGCCAGCGGGGGCGGTTATGTCGGGCTTGCACCGACTAAAACCGCACGCCGTCTCGGGTCTTCAGACGCCGGGGTGTAAGGTTACCCATAGAGCATATCCCTCGCACCCCGGCTGACCCTGGGCCATCTCACCACTAACAGCATCGCTCATCCTGTCTCCTCTGAAAGCAGAGGAGTACGGAGAGCGATGTGTTCCCGCCACGTTGGGTATTGGCCGACGATCAATGCCAACCCTATGAAGGGGAAGCCATTGACCGCCGCCCAGGGTGTACCGGCCGCTCCGATTCCGTTCCCCCCGGACTGCAGCGGGATCGGAATCGGAGCGACACTCGAGGAGGTTACCCAACACACACCCCGAAATCGATCTACCTATTGGTTTCTTGACTACTGTCGAATTTAAAAAAAATTTCTTCATAGGAGGTCTAGTTATGACCCCCTGAGTCCGAAATGACCACTGGTCAAAAAGTTTATATTTATATATATATGTATGTATGGTTCCACTTCTCAAAATTTGCGGCACTCTCACGGTCGCATTTTTGCCCCGATCGCTTTCAAACTGCGGTCAAAAATTGCTTGGGTGTAAACTTAGTTTAAGTTCGTGAACGGGTGGAATCCGGCCTAAGGGGACGGTAGGGCCTCACTTTTTGTGAAATCAGTTTTTCCTCAAAATTTCACGTTCCATGAAAGATATTCGAACCGTTCTTATTGTATCCCATAGTATACATGAATACCAACCACTTTTACTGATAAACCTATAAGATTAAAACTTTAACTAAAAGTGGAGGGGGGAAAAACCAAAATTTTTCGGGAAAAAAATCATAACTTCTAACCGGTGAACATTCTTGTGTCGGAAACATTTTTAATCGATAGGCCATTTTTAAGTCTAAAATAAATGTCTGAAAAGTTTTTCGCTAAAAGTTACCGTTTTCGAGAAAAAAAAATTAAACTTTAAAGTCCGTAGTTCTCTATACAAAATAATATTAATTGCTTCACGAAATCTACCTGTGCGTTCCCCCTGCGGGAACGGATTTTTTTTTTTTTTCGTGCGGAAATCCCTTCGTATACCCCCCCGCCTGCCAGCGGGGGCGGTTATGTCGGGCTTGAACCGACTAAAACCGCACGCCGTCTAAGGTCTTAAGACGCCGCGCCGGGGTGTAAGGTTACCCATAGAGCATATCCCTCGCACCCCGACTGACCCTGCCCTGGGCCATCTCCGGTTTCGAGATGGCCCCCTTACTTGCTCTCCACTGTGCCATCTGCTAATCAGAGGGACACGTGGAAAGCTTCCGAACAGCCCTCAACAGGGCCGTCCTCGCCTCGGTCGGAGTTGGCCGCAGGCGGCAGCATCTCTCCCGCCCTAGGAGAGAGGCGCTGCTGTCTCCGTTGCCCAGGGTGCACCGCGTGGAGGTCCCCAACCAAGCACCCCTCCAACCTGGTACCTCGCGATGATAAGGTCGACTCCTCAACCAGTAAGCTACCGAAGCAATCGTAACAATTATTACAGGTTATTTGTTCAAGAATATCATCAGGCTTTTATGGAGGCCACCACAATCCTATAAATATTATGACTTGCCAAGTGCCTATATCTCGTTCTGTCTGCTGTTAGATTATTATTTTACGAAACTCAGCAAATTCATAAAATTCGAAAAGTGTATTCTTTAAAATACCTACTTGTACGCAATACTTATTATTTACGCAGGTGATAATGCCACCTGTTAATAAAAATTACGTTAATATGTTTGTAAATTGTAATGCGTGTACTTATGTTAATAATGTTTTACAGTATCAGTGTTCACGCTTTAATAAATGTTGCTCTCAATAAGACTTATTGGGAGCAACAACAAATCAATCAAAGAATAATTCACACTTAGTGAAAATGATTCTTTGATTGATTGAACGCTCCAGCGAACTTCAGCTCGCCAATTGTACAATGTTAACTATAAAGTTATTTTTGTGTAGTGTATATTACAATAAAGTGTTTATAATCTATCTTACCAAAATGGAGCACGAATTCTGTTTTGAAGAAGGACGTACTTGAGAAGCTACTCATAACAGAATTACCACAGTGAACCCTGGACATTTGAGCAACCTCTGCTAACTGTCCCGATCCTTTGAAATACCTCTATTAGGTACTAGAAACTTTCAAACCTCTTTGACTGAGATTTGCTTTCTTAGATTTTCCGATACTTTTTCTACCCGATGGTAGAAATTTGATGACACAAATATGTCACAAAATTCGGCCGGATGGGTACCACCGTGCACGAATGCGAAAAACCCTCCATAGTAATCCAATTTCGGTTTGATTGCGTTCAGGGGTCAGCAAGTGCATAGCCGGGCAGGGGAATTGTGGTCGCAGCACTAGTGGGACCGGTGGGTGTCACGCGGTGCTGCGACGACAATCCTCTTCTGATGAGGCCGTCAAACTGAGTGCCACCATTGTTAACATGGTACGTGTATGTAATGGTGACCCTCTTTCCTGAGACTTTACCTTCAGCTTACCGTCAGGCGAGGTGAAGTCAAATTGACGTGTCCTAAATATAAAAAAAAAAAACTTTACCTTAGATTTCTCGATACTTTACAAATATAAAATTATAAATTGGTCGTGTCTGTACATGGTACATTTGAAAAAAGAAAACACATGGGTTATGTTAAATGAACGATTTTGAACACAATTTTTTTTCTCATATTCTTGTGTGTGCGTTCGCGATGGATGCAAAACTACTATACGGATTTTGATGTGGTTTTTTCTATTAGAAAGGTCTCGATCAGACTCAAAATCTACCGTATATTTGATTGCAATTGGTTAAGTAGAAACGGCGATATGACCAAAAAGCGATAACCGACCGCCGCGGTTATCAGCTAGTTACCTACTTCTATAATGGGCACTTTGTGGCTCTATGGCCTGTATACGTCATCATTATCATCTTAGCGATGATCGCGGTTAAGTCCGAAGCTTTCATCTCGGAGTGCGGAATCCGCTCATACATTTTTAGGGTTCCATTGGCAAATGGCAAAAAACGGAACCCAAGATTCGTCATGTCTGTCTGTCGGTCTGTCCGTCCGTATGTCACAGCCACTTTTTTTTT
The DNA here is from genome assembly GCA_946251805.1 of Cybosia mesomella. Lineage (NCBI taxonomy): Eukaryota > Metazoa > Arthropoda > Insecta > Lepidoptera > Erebidae > Cybosia > Cybosia mesomella. Next base: position 23,042,420 of record OX276407.1, read on the forward strand.
CCGAAACTATAAGAACTATGCTGTTGAAAAGTTTCAATAATCCGGTAACAGAATACATCTACTTACCAAGTGGTAAGTAGATGTATTCTGTTACCGGATTAAGATTTTCATACAAAAATAGAAAAAAAAAACAATACATTTTGGGGACTCCTCCCCATACTTAGAAATGAAACTCAAAATTTTTTTTCATCAAACCCATTCGTGGGGAATATCTATGGATAGGTCTTCAAAAATGGTATTGAGGTTTTTAATATCATTTTTCTCTAAACTGAATAGTTTGCGCGAGAGACACTTCCAAAGTGGTAAAATGTGTCCCCCCCCCTTGTAACTTCTAAAATAAGAGAATGATAAAACTAAATAAAATATATCATGTACCTAAACTTCCACCGAAAATTGGTTTGAACGAGATCTAGTAAGTAGTTTTTTTAATACTACTTACTAGATACTAGATACTACTTACTAGTTTCATAAATCGTAAACCGCAATTTACCTTTCATTCAATCAACTCCAATATATAATTTAAAAAAAGCATTAAATATATTACTTGCTGCTACGGAACCTTTCATGGGCGAGTCCAACTCGTACTTGGCCGCTTTTTTATTTAGCTATTACGGGAGTGACTGCCATCTGACAACACAAGTCCGAGAGGAAAACCGGCGCCAGACACACGTTCTTTGAACGGCAAGTGTACCAGGTAGCATGTGAGGTTAACTTGGATCTCAATGACGTATTGTAACGGGAAATGGCCCTTAAGGCTATCTTCGTCACTAGTTTGGCTGTAATCGTCTAAACCTAACTAAACATAAAACTAAACTGTGAAATTAAATTCCTAACCAATTTATTTTAAATAATGTACACCGTGATTATTCTCCTCACTGAATTAATTTAACCTTCGGTTTATATTATATATTAACTAATGTTCTAATCTTTTGAGTTTTGTTGAAATAAAATGAACTCTATCTGCATAAAATCTAGTTTCTATATACGATATTGATTTAAATGTCAAGTTATCATTTACGGTCGTAGATTGTATCTACCAGGTAACTGAGGTTTTCTGGATCCAGATTATATGATAATGGCCTGTATTTTTTTATATTTCATATATTTTGTCGTGAGCTCATATATATATTTTTTTTGATTGGGTTGATATTAAATCAACATATTTTCTCCTCCTCTCTCTCAAGAGTAATTTAATTCTGTTATCAGTACCTCCACTAACGCTAAACGTATAATAGTATTCTTCTCTTTTTTTATATTAGTATTCACTAATTAATACCATTACAAGTTCAACCGACCCGTCGTAAATCGCCTCACATATCTAGGTTTGCCTGCATTCCAATGTAGGTTTCGTTTGAGACTGGTATAAATACTGATTTAACATGAGTTCATCTGTTTTAGCTTGTAAATATAATTTATGGATATCAGGCAGACCCCAGAAATGCTACACACTGATAACTTGCTCAAACTGAAAACCCAAATGGTTCCAGGAGCTAAAATTGTATTTAAATTATCTATTAAGTGAGCTGATTGTAACACATATATTTATTTATTGCTGTATTCGACTAAAATACTCCCTCTCGTTAGAAAACTGTGTGCAAATAATGATATTTCAGATGTCTCTGAATGAACCTACTAAAACCACACGCCGTCTCTTATGTGTTCTTTGCACTTTACAAGTCGAATATTAATTGAGGTCACCAACGACCATCTCTTTGTATTACTGATACTATTTCCATGTGTTACTCGATATATTGCAAATGTTAGATGAATAATCAGCCACTTAGATAATTTACTCTAATATATTACTCGTCAACTTCTGCCCACTCAAATCAATGTTCTATAACTGATAACGGAATAATTATTTATACTTGCTCTAATTCTCGAATGATGTATTCAGCCATGTTATAATGCACTTAATTGTTTGATTACAGTGCCTAGATAAAATGTTATAATGATAATGATATTTCACGTAATCATTTAAATCACTTCCAAACGTAATTTTATATAAATTCAGACCACAGTTCTTTATGTTGCTATTCAAACCAATATACTATAAAATAGTAGAAATTTACCAGAAACCTTCAATTATATTATTTAGTAATATATTTAAAGTTATATAACAAACTATCACGATTTATTCAGACAATGTTCTGGAACTATTTTCGATATATCTATTTTTGATTATTGAATAACGTATTTATCCACAACTTTACTATAAAATTCACGGTTACTTTAATTAAAACACAATGGATTTGCTGTTGGATTGATTAAGTTATTTATAATAATTATCTTGTAAACAAAGACTTAACGCGATATAATTTACGTAACACTTCACTTCGGTTAGTTATCACTTTAATAAACGTATTTGGTATGATGTTACCTACGAGTCCTATTAATCCGCCTCGACAGATTAACCTAAATAATTCTAGACTCAAATGGCTAGTGTTTACCTCGGTCTACTATCCCGTACCAAAGATAGCAGGTGTGTTTGATTTGATATGTGTGTTTGTGTGCGAATTGTGTGTAGGGGAATAACAATGCGAACTAAACTAAGGAAAAGGAATGGAATAGCTTGCGAAAACCCCTAAAACTATTCCACGGATCCTAGATTATAGGAAATAGGTGGTTGAAACGCTTCCGAAATCAGACTCAATTCCAGAATTTAAGGCTATGTTACCTACCAGTTCTTTTCTGCCACGTTTCAGGAATTTGGGTTTTATTGAGAAAGGTATTTATAAAATATAGGAATCTTTAGATATTCAATCCAAAGAGCGTTATCATTTGTCACTGTCTAGTATGCACAACTCGCCAAAAGAATCACCAATTATATTAGCATAACACAGCCAACAAAATTACCAACTATTTTAACAGAGCGTGTGCACTTCAACCAGCTACAATGAAAAACTATCTCCTGTCCCCGTTCGAAATCAGTTTTTATATTCCACTGACTCCCCGCTTGTTGCGTCCAAATGACGTCACACGCCGCTTCGTCACTTGGGTATCAGGTAGTATTTTTTATGAGAAATGACCCACGCATTGGATCTTTAGCCAAACATTATAACTTTTTGTATTTAAAATAGCGTGCCAATATTATTTTAAAACAAACATCTTAACTAGTTCAAATTAAGCATATTTTAATTATATACACACCATTAACCTTAAATTACCATCCTTCCATGCAACATGCCACGCTTAACACTTAACTCTCAATCTACGTAATACAAACTCATTGTCAGGCAAAGCATAGCGACATTCAATCGTGCAAAATTTGGTAAACGCGTCCGTTTACTAACCAACAGTCTCGTATCAAAGCTTGACAAAGAAATCAAATTACATCTTATTTGGTTCTTAAACCCTTTATAAATTATTTTAATACGCATTATTAATTTAGATAATGAGATAATTTAGACGTCCATAGAGTTCATTTTGCAATAATTAACACGTGTCAATATTTCTTTATTTAAAATACGTCGTGAAGACGAATCATTTTTTATGTTGTATGAATGGTATTTGTATTGTTAACAGATGTGAGGTAAAAATTCTCAGCGTTGTTTCGCCATCGTGGCGATATAAATAATACCATTTCAGTCGCCTCCTCAGACTTCAAATTAAGTTGATTCGCTTAGAAACAGACTTCTTTTGAAGATCTGCTTCTAGGATTAGTTCCCAGATGCATTCCTTCGACTCAATCTCCTTACTCTTTATATAATATCTCGCTAAATTAATAGTGTTGTAAGTTCCTTTTATTCTATTAGTTTTGGGTTCCATGAGGGTATAACAATTAGTAGAATGTAACTCGTTCTGTAAGATTCCGCAATGTACATAATCTTTGAACCTTACCATAGGTATCCTGCATAGAATATATGTATTTATAACCGGATCTACCTGCATCTAATAGACCTGTTAAATTCACGCCTCATAAACTGTAATTATTTTTTATTTTTTTTGCAATGTTAAATATATATGTGAGTCCTTTTCGCTGTCTAAAAAGTCAGCGCCTTTTAATAATGTTTGCATGATTTATTATTTTGCATAACATAATTATTGTCATATGATCTCGATAAACATATCGGAACGTTCCTGCCTTGTAAGTCATTAATCGGACAAACTCCTTTACTCCTACTGCTGGTCTTATTGGAACTATTTGTTTTTTTTTTTTATGAATAAATGTTTTAACAAAAATTTTGAACTTAGGAGCCCACATGTTCCACCTTAACTTAATGACTACCTTTTTTACTTGGTACTAGAATTAGTTTCCGTATTATTCTCGCTATTATTTGTGTTTTGATCTTTCGTTTCCGGTCTAAATTCAATTGGTTTAACGCCTCCCCGTATATTAGAGTATCTACCGTATGCTACACCTCGACCCAGCCTGTTATAATTCCTATAAGGATAACCCCGTGTATTACTGCCTCTTCCGCGATTCGTGGAATTAAACCGTATTGTATTTACTCGCACCGAACTGTACCTCGTGTTGACGTTTGCACCGCGTGGTCTTTCATATCTATTTACTGTCGAACTCTGTGATTGTGAACTACCGAGCCTATCTACATTTATATTTCTTTCCAGATGTCTTAAAAATTCAACTGCTTCTCTGATTATCATAGGTTGTTGTCTACTAAAGTATGCTACTTGTATATGTTGAGGATACTGCCTAAAAATGGTATTTATCTTTTCTGCATCCGTAAAAGGCAATGATAAAGCATAAACTTTATCCAACTGCTCCGCGAAATATTTCTCCATACTCCCGTTCTGTTTATTATATTTTGAAGTCATAAATCTAGACTTTACTACTTCCTGTTCTGCCTGGCTCCAAAATACATTCTGGAAATCCGATTCAAAATCACTAAACGACTTCCAATAATCTCTATAAATATTCATACGAATTTTAGCTTCCCCTGATAATGATTCTATTGCTAAACTTAATGTTCGTTCCGTATTTAGGTCTTGTCCCGTCATAGATAAATAATCTTTTAGATCCCTCAAGAAACTCATTGGATTATGCATCCTATTGCCATCGAATGTAGGTAATTTTTGCTTTACCTGTACAATTACCGTTTGACGTGTTGTCTCACTACTAATATTGTTCGTTTCCGAGCTAGTCAATGGTACTATTGGAGAACCTGAACTATGACCACTATCACTTTCAATTCGCTCGTTTTCCAATCTCGTAAGTCTATTTAATATTTCAGATAACAATTGATTAGTCTGATTTGCACTATTCATGTTATTAGTACCGCTAGTCCCTCTACGACTATTACGCATGTTCTTTCCGCTCATGGTTTGTTATTAAAATATATTATTTCCCACGTGAAAATAAATACTCTCAATTTTGTATTGGTTATTTGTTGTTAGAATTGCTGTTAAGTATTCACTTAGATACGTTATCCACATATATTTTTCGAGTAGAAGTTAAGTATTTGAAATTTATTGTTTTGAATATTTTTCGAGTGTTCAAAGAATATTGTTAAGATTAAATAACACCAAGTGTGTTAAGTGTGCCTAACCTTTTTGAGTTCGTTTATTATCTTATCCTAATAAACTGTCAAACCTTTTTGAAATTAATGGCTTTCAAACTTCTAATATTGCTAAGTGTCTTGTTTTCACAAGTGCGTTTTTAAGTTTTTACGAATGTCAGTTTCGTACGTGATAAACGGTCCTATTTTAAGACCCCTTGAAATGTCCAAATGTATCGAGTTATTGAATTTTTTTTCCTTTTGTTAACTATGTCTATGAGAATCGTAAGGCAAAAAAAAAATATTGTTACGAGTTTACACGTGCGTCAACAAAAGTTTTAGTTTGCTTAAATATAGACAAAGACTGACCCAAGTTTTGCCTATGTTTATGATATCCGTAATAATTTTCGGTGTATTGTGTATTGGACCCTTTTTAGAAAGTCTTACTATTTTAGTAATTGCCTACGTTGTGTAATATTTTTTTTTTAAACAATAAATAAAGAATAGATTTTAAACAATGAATACGCGTTTTGTACTCTTTTAAAAGTCTATTCCTGTGAGTTTCGGACGTAATAAATAAAAATTTGATATTCTGCGTGGTATGTTTTGTAGTAATTTATAAGTTGGTTCTTTTCTCGTTGTATTAAAATTTAATACTAGACAAGAATTCTGGTCACCGGGCATCAAAAACTGTAACGGGAAATGGCCCTTAAGGCTATCTTCGTCACTAGTTTGGCTGTAATCGTCTAAACCTAACTAAACATAAAACTAAACTGTGAAATTAAATTCCTAACCAATTTATTTTAAATAATGTACACCGTGATTATTCTCCTCACTGAATTAATTTAACCTTCGGTTTACATTATATATTAACTAATGTTCTAATCTTTTGAGTTTTGTTGAAATAAAATGAACTCTATCTGCATAAAATCTAGTTTCTATATACGATATTGATTTAAATGTCAAGTTATCATTTACGGTCGTAGATTGTATCTACCAGGTAACTGAGGTTTTCTGGATCCAGATTATATGATAATGGCCTGTATTTTTTTATATTTCATATATTTTGTCGTGAGCTCATATATATATTTTTTTTGATTGGGTTGATATTAAATCAACATATTTTCTCCTCCTCTCTCTCAAGAGTAATTTAATTCTGTTATCAGTACCTCCACTAACGCTAAACGTATAATAGTATTCTTCTCTTTTTTTATATTAGTATTCACTAATTAATACCATTACAAGTTCAACCGACCCGTCGTAAATCGCCTCACATATCTAGGTTTGCCTGCATTCCAATGTAGGTTTCGTTTGAGACTGGTATAAATACTGATTTAACATGAGTTCATCTGTTTTAGCTTGTAAATATAATTTATGGATATCAGGCAGACCCCAGAAATGCTACACACTGATAACTTGCTCAAACTGAAAACCCAAATGGTTCCAGGAGCTAAAATTGTATTTAAATTATCTATTAAGTGAGCTGATTGTAACACATATATTTATTTATTGCTGTATTCGACTAAAATACTCCCTCTCGTTAGAAAACTGTGTGCAAATAATGATATTTCAGATGTCTCTGAATGAACCTACTAAAACCACACGCCGTCTCTTATGTGTTCTTTGCACTTTACAAGTCGAATATTAATTGAGGTCACCAACGACCATCTCTTTGTATTACTGATACTATTTCCATGTGTTACTCGATATATTGCAAATGTTAGATGAATAATCAGCCACTTAGATAATTTACTCTAATATATTACTCGTCAACTTCTGCCCACTCAAATCAATGTTCTATAACTGATAACGGAATAATTATTTATACTTGCTCTAATTCTCGAATGATGTATTCAGCCATGTTATAATGCACTTAATTGTTTGATTACAGTGCCTAGATAAAATGTTATAATGATAATGATATTTCACGTAATCATTTAAATCACTTCCAAACGTAATTTTATATAAATTCAGACCACAGTTCTTTATGTTGCTATTCAAACCAATATACTATAAAATAGTAGAAATTTACCAGAAACCTTCAATTATATTATTTAGTAATATATTTAAAGTTATATAACAAACTATCACGATTTATTCAGACAATGTTCTGGAACTATTTTCGATATATCTATTTTTGATTATTGAATAACGTATTTATCCACAACTTTACTATAAAATTCACGGTTACTTTAATTAAAACACAATGGATTTGCTGTTGGATTGATTAAGTTATTTATGATAATTATCTTGTAAACAAAGACTTAACGCGATATAATTTACGTAACACTTCACTTCGGTTAGTTATCACTTTAATAAACGTATTTGGTATGATGTTACCTACGAGTCCTATTAATCCGCCTCGACAGATTAACCTAAATAATTCTAGACTCAAATGGCTAGTGTTTACCTCGGTCTACTATCCCGTACCAAAGATAGCAGGTGTGTTTGATTTGATATGTGTGTTTGTGTGCGAATTGTGTGTAGGGGAATAACAATGCGAACTAAACTAAGGAAAAGGAATGGAATAGCTTGCGAAAACCCCTAAAACTATTCCACGGATCCTAGATTATAGGAAATAGGTGGTTGAAACGCTTCCGAAATCAGACTCAATTCCAGAATTTAAGGCTATGTTACCTACCAGTTCTTTTCTGCCACATTTCAGGAATTTGGGTTTTATTGAGAAAGGTATTTATAAAATATAGGAATCTTTAGATATTCAATCCAAAGAGCGTTATCATTTGTCACTGTCTAGTATGCACAACTCGCCAAAAGAATCACCAATTATATTAGCATAACACAGCCAACAAAATTACCAACTATTTTAACAGAGCGTGTGCACTTCAACCAGCTACAATGAAAAACTATCTCCTGTCCCCGTTCGAAATCAGTTTTTATATTCCACTGACTCCCCGCTTGTTGCGTCCAAATGACGTCACACGCCGCTTCGTCACTTGGGTATCAGGTAGTATTTTTTATGAGAAATGACCCACGCATTGGATCTTTAGCCAAACATTATAACTTTTTGTATTTAAAATAGCGTGCCAATATTATTTTAAAACAAACATCTTAACTAGTTCAAATTAAGCATATTTTAATTATATACACACCATTAACCTTAAATTACCATCCTTCCATGCAACATGCCACGCTTAACACTTAACTCTCAATCTACGTAATACAAACTCATTGTCAGGCAAAGCATAGCGACATTCAATCGTGCAAAATTTGGTAAACGCGTCCGTTTACTAACCAACAGTCTCGTATCAAAGCTTGACAAAGAAATCAAATTACATCTTATTTGGTTCTTAAACCCTTTATAAATTATTTTAATACGCATTATTAATTTAGATAATGAGATAATTTAGACGTCCATAGAGTTCATTTTGCAATAATTAACACGTGTCAATATTTCTTTATTTAAAATACGTCGTGAAGACGAATCATTTTTTATGTTGTATGAATGGTATTTGTATTGTTAACAGATGTGAGGTAAAAATTCTCAGCGTTGTTTCGCCATCGTGGCGATATAAATAATACCATTTCAGTATGAATGAATTTATTTATTTCTATGAATATGGTACATCCAGATCTTATATTATACTAAGTGTTCGTACAACAGATTCTTCCTTAATAGGCGTAGGAATATTAAAGTTTTACAATAACTAGGTCTGCAAGGCGAATCGCTGCTTGCAATGTGGAGCTGAGTGAGACATCGTGATTTGAAAATCCGATTTTGAAAATTTTGAACAGTGACCATTCTTCCGTGGCAAGTCCGATTTTGAAAATTCTTTTTGAAAGTCACAACTCTGGACATGCTTTCTGAGCGTGTAAAGTTTGGTCACAGTGTCTCGAGCGGTTATTATGTAATTCCATCTGGAATTTTTTTAACGGTGATCATTCCTCTTTGGTAGCATAAATTTTTTCAAAATTAAATATAATCCATAAACCTTCCTCTGATTGACCTCTTTAATCATGCCAAATTTGATTTTGATAGTAGTTTAGGAGGAGACCTGTGACAAAGAAAATCCTGAAGTCTGGTATGAGGAGCTTTCGCTCGACTTTGTCTCACTCAGCTCAATAAAATGACAATACAGCTAAAGTCATACATGCAATCAGTTTATATTTGATTAATTTATTTAATGACCCTATACGTGGGCTGTATAAGTAACAAATCATTGGTTTAGTTGATTTACTTAATGCAAAAAGGTTCCCACCTCTTTATTCCGGGGGCAAGAGGTTCCCTAATCCGAGTGAGCCATCTCTTAAACGGAGATGACCCTAGGTCAGCCGGGGTGCAGAAATACCTCATGGGGCCACCTTACCCCCCGGTGTCTGAAGACCCGAGACGGCATGTGATTTTAGTCGGTTCAAGTCCTACATAACCTCCCTAACAGGCTGGCCTAACAGGCTGGCGGGGGGGTATCCGAAGGTATTTTCGCTCGGAAAAAAATAGGTAAATTTCGACATTGTTCAGTGGGACCTCTTTAAATGGAACTGGTGAAATGCAAGCCTCTAAAAGTGATAAAAGTTTCTATCTATCTTGAGATCCCAATTGTACAGGTTTCGATGCAAGCACGTATACATATAACTTGGTGCCGACTTATTCCATAACTATCAAATCATATCAGATAGTAATTGTCCATGAACTAAATTCGCAAATCGTCTGCGAGGCTACCGGATGAATGGTACGCCCGGTCAGCATTGATGACATCCACTGACAATAACTGGTTAGCGACTGGCGGACGATATTCATTTATTGTCGGAGGGGAGAAATTTGGATCATTTGTAGAGCAGTGAACTCGAAATTTATCAACTAGCTTAGCGGTTAAGTAGTCGACCTTACGATAGAGAGGTCCCGGGTTCGAATCCTGGCAGTTACACTAGCTGGAGGGGTTAGCGAAAATATTAATAATTTTGGTTAGAGCTACTCTTTAATAAAAAAAGGAAAAAAAGATGGTAGAGCCATGTTCTATCAGGGTGAATGGGCTGAGTTGAGGATTGTTGAGGTCCTTGAGGAGCAATGGGTGCATGTTATTTCAGCAGCAGTACAGACTTTGGAAATATACCCGATAAACGGTAGTAGGTTACTACAGACTACTTATACATGAGACCGAAAAAATATAGATAAGTCACCTCAGACGCCGGAGGTCGCTCAACGACCTTCATCCTCCAGTTCTGGGGGTGGCAGGTGAGGCCGCCTGTCACCCCAGCAGAAGCAGGCCGGGACTACGGGGCGACTAGCACCCACCCCCCCTCCCCTTTCCAGGGCAAGATGGGGACATCGTAGTTCCTAAGCCCGACCTGGGCCATCTCGAAACCGGAGATGGCCCAGGGTCAGTTGGGGTGCGAGGGAAATGCCTTTTGGGCCCACCCTACACCTCGCCGTCGAAGATCCGAGACGGCGCGCGGTTTTAGTCGGTTCAAGCCCGAAATAACCTCCCCCGCTGGCCGGCGGGGTGATATACGAGGGGATTTCCGCACGGAAAAAAATGGTACCTAGTCACCTCAAACACATGAAGTAAAGTATATGTAAGTACTATCTATGTATAGGTATTCTTACCTCAAGTACCTGTATACATGACAGTAGGTATAAACAAACAATCAGAATTTTAATAATTACGATTTCAAGTAACTTTTCAAGTTTTGATAACATACGCACATACCTTAATCTATTATGTTTATTAATAAAACTTAATTAATTGGTAAACACACACGATAAACAGGAAAACATTGTATTCTATTTTTGTGTTGACAACATTCGGTAAATATTGTTTGACCTCCAGTGACACGTTGATACTGTATCCACTGTGTACAGATTTTCACATAATGGAGTGGAAATAAAAAATGCTGCATAAACTTAAAAGTGATATAAGATAAGTTAATGTTCACAGCGTTAGTACCGGTTGCATCAAAAACTAGCAGTTTGGAGCCCGGGATCCGCTCTCCTAATTTTCTATTGCTTTGGCTTATCTTGGATTTCGCGGAAACGAGAGACACCTATCTGTATGGTTTTTATGATTATTTAGTTATTATTAATATTATTTTATGAATCTCTAAATAATTTTTAATTTTACAAGGAATTGTTGTTAATCATTTTATTATTGTGCGAGTCAAGTTTGCTTTTTTATTTTTATTTGCCATTATACTATTTTTTTAAATGTAATATGGGTTGTTGCCTGAAACCAATGAATTATTATTATTATATAAGGTGTCACAAAATTAAGTCTCTGAATTTGGTGAAATGACTTGGTATCGACAAAATATATGTATTTGAATAAAAAAAATTTATATCGGGTAAAATGAAAAAAAAAAAAAAAAAAAAAAATTAATAAAAAAAAAACACCACCAGCGACGAGCACATGTGAAGCTAGTCGCGATTTAGGTATTTCCCACACATCCGCTTGGAGAATACTGCGAGGATACTATCCGCGATACTAAATCGCGACCAGCGTCACGTGTGCTCATCCCGTCACGTGACACTGGTCACTGGTGGTGTTTTTTTTTTCATTTTTTATTCTTTTTTTAAATATTTTTTTATTTTATTTTACCCGATATTATTTTTTTTGTTTCAAATACATATTTTGTCGATACGAAGTCATCTCACCAAATTCAGAGACCTAATTTTGTGACAGAATATAATATATAATAGTGATACAATATAATATATTGTATCAGACTCAAAATCTGAAAATATATCTCAAAATATAATATATCGTATTTTATTATAGTCATAGCGTGACTGTTCTAATATCATCTGTATAACAGCTACAGAAAATTGTCCATTGTTGCTGACGAAGTAGTGGTCTATCGCGATACAATTTTTTTGTTCCTTACAGCCATTAATTGGTGCAAAACTAAACCGTCTAAGTGTGTCGACTAATATGAACGCGCATGTTTCAAGCAAGTTCACGTTATAGTTGTAAGAATTCTCAAAACAGAATACAAATGAACATTGATGGAAGGATGGCTTCCGACTTCTTGATACCCGCAAAACCAACGCTGCCCTGAGGCGTTAGTAGGTACGACGGCGACGGGGGTGTGTGTTGGGTAACCTCCTCGAGTGTCGCTCCGATTCCGATCCCGCTGCAGTCCGGGGGGAACGGAATCGGAGCGGCCGGTACACCCTGGGCGGCGGTCAATGGCTTCCCCTTCACCCCTTCATAGGGTTGGCATTGATCGTCGGCCAATACCCAACGTGGCGGGAACACATCGCTCTCCGTACTCCTCTGCTTTCAGAGGAGACAGGATGAGCGATGCTGTTAGTGGTGAGATGGCCCAGGGTCAGTCGAGGTGCGAGGGATATGCTCTATGGGTAACCTTACACCCCGGCGTCTGAAGACCCGAGACGGCGTGCGGTTTTAGTCGGTGCAAGCCCGACATAACCGCCCCCGCTGGCCGGTGGGGGGGTATCCGAAGGGATTTCCGCACGATAAAAAAAAAAAAAAAAAAAAAGGTACGACGGCGACGCTCTGATAGCGTTTCAAAAGCAATACAGTTCAGCTGAGGGATAGAGATGGAGTATATACGGTCTATAGCGCTATCTCTCTCTCTCAGCTGAACTGTATTGCTTTTAAATTGCTTTAAGATCGTCGTGGAAAGGGCCCTGGTAATTGAGATAGCAGTAACTCAGAAAAGGCGGTTACGAGAAAACAGCGCGTAACTATATAGATTATAGGTATTATCTTTTCTTACTGCTCTAATATACGTAGATGTTTGAAACCTAGATAGGAAGAAAGCTCGTTTGACGTACATTCCAAATTAGCAATACAAACTATGTCCAACTTTGACTTACTGCCCTCTAGATTGCCATGGCAATATGAAGATCAGTTAAGTTGTTAAGCTTCTACCCTGTCACATACACTAAACGAGAGGTAACACAATCTACAACTACAATACTGATATTAAGTGTCGGTAGCTCAGTGGTTAAGGAGTCGGCCTTACGATCGTGAGGTCCCGGATTCAAATCCTGGCCATTACACTACCGACGTGAACACTCCTAATACAAGTAATTTTGCTTATATTGAAGACTGTAACGGTTTAAGTTTTTATAGAAGTTTTTAAATGAAGTTACGGTGATGTAATTGAACTGTATAAATTAATAAGGCAATTGATGCTATTGAGACTAACTACCGGCTAGGGCGAGCACAGATGAATAAAAAAGTTGATTACAATATATTATGACATTATAATTGGTGATAGAGAACGTTACATACATTTATATTAGGTATTGGAAATAATGAATCTCAGGGAATGGATTCGTAATAAAGATTCTGCCGTGGCGTTGTTCGGTCCGTTGTGCAAAGAGGTAGTATGCACTTAGCTAGTGGACACGTGGCTTGTGGTGATGCCGGCGTGCCAGGGTCTCCGCTGGTGTGCCTCGCTACCGCTATGATGGTGCGAAGCCCGGTGCGAAGACCCCGGAGCCGACAGCAGTTGGCCACGGGGTTAAAGTGACCTTCCTCGGAGAAGGTTGCCAAGGAAAGGCTCGATATAAGAGCCGTCAGTTGATAACTGGGCTAATGCTGTCCAATCTCGCTTGCACAACCATAGATAATTAGTAATAGTATCGAAACATACTAAATTCTCGATTAATTTATGGATATAATTCTTATTTGATTTCTAAAGAATCCACAACGTTACAAGACTACAGTGTCCGCTGTCCTTTAAGTTGCAGTATTTATAAACTGTATATGTGCGTGACTGCGTGTGAACACGGTGAGAAGGCCTGCTTGACTCGACGATTATTGGTGATTCCAAAGTCGCAAACGTAACCTTATTTTTATACTGTTAAGGTACTATAATAATAAGCTCAAGGTTCATTCGATACTTGTTGTATTATAATGATAAGTATTATGTAATCTGTGGTTGTTGTAGCATATGGATCAGGGCTACAGAAACAAAATAAGAAGATAGAACTGGCTTCATAGGTACCACGGAATGAGGGGTGTGTGTTGGGTAACCTCCTCGAGTGTCGCTCCGATTCCGATCCCGCTGCAGTCCGGGGGGAACGGAATCGGAGCGGCCGGTACACCCTGGGCGGCGGTCAATGGCTTCCCCTTCACCCCTTCATAGGGTTGGCATTGATCGTCGGCCAATACCCAACGTGGCGGGAACACATCACTCTCCGTACTCCTCTGCTTTCAGAGGAGACAGGATGAGCGATGCTGTTAGTGGTGAGATGGCCCAGGGTCAGCCGGGGTGCGAGGGATATGCTCTATGGGTAACCTTACACCCCGGCGTCTGAAGACCCGAGACGGCGTGCGGTTTTAGTCGGTGCAAGCCCGACATAACCGCCCCCGCTGGCCTGCGGGGGGGTATCCGAAGGGATTTCCGCACGATATCAAAAAAAAAAAAAAAAGGTACCACGGAATGAAAAATTAAACCGCCCAGCACCTTTTTTCTTTGACGCACCAAAATGATTTGCAATTCTTCACCAACAAACGTGTTGTCATGTTCTTACAATACCGGGTCTTGCAAGCGAGGCGTGAAAAATATTCTAATGAGGCCGTCAAGTTGAAGACTACCATTATAGCTTGATTATCAGCATTATTCGCCATTAGACTTGACTTCCATCTTAACATCAGGCGAAGTAAACAACATAAAACAAAAACTTACGCTCACTTACACAGTCGCAGGAACAACTGGCGAGGCGATTGAAGTTACTTGAAATCATCGTAAGTAGGTACATATTATATGAGCATGTCGCTCCCCGGCAACAAAAACGTCATAACACATAATAAGCAGGTATGTTTCGGCATTTTTGTATCATTGCATTGCAAATATTCCATTTGACCGGCTGTAAATTCGTCGTTATTTTAGTGCACTGTCGCCGAAAAATGGTAATCAATACGAAAAAACATAAAAAAATCATTAATGTAATGTTTTCTCAATACATAACATTATGTTTTTACATTGTGACACTTTTCTTGCCGAGGATCGATGTGTTTTTGCTTATTATATGAAATGAAGCCGGTTGTAGTCCTATTTATATTCTGCCAGACTTATCTACACATTATTTTCCTTTTTTTTAAAGAGTGACTGAGATTACTAAAATTCTACTTAACCGCTCCTTAAACATTAAGCTATCGAAATCTTCCACATTATGAAATCATACCGTGTCACTGGGACTTCAAGAATATACACACAATAAACAGACATAAAGTAAGCCGCGTACATCCAGACACAGAACGCTATCTGTGAATTACATACCTACTTCAATAAAGTGTTCCAGGTTTGGATACAATTTACACTTGTACATTGTATATACACACGACTTGTTAACGCGCTTAAGAACTTAGAACTTTCATTATCCGTTTAGAAATGTAGGTAACCTCGGTTTAAAACCTAGAAAAACCTACCTAGGTGCCTATAGCTTGTCAAATTCATGCGTGACACACCGATGGTTCGCGCGGGATGAGAGGCGAAGGCCTCGGGGATGATGAATCGTTCGCGCGGGACGTGATATCCTGACAGATGTCCCGGTCACACCATGGGTGTGTCACGCATGAATTTGACAAGCTATAGCTAAGTACGATTAGTGTTGGTCTTTGTATTTTTATACTCAAAATTTACCTAGTGGTAATCAATTGGAGCCTAGTTTTAATACATATACCATAATCACATGGTGCATCCTAAAATCGATCTTACCTAACTTATCTACTTAGCTTACTTGAATGGCTTCGCCGCACTATCGGCGCGAGAGCAATGACCGCATCATGCAGGTCGCTGCGCATGTGTGCAACAGGCGCCAGCGCATAGGTACTTGTGACATTTGGCATTACACTTGATAGCGAACGTAAAGAATATTTATTCGGGATTGGTAAAACAAGAGCATATTACTTTACATGAATGAGATAAATTATCGACTTACTTAATTTTATTTCTATGGTGCGAATACAACCAGTATTTATATAATACGTTATTTGAAAACAAAAATGTGTACCAACTAAAGATTTGCAAAAATTGTAGGTAGGTACGTGAGGAGTTAGTCGGTTCAAGCCCGACATAACCACCCCCGCTGGCCGGCGGGGGGGTATCCGAAGGGATTTCCGCAAAAAAGCAGCAAAAAAAAAGTAGGTGTATAATGTTTATGTGTATGTAAAAAACGAAAGTTTTCAATCAGTGCGTCCTACCCGTAATGACCTACGGAGCTGAGACGTGGACACTCACGGTAGGGCTGGTCCACCAGTTCAAAGTCGTTCAGCGAGCTATGGAAAGAGCTATGCTCGGAGTTTCTCTGAAGGATAGGATTCGTAACGAATACATCCGACAGAGAACCAAGGTTATCGACATAGCTCAAAGAATAAGTAAGCTGAAGTGGCAGTGGGCCGGCCATATCTCGCGAAGAACCGACAACCGCTGGGGTAAACATGTTCTTGAGTGGAGACCGCGACTCGGCAAACGTAGTGTAGGACGCCCTCCGGCCAGGTGGGATGACGATCTGCGAAAGACTGCGGGCAGATGCTGGATGCGGCAAGCTGAAGACAGGTCAAAGTCCAAGTCAAAGTCAAAAACCATTTATTCTGCATAGACCATTAATACGGAACTTACAAAACGTCATAAAAAAATAAATAATCTAATATTTGGCAAATGGACCACCGGTTCGAAACGCGGCCCTGTCCTGAGAAGACTCCGGCAAGAAACTCAGCGGGCTGTTTCTTTTTTTGGTCTATTTACAAACATATTTACTTAACCTAAGTACAATATTCCATTTAAAGGGCGCTATGGCGCTCATTAGGGGAGATCTATGTCCAACAGTGGACTAGAATAGGTTGATGATGATGATGATGATGAGGTTTATAATGTTATGTGATGTGTATTGTTAGTCGAGTAGTACTTAGATCCATCCCATCTTAAATCTAAAACAAGATTTTCTCGAAAAAAGACAATTTGATTATGTGTTTCGTCACTCGCTAATATTTTCAGCATTTCAATAAATTCGAGTCAGCTCAAGTGTACCTACTTCTCAAAGTAGAAGAAGCGAAAGATGTACAAGTAAGTATTCCAGGATCGTAGCAAGTAGAAAGATATGGTACCTGCCTACCCCAGTGAGAAAGAGGAATGATAATATTCTCGCATGTTTTTGAATGATGAACATTTGAAGTTTTGTACGAAAATTTCGGGCAATCGGTAGTATTTATACTGCAATCGAATCCAAAGTAACTTCACGGTAGCTACATGCTTCGTTATTCGTTCGTGTTACATTCTGGCTAGAAGTTTTGGATGTAGGTACGTCTCATGATGTCCCCCAGTTTATTTTAACATGTCAATACTCAAAAGCCATTTTTATTTTTTCCAGTTTATCCACACAAAACCAATATGCAACGGGAGTATCTGCTACTTAGCCGACCCTCGGGACTTCGAGCTGTCCGATCGTTCCTCTCCACTGAGGCGCAGCTACAGCAAGCAGCACGGCCGCCCTGAGGAGGACAGGCGGAAACGTTCCTACTCAGACTCTGATTCCGATTCAGCCTCGGACACAGAGTGCAAGGGATATGATAGAGTGAGTGTTTAGCGTTTTTTTTTTACAAGACAGCAAATAAACTTTCTAGTATTCCCCTTAAGTAAGCTAAATTACTTGGATCAGGAGTCGGTTAACGTCGGTAGTTTAATGGCCAGGATTCGAACCCGGGTTCACTTGATCCTAAGGCCGTCTCCTTAACTACTAAGCAACCGATGCTTCAAAAATGAGAGGTCTACGGTGTAGTTCCCGTCGAAATAGTGTATGTGGAGAGACGGGGTGAGATATACCTCCGAAAAGGAGGATCCACCGACCAAGCAACGTCGATGGTCGACGTTACTATCTTGTATAAATATGTTATCCAGCGCGTGAACTTCGATTGTGCGATGCAGGATCCGTAGTTCTGTAGTAGTTCAGCTTCATTGCGCTAGATATAGCGTTAGTTTTATGTGGTATCGCCGTATCACTTCCTTCCTAAGCCGGAGGTGGATTGGGTTGATAAGAGGGCCTTATGGAGCCTGTAAGAGCCATTCTTGTGTAGTTCCATCACGTTTGCGTCACCACTGGGGGGGGGGGGGGGAGGATCGGAGTGAGATGTTCCTCCGACACAAAATACCTTTTATCTTTACAATACCTTTGGGGCCCAAGGCAACCTTACCTGTCGGTTCAACCGCTAAACAACGGCTGAGGCTCTGGCGCAGGCTTTCATCTCGGAATTGGGAGGTCAGATGGCATTCGCTCCCGTAAAAGCCGACAAATCAATATAAAATATTAATTTTACCTTGGTATGTGCAAACCGGGCTCCTAAGTACCAAATTTTGACGCAACTGACTGATTTTCACAAATATAAAAAGTTAAATAAATACGTGTGACTTTTTTTTTTTTTTTTACGTGCGGAAATCCCTTCGGATACCCCCCCGCCGGCCTGCGGGGGTGGTTATGTCGTGTCTCGACTAAAACCGCACGGTGTCCTCCCCAAGTGTCCGTTGCCGGGCACCCCGGGTAAGCCCTCGAAAGGATAACCCCAGGGTTGCCGGCGGACTTTGGCCGCCACCGCGGCCTCGCCTGGTGGGGTCGGGTTTTATCCCGCTTCGGTGAGTTGGCAGGCGTGTGTAGGGCACACACGACACGCCTCCGCCACGGCCTGCTTCTGTAAGGACGGCGAGTCGGCCAACTGCCGTCCTCAGGCCCCGATCATGGAGGTCGGTAGTCCCGGGCGTAGATGAGTCTGCGGCGTCCTCGCCGCAGACTGCGAAACTCGGGGGGCAGGGTTCTTTCCCGCTCCCTCTCCGCCGTCTCTTTCGCGCGCATTACCTGCTCGCAGAAAGAGGCGGCGGCGTGCCACTTGCTCCCGTCGGAGACCGCGGCCCTCACCATGGTCTCCAACGAGAGAACGTCCACGCCCAGGACCGCAAGGAGATCCCGGCGTTGACTCGCCCACGCAGGGCACTCCACCAACGTGTGGAGCGCCGTGTCTTCGCCAGGATCCTCGCAGTGCTGGCACTGCGGCGTTGTCTCCCGGTGGATGCGCCACAGATACTTACCGAAACATCCGTGTCCGGTAACCATCTGGCACATCCGGTAGGAGAGGTCCCCATGGTCCCTCTCCAACCACTCCTTCATGATCGGTCTCACCGCCGCAATGGTGGATTCCCCCCACCTTGGGTGCTCAAGTCGCACCCTCCATGTCTCCATGAGTTCCTGGCGGAGCAGGGACCGCTGAGCCCTGATTTCTCGGGGCTCCGGCCTATGGCCCCGCTCCAGCGCCTCCTTGCGCCACTGGTACAGCAGCGCAAGGGCTCTCGCTTCCAGGTCCCATGGAGGGGTCCCAGCTAGGAGACATGCCGCCTCGACGGAGATCGTGCGATACCCCCTGATGACTCTGACGGCCATCGCCTTTAACGGGCTGTTAAGAACAGCCACGTTGCGGGCCGCCAGAGTCTCCGCCCATACGGGGGCCCCGTATAGGGCCATGCTTCGCACGATCCCCAGGTACAGTCTCCTAGTGGGGGCGTTGGGTCCCTTAACGTTGGGCATCAGCCGCGATAGCGCGGCCGCAGCCCCCCTCAGTTTCGGGACCAGACTTCGGAGATGAGGTCCGAAGTCCCATCGGCTATCGAGTACGAGCCCAAGGTACTTCATCGTGAGCTCGATGCCGATGCTTACGCCCCCTACGGTTATGCCGGTTCCCGCAGGTGGTCCCCTCCGAGGCCCGTGAAAACACATAGCCTCGGATTTATGAAGAGCCACCTCAAGTCCCAGCCGCCGTATTCGACCCACGACTTGAGCAACCCCTGCCGTGGCCTTCAGTGCCGCGCTTCGATACGTTGCTCCCCGCGCCATAACGAGGGTGTCGTCAGCATAGCACACTATGCTGACACCCTCGAGCAACTTACGCCCCCTACGGTTATGCCGGTTCCCGCAGGTGGTCCCCTCCGAGGCCCGTGAAAACACATAGCCTCGGATTTATGAAGAGCCACCTCAAGTCCCAGCCGCCGTATTCGACCCACGACTTGAGCAACCCCTGCCGTGGCCTTCAGTGCCGCGCTTCGATACGTTGCTCCCCGCGCCATAACGAGGGTGTCGTCAGCATAGCACACTATGCTGACACCCTCGAGCAACGTACCGCGCAGCACCCAGTCGTATCCGATGTTCCACAGGAGTGGCCCTAGGACCGACCCCTGCGGAACACCGCACGACACTTCTCGCCGCCCTGGCCCTAGCCAGCTCGGGTAAACTATGGCCCTCTCGGATAGGTATGCCTCGACAATGCGGCGGAGGTAAGGAGGCACTCCGTGATACGCGAGCGCCTCCCTAACGCAGCTCCAGGGTAGGGTATTGAAGGCGTTGGCGATGTCAAGAGACACCGCCACCACCACCCCACCCCGCGAGACTACTTCCTCCGCCAGGCGCCTAACGCGCATGATCGCTTCCACGGTGGAGCGCCCCCGGCGGAAACCGAACTGGTTGTCCGCCAGATCTGGCCCCACGTTCGTGAGATGCTCGACGAGGCGCTCTGCAATAATCCGCTCAAAGAGCTTGCACACCTCGTCGAGCAACACGATCGGCCGGTAACCGGATGGCTGGTCCGCCGGCCGCCCCGCCTTCCGGATAAGGACCAGTTTCCCAACCTCTTCCAAGCCTTTGGAAACTGGCCCCTTTCGAGGCATGCGCTAAAGAGCGCCACCAGTCGAGGCCCTAGTTCCTCCAGGGCCAGGACCCATGCTCGGCCTGGAATGCCGTCGGGTCCGGGGGCAGTGCATTTCCGGGCTTTAAGCCGGAGCACTGCTACCCCCAGTTCACTCTCCCTGACTTCGGGCACATCGCTCTCGCTATTATCAGCGTCAGGCGCCTGAGGCGGAGCCATACGCGGAGGGACATGCTCCTCCGCTCTCGCAGGGAACAAGGAGCCCAGTATCCCCTCCAGCCGCTCCGGCTGGAGGCTCTGGGTCAGTAGGGGCGCCCTTGGGCGGATTTTGCCCCTGACCGCAAGGTAAGGACGCCCCCATGGGTTCTGCTCCAGAGACTCCAGCAGCTCTTCGCGGGCCCGCCGTTTGGCCTGCTTAATGGCTTCCTGGAGGGTCCTCTTGGCCCCCTTGTACGCCTCATACAGCTCCGCCTCTCGGGCTGCCGCATCGTCTGGGCGGCGACGCCTCCGGCGAAACCTGGTGTACTGGCGGCGAGCGGTCACGCACGCTGCTCGCAGCTGTGCGAGCTCCGCTGACCACCAGTACACCTGTTTCTTTGCCGGGCCGGGCTTAACCCTAGGCATCGCCGCATCACAGATATGCGACATGGCTCTCCTGAACCATTCCGCCTCTGCGTCGACATCGGCAGGCCTGGCCAGTGACGGAATCCAGGCCTGCACTATTGATGCCTCCAGGAGAGCCTCCCGATCCAGGCGTCTGAGCGCCCAACGTGGATCCGGGGGATTCGCGATTGTCGGCGGCAGGTTAGTTGGAGGGGAGACGTTGAACCGAATATACTTATGGTCGGAATCCGTCTCCTCCTCCACCACCACGCGCCAACCCTGGACGCGGCGGGCGAGAGCAGGGGTCGCGAATGCGACATCCACGACCGAACTGAGCCCCCGCCGCTCCCAGGTGGCGACACTCCCCCGGTTGAGGACTTCTAGACCACGGGTGTTGGCCCAGTCCTCCAGTACTCGCCCCTTGTCATTGGTTTCCCGGGAGCCCCAGGCCTGAGACCAGGAGTTGAAGTCTCCCAGGACCAAGACAGGACGAGGACGGCACGCAGCGAGAACAATGTCCAGTTCAGCGAGCCTTAGCTCAAGCTCGTACTGGTCAAGGCTTGGCGAGAAGTAGACGGCCACGACAGCCAAGCCCTCATAGTCCGCCGCGACGCAGCCTCTACACCTTGCAATGAGTGCAAGGCGCGAGGTGTCCGCGGCGGAACCCCCGAAGACGGTCACTACGCCGTCCAGGTCCACCGGGCTTCCGGGGTGGACCCAGTACGGCTCAGCGACCACGACCACATTGATAGACCACTCCACGATGCTCTGGTACAGAAGATCCTGAGCACCGGTGCAGTGGTTTATGTTCGCCTGCAGGATGCGGATTGGCGTGTCCATTAATGGAGGTCCATCTCCGCATCCCGCCTCGAATGTGGCCGCTCTTGAGCGGCACCCCCGCTACCCGTTGCGGACGAACGGGGCTTTGGCCTCGAGGCGGCGCAGGTTCTGCTGTCCGCCCGGTGCTCCGCCGCTTTGCCCTCCGCTACGCATTTGTAGCAGCGCGGCGGAGCATCACAAGCACTGGCCTTGTGCCCGGGCTGACTGCAGCGGAAGCACCGATCCCCCACGGTGTCTCCCGCTGTGCACTGCACTCCCACGTGCCCCAAAGCCAGGCACCTGAAGCACCTGGTCTCGCGGGGCTGCAGGAGTTGCACCCGCGCCTTTAGGAAGCCCCCAACGAGGAGGCTCCGTTCGTCCGCAATTTTTTGCGCCGCTGCGACGGGGCAGTTGACGACTGCTGTGCCGTGACCGGTGGAGCTGAAGCGGATTTCTCCAGCTCTCACCTGATCACGGGGGCAGCCGCCCGCCTCCACGACGGCGGAGATGACTTCCTCCGTCGTGGCCGCGTCATCCAGACCCGAAATGCGCAAACCTGCGCATTTGTTGGGTCTGGTGACGCGGACGGCTTCGGTATCCAGCGACTCCCTCAGCTTGGCCGCTAGGGCGTCGGCTTTGGGGCCGCTGGTGGCGCCGGAGACCTCGAGGAGGCGAGCTCCGGTGCGAGTTGTTTTGCACCGGAGCCCCCCCTCAATCTCGAGTGCCTTGAGGTCCACTGAGGCTTTAACCTGCCTCAGGACCTGGGCGTACCCCACGCCCTTCTCCACACCCTCCGTCGTCACCGTCAGGACGACGGCAGTGGAGCGTGGGGCGCGGAGCCTCTTCGGCGCCTTCGCCGCAGCGGCTTTTGCCGCCTTCTTAGCCGCCTTTTTGGCGGCTTTTTTCGCCTTTTTGGAAATACGTGTGACTAACCTAATTGTTTGATTCCAGTCTCAATTCTGGCGTCGCAAGATGCGCACAGTCCACAACATACTGGACGTGGACAAGGACGGCCTGATCTCGTACAACGACTTCCAACTCTTCGCTGAGAGGTTCAAGTCGCTTGGGCATCTAGATGAGAAGCAGGCTAAGGAGTTTACCAGTATAATTAAGGTATGTTGGTGTTTGTCATTGGCATTTCATAAAAATAAAACGTAACGAGTCCGGAGAAAAAGTAAGAAAGCGCTCTTTGACCTGATTTCGCTTATCTTGGGTTTTACTTGAGAGCGTACGTCTGCGTCACCGGGGCAAGACGGGGACACCGTGGTTCCCAAACCCGAGGGGGCCATCTCGAAACCGGAGATGGCCCAGGGTCAGTCGGGGTGCGAGAGAAATGTTTATGGGCAACCTTACACCCCGGCGTCTGAAGACCCGACGGCGTGCGGTTTTAGTCGGTTCAAGCCCGACATAACCTCCCCCGTTGGCCGGTGGGGAGGTATCCAGGGGGATTTCCGCACGAAAAAAAAAGGTACGCCTGCGTTACAGCCTAGTTCATAAATCAGCAGGTGACGTTATATCGGGCCCCAAATACCCATACACATAAACAAGTGACGTGATTGGCATAGTTTTCAACAGAATCCGTGTGATCGATCATACGCTCTCCATAAAAATTATATAGAATGCAGATACTTCGCCAATCAGGCAGCTACTAACCCTAAACACAAGTTTAATCTTATCTTGGGTGCCAGACTTCATCAAACAAAACAGTCAATTGTATACACTGTACTGTAATTGTGTTCATAAGAATGTAACTTTTGAAATAAATTAATATTATTATTATTAAATATGATTATATTATTAACTCTGATTATTCAGCCGCAGTTTTATTAAATTTCAATAAATATGCTCACTTTACTTACAGAAAACATGGGAAGAGCACTGGGGTTCAGTAGACCCATACAACTTTGTGACGCAGGAGCAGTACCTCGAAGATATGCACCACGTGCTCAATGACCGGACCCTGAAGAAGAGGGCACTCACCTGGCTCCCTTACCTCTTTAAGGTATATAATTCTCATCTTTTATTTCTTGCTCATGGTAAAAAAAGGAATTTATGTTCGACTTAGTCCTATTGATTGACGGACTAGGTTCTGGCGGGTACCTACTTTCCTCCGATTGGGGGTTTAGACGGCAGTTGCTTCCATAAAAGTAAAGCTAAGCCAAATCAAGATAAAGTGTAGGACAGAAGACCTCGGGCTCCAAAGTAGGTACAGTCAATGACAGAAGTCGCTTAGCAAATTCTAATTTATTAATCACTTGGGTGTACCGGAAACCTACTCATATGGACAGATACCTACACGCCACGTCTCATCACCATCCCCGACGTTTGCAATCCGTTAAGACCTCACTCAAGAATAGAGCTTATGATCTCTGTGACCCTGAACATCTGGAGCGAGAGCTGGATCATGTTCAGGAGGTACTTAAAAATAACGGATACGAAGTGAACGGATGACGGAATTGGCAGACATTGAGGCGGAGGCATCCAGAGGTGAGCAGACAGCCAGCCTATATGCCCTATGTCAAGGGAGTAACGGATAAAATCGGTTCCATATTAAAAAAGTACTCCATACCGACAGTTTACACACCAGGCATAAAAGTAAACAACATCGTGGGCACTAAAATAATAAACAAAACATGAATAATATTAACTTTGTCTTCTGGGAATTTTAAAACTACTTAAACACTCACTATTTGTTCATGTACTCCTATGTAAAAAAAGGTTTGTAAATATTTTAGAGTTACCCAACTTTTGTCTTTGACTGTACAAGTTTTGGATGCAGTCGGGACTAACGTCGTGATGTTGTTAAGAATTGTGTAACAAGAGCATCCGTTGTGTAATTGCAGGCGGTGGACAAGGACAGGTCCGGGTTCATATCGGTGGTGGAGTTCAAGCTGTTCTTCGCGTGCCTCGGGCTGGACAACGAGCACGCGGCCGTCGCCTTCGCGGTCATCGACACTAATGGGGTGAGCACCTTGCACTTATAAGTAGTGAACGACAAAAGTAGCTTAAAACAGTGGCACTCCGGGAGTGCCGACAGAAGTGAAAACTTGAACAATTACGTGTGTATTTTTTAAATCCTCAGATAATATTTACAGAGCCATCTATGTTGTTCAATATGAATCAGTTCGGAACTTCGTTAAGATCAGAATAAAATAATATTGTTAAGGTTCCAAACAAGTTCATCAGCTAAGAAGTTTGAACAATTACGTGTGTATTTTTTGAATCCTCAGAAAATATTCACAGAGCCATCTATGTTGTTCATTATGAATCAGTTCGAAACTTCATCAAGGTAACAACGAAATTATTTTGTTATGGTTCCAAACAAGTTCATCAGCTACAACAAAGATGGCGTTGTTATAAAAATTTCGAATATGGAAAGCGTTCGATCACGATGACGCGATTTCCATGATTTTTGTTCACCCAGAAAGTGCTCAATGCGACTAAAGACGTTTTCACTTCAAAATTCTAATTTATGGATCACCTTAGCTTAGGCTTTCACCATGGAGAAGTATTCCTGTACAGTTCCAAGCCCCCCGTTAAGGCGCAGAGTATGGCGCACTGCAGGGGTTTTAGTGTGTGAGAGTCACACATAATCGCGCGGCCGCCCCACGTCGCCTGGTATGCTACGGCATGTCGCCTGATGAAACAAAAAAAAAGACTCGCCCCTTAGAGTCGGGGGGTCAGACGGAAGTCGCTCTCGATATACCAAATCATGGCAAGGCTGTAGAATTCAAGCTTCAGCTGCAATCGGGATATTTGTTTAAAACAAATTATGTATGAAAGTGAAAGTTGGGTATGGCAGAAAAATCGTGAGAGTGAATGCAGTGGAGATGCGGTCATTGCGCAGTATGTGTGGAGTAAGGTTGGCTTATGGAAGAGGAATACAGGTATACGAGAATGGTGTGGCCTGAAAGAGAATGTTGTAACAAGAATTGAAAAGGGTATGCTAAGGTGGTTTGGGCATTTGGAACGAATGAGTACCGAGCGAATGACACACCAAGTATATAAGGCAGATGTAAGTGGGCAGGCAAGCCGGGGTCCACCTCGCAGGACATACACTGATCAAATTAATGAGATATTGAAAAAAGGGCAAGTCAAAAGCATTCGAAACCGGCGAGCCTGCATGAAAGGTTTAATGACAGTGAAGGAAGCTCGTGAAGTATGAATGCGGGCTGTTGTCCCTGCCTACCCCGGAGGGGAAAAGGCGTGAGTATATGTATGTATTTATGTAACAAATTACACAACGCCATCTAGACTCAAACTAAGCGGAGCTTGTTATGAGTTCAAAGAAAGCGAATAAAGATACCTATCATACATAAAACACTAGATACATACTAATTTGCACTGAGTGGGAATCGAACCCGCAACCTTTGACTTTACAGTCGAACGCGCTACCGCTACGCCACAGAGATCGTCACGGATGATGATGATTTAAACATCTTAAGAGTCACACATTTGTGATTTCACTTTTTGTTGGTCGTTAGAATATGGGTTTATTAATATTCTTCTGTTTCCAGGATGGCAAGCTGTCCCTCAAAGAGTTCGTGAACCTCGGCAAAGACTTCTTCTTCACAGAAGATGAATCTAGAGTGTCCAAAATGTTCTGGGGGCCGCTCATGGACTAAGTCATTGTAAAATTAACGTTAAGGTTTAGATAATAAGAGTCACATTGGACTGTTTAGCTATTTCAATATACAATTTTGTATTCAGTGTGAATCGTAGATGCGTGGCAGGTTATGTTAAAATAATTTTCTTATAAATTTCATATTAATTATTGTATAAGGCATTCCTATTGTTTTTCGCAAGCATTCATCGTTATGAATGTAAAATATTGACTAAGATCTAAATGAATACACATAATATTATAATTATACACATTTTTCTGAATACCTTGTTTTTATTACTTAGCAGATCCGAAAATCATATAATCCGATCGCAGTGCCATCTATCGGGTCCAAACCATGGCTATAATGGCAAGTATAAATTGATAAAGTTTAATCGCAATACAGCAATCGGTTGAACAGTACGGCGGCGCATAAAATACGAAAAGAAATAAACAAACTTCGATTTTTACATATTCGATTCGGAATCCTTTTTTTTTTTTTTTTATATTTAGGACTCAATTTGACTTCACTTCGCCTGATGGTAAGCTAAAGGTAAAGTATCAGGAAAGAGGGTCACCATTACATACACGTACCATGTTAACAATGGTGGCGCTCAGCTTGACGGCCTCATCAGAAGAGGATTGTCGTCGCAGCACCGCGTGACATCCACCGGTCCCACTAGTGCTGCGACCACAACCCCCCTGCCCGGCTATGCACTTGCTGACCCCTGAACGCAATCAAACCGAAATTGGATTACTATGGAGGGTTTTTCGCAATCGTGCACGGTGGTACCTACCCGGCCGAATTTTGTGATAAATTTGTGTCATCAAATTTCTACCACCAGTAAGAATCTGGGCTTGATTCGGAATCTGGGATTGTAGACAAAGTGAAGTTGAAAATGTAAGGACATTATTTGTCGACATATGACGTATAACAAATAATGTCAATGCCATATATTTCAGACTTTTGCAAGGTTCGCTCCTTAGCGGTTCCACATAGAACGTCACTTTATCTACGCCCCCTGGACGTCGCTCGTCATAATGAACCAAGATTCCGGGCTCCCCAGAACAAGGGGATCATCATTTTTACAAGGATAAAAAATACACCCTGTATTATAACACCATTCGATAGTGCCGCTGATAAGAAACGAATTCTGGAAGTAATAACATGTGGCAAATTTAACAAAAGAGCTCAGCTTCGAAAACATACTTTTTTTGGGAGCTTCCAGGGTTCTGATATAAGTTACCGCCGACGGAACGATGTTGGCAATGTTCATAATGCTTTTTTAACAATAATTTCTAACAGAGACGTAAAAATCAGCATTGCAAATAAAAGTGAACTTTTTACCATTTTTACCTACCTCTAGCTCCTGATTATTGACAAATAGCAAGTATCTCTCAAGATTCATACCTACACTACATTATCCCTATATATCCCGGGATAGTCAAGATTCATACCTACACTACATAATCCCTACATAAGGTGTCACCAAATTAGGTCTCTGAATTTGAGATGGCTTTGTATCGACAAAATATGTATTTGAAACAAAAAAAAATATCGGGTAAAATAAAATAAAAAAATATTAAAAAAAGCACCACCAGCGAATTAGATATTTCCCACACATCCGCTTGGAGATTACTGCGAGGAGAAGGACTGCACGCCTACCACTTTCTGCGGGTGCAAGAGCTCAGGGTGTATTTTTTTCCCCAAAATTAACGGGTTGGTTCCTGTTCTGGAATATTGATTTTCCAAAATCCAAATGATGCTTTTGTAATAATACAGGCTGTATTTTACTCCCCCGAAATTAACAGGTTTGATTCCTGGTTAGGAATATTCATTTTCCAAAATCCAAATGATGCAGCTTTAGTTTACATCAAAATCAGGCTACTCTATAATAGTGTTATTTCATTTTAAAAAGGTGGATTTTTGAGAATATCTCTCTTTTTTTACCTCACCTTAGACTTAGACGCCCATTAATAATCTTAAATAAATATCAATGCAGAAAAAACAACAAAATTTTATAATTTCGGATAAAACTAACAAATATGAAATAAATCACACATTTATTCAAGAAACAAACAAAAAATTGTGTCAGTTTTAACAATCACAAGGAATCAATCGTACATATTTTTCTTAAATTATAAAACACATTGGATAGATCACCATTTTAACACAATATAAGATTATAAGATAGTTAAAGAGTTGCACCCCGCATTCGTTTTTCATATTGTAAAACCGCGTTCATAACGCGGCGTTACTGAATTGGGCCCCTGGGGGCCCTTCGGAAAGGGGGAATAAGAAGATGATAAGAGGGATGATGCTATTGACACTTTCAAAATAATCGATCATATGAAATTACTTACTAGCAATCTCCGAGGTAGTTCACAGCACAATCGTCAATTAATTATAAGGCCTATAACAATCTTCATATATATAATTATACTAGCTGTACCCTTCGGCTTCACCTGTGGCACACTTCGCCCCCGTGGCACCCCTTTATACCAAACATAAATTATTAGTTCTACAATACTGAATGGAAA
The DNA here is from genome assembly GCA_946251805.1 of Cybosia mesomella. Lineage (NCBI taxonomy): Eukaryota > Metazoa > Arthropoda > Insecta > Lepidoptera > Erebidae > Cybosia > Cybosia mesomella. Next base: position 23,072,053 of record OX276407.1, read on the forward strand.
TTTGTCCGATTTGTTGACATTTATTATTACTGGTCCGCTCTCCTGGGTAGTAGCGTGATAATATACAGCCTATAACCTACCTAGATAAATGGGCTAACACAAAAATAATTTTTCTATTCGGACCAGTAGTTCCCGAGATTACCGCGTTCAACCAAGCTAATAACTCTCTAGCTTTATATAATAGTAAAGAGTACAGATAAGATTATTTTCAATTTCCTAAAAGATACTGCTAGCCAAATATAGTCGCCCACAGAAGTTGCTGAACACTAACAAATTTACAAACTATCTTTACATTGAAATACATCAAAAAAGAATTAATGTTTAAGTAAGTTTTTTTTTTATTTTTTTATTATTATTTTATGAAAGGTTCTACAGCAACGGTTAACTGGGCTGTATTAGAGAAGAATTTTAATAATAATAATAAATAATAAATATTCTACGACATTCTACACAGCGCTTTCTAGACCCAAAGTAAGCATAGTTTAACAAGCTTGTGTTATGGGTTCTAGAACGCGGATAAACATACTTATATACTTTTTTTTTTGTAAATACATACAAATTATACATAGAAACACCCAGACCAATGCAAATAGACATATTCATGCATACAAATATTTGCACTGAGCGGGAATCGAACCCGAATCGAATTAATACATATCGCCCTATATGTTATAGATACAGTTAAGTATGTACTGTAACAGGAGAAGACCCACACGATGGTAAGCCGTTACCGTTACCAAGCACTTAAAATTGTTTGAAATTTGACACAATAGACATTTTGAAATTTGTGTAAACTTAATATGCCATTCCTATAAATTTAAATCGGAAAAATTCAACATCCAGGACGGGACTCGAACCCGCGACCAGTTCCTTTCTAGGGGGAATATTTGTTGAGTGTCGTCTTTAGGCAGCTTAGTTGGTCAGAATATATTTAAGTACACGGATAGTCACACTATTTAAGTATCTATGGTCAGGCACTTATGGAATTTTGAAGAAAGCTGGTATATTTAAAAAGCGATATCTACGAAATTAAAACACATTTTTTGGTGTCCGACGATAACAAGTCTATGAGAACTATCGCACAATAATTATTATATAATGACAAATAGCGTGAAAAAGAAACCCTAACAAAATAAATATAACTTAAACGATGCTTAGCTGATCCTTGAGTAACTTCGTCTCTTCAATGAGCGTCGATATTTGACTGGTTCTGCAAAATAAAGGTATTTATTATTTCTGGGTCAAACCCGAGGGGGTCATCTCGAAACCGGAGATGGCCCAGGGTCAGTCGGGATGCGAGGGATATGCTCTATGGGCAACCTTACACCCCGGCGTCTGAAGACCCGAGACGGCTTGCGGTTTTAGTCGGTTCAAGACCGCCCCGCTGGCCGCGGTCGGGTATCCGAAGGGATTTCCGCACGAAAGAAATAAAAAAAAAGGTATTTTTTATTTATAACATATACATAACTTCACGCCTGTAGGGTAGGGTAGGCAAAGGTCTATTACACACCCACGATTCACCAGTTATGTTTACGTCCCAATGTAATAGGGGGCGAGCCTATTGCCATCTACCGGACACATTATTAAGCGAGCGATAATTATCATTTATTAATACACACATAACTACGAAGAGTCAGAGGTGTGTCCGGGGCGACTGGGGATTGAACTCGAGACCTCGTCTCGGCAGTCCGTTACGTACGCCACTGGGCTATCGCCAATTTATAGGTAATTAACAGAGATCGGAATAGGTGGAGTATATTTACCTAAAGTTCGAGGAAGGAAGTAACATAAAGTTGATAATACCTACTTTCAAAATCCCGGAATCATATACATGAAGATAAATCCCCGGACTTAAGAACTTGTAAATTACGTATTGCGCTTTGAATACATTTGAACTAAATTATTATATTGAAGAATCTTATTATGTTTTTAGGGTTCCGTATTAAAAATGTTAAATTCAAAAGCGTTGTTTTTTTTCTCTCCTATTATTTACCTGATTATATTGTAATAAAAAGGGTCTCAAAGGTTGAACAACGCTTGCCTCTTTTGATCCATGGGGTACCATCAACAGATATTCAATATTTTCAACAAAATCTTGTTACGATAACAATTTCTTTGACATTTGGTAGATCGAGACTAGATGGACTGAATTAAAAAAAAAAAATATTAGGAGAATTGGCCCACTCTGGTCATGTTTTCATAATCTCGGATTTTAATTGTCATATTTATAATTCCGGGATTTTAGAGGAGGTATTATCGACTCTATGTTACTTACTTCTTCGAACTGTAGGTAAATATACTCTACTCTACCTATTTCGATCTCTGGTAATTAAATTAAGTTTTTTTTTTTCAAAGGTTTTTTTTCCGAATATTTTACACACCTATTTATCCCTGGAGGGGTAACAAGAGGAATACAAAACTTACTGTTGCTGTAGTATGGACGAGATGGTGTCGCTGTGGGACTTGCCGAGAGCAATGTCCTTCTTCTTGTACTCGTCGTGCCATTTCTGCAACTGGATGTACAATAGCTTTGTTAAAACCTCACAACAGATAAAGACAAAGTAGATTGAAATAATAGTAGGTTATGCAACTGTCATATAAGAAGGGGTATTAAAACACGAGAGTCTGTTTATCTGCGATAATAGGTTGACTCGAGTGTTTTAATACCTAAGTTATATGCAGTTTCATACACTACTTTATCTTCACTCATAGGAAAAATTTAAATTAAACAAAGTAGGTAGGTAACAAGGGCGCCATTTTTTTCACAGTTCGAACTGCGCATGCGTGCGCCTTTTTTTCATATTCAGCCTAAAACCTTAGACTAGTTTAATGAATAAAAAAAGATAGCGATACTATACTGAGTTTTATGATACAGTTGGCGGTAAGATTTGTTTTTAATTTTATGTATATGCGTTTATAAAGTGCGTATGTATAGAATCGTCTTTGAATTCGTAATTCGAATTTTTCGATTTGAGTGTAGATAAAACTATATTTAACGGATTCTATCGTGATTTATTTGATGTTATTTTATTTTTTACATTGAACCCGACGTTTCGATTGCTTTTCAGCAGCCATGGTCACGGGATGACTCTCTCCGTATACCATCAAATAAATCGCGATAAAATCCGTTAAAAATAGTTTTATTTCAATGTATGACATTCGCGTAATCTTCCGACAATATCAAGTAAAATAAAGTAACTCAATTTTATGTTATAGATAGATAGATAATTCTTTATTTGCACACCAAAATAATTAGGGATACAAATTTGGAACATTTACAGTTAAATGCACAATGGGCGGCCTTATCACTAAAAGTGGCAACCTTAGGATGGCAAGGAATGAAGAGTACATAATATAAGTGAGTGTTGGTGTAGTTTTATAAACATTTAGAAGAATTCTAAAGATTTAGATCGGAAAAAGAGAACATCTAGGACGGGACTTGAACCCGCGACCAGTCCCTTACAGGGGGAATGCTCTGACCAACTGAGCCACCTAGACACGTCCCAGATATTCGAAATTCTCCGATACATTAATACGCCTTAAGGCTTAAAGGCTCTTAAATCTTTAGAAAAAAGTAAGCATACAAAATGCTTAAAAAATTAATTGAATTTAGAAGAATTGTTCACATGAATAATAACTAGGACGGTTACCAGCTTGGCAATCAACCCAAACTTAAGCGTAGCGAGATTTGCCTATCCAACAATAGGTCAACGTGACCGGTCGACTTTTTCCATTGATTTGGTTTTTCGGTGATTATTCCTCGATGGTAAGACCGATCTGGACATTCGACCCCTTACGACACTCAGTAATGTCTACTTGATCACCGTGGCAAATTTGGTCGAGATCGGTCAAACGGTCTCGGAGGAGTATCATTTGCTGGAAATGCAACTTTGAAACCAAAGACGCTTCGCTCGCCTTCGGCTCGCTACGCTTAATTATATAGTATACAAATATATAGATACAGTATACACAAAACATCTTGCCAACGTACTGTACGTGCGCAGTAAGCTTTTGTAGCTCTGTTTGGTGCTAGTGCGGGGTACGACGGCGGAGGCGCAGTAATCAATCATAGATTATACTAGCCGATGCCCGCGGCTCCGCCCGCGCGGAGGTCGGTTATCGTTTATTGGCCATAACTCCGGTTTTACTTAACCATTTGCAATAAAAAATACGGCAGATTTTAACTCTGACCAAGAACTTTCTAATAGAAAAAAAACGCATCAAAATCTGCAGTTTTTGCGTCCATAACGACCAAACAGACAAGAATTTCAAAAAATATATTTTTGTGTTCATAATCGTTAAAATATTTCTTTTTTAGGTATCTCATATTTTCGCCGCGCGTCGCTGGCGACTCAGGCGCCGGAGGTCGCTTAACGACCTCCGTCCTCCATGAGCACAGGCCTGGGGGTGGCAGGTGAGGTCACCCCAGCAGCAGCAGGCCGGGACGGTGGGGCGACTAGCGCCCCTCCCCCAAACCGGGGCAAGACGGGGACACCGTGGTTCCCAAACCCGAGGGGGCCATCTCGAAACCGGAGATGGCCCAGGGTCAGTCGGGGTGCGAGGGATATGCTCCATGGGCAACCTTACACCCCGGAGTCTGTAGACCCGAGACGGCGTGCGGCTTTAGTCGGTGCAAGCCCGACATAACCACCCCCGCTGGCCGGCGGGGGGGTATCCGAAGGGATTTCCGCACGATAAAAAAAAAAAGGTATCTCATATTTACTGACACAACTAATTTACAATTTTATAATAGTATAGTTTGAACCATCACGGACTCAAAGAGCTCGCGTCATTGGTTGAGCCAGTCCCTTTACTGGTTGGTCTGGATGGGCACATGTCCGATCTTTTCAACTTTTGTTTAATGCGTTTGTCTGTATATAGTACAGAAATCTAACCTGTAGCGTCTTATCATGCGCGTACTCCTTCAGCTGCTGGATCTGGTCTCCCAGCGCTTCGCCGCAGCGTTTGTACTGCTCCAGTTCGTGCAGGAGCTCGCGTTCCGCCGGACTGGGGCTGGCGCGGGCTCGGATGTGGCGCGTTACCGCTGAACACCTGGAAAATTTACACACTTTATTTGTAGACCTGGACCTTGATTATCCACGAAGCGAACGTGCTTGATCACGCTTGTTCGTATCCCACTAATATTATCAATGTGAAAGTTTGTGAAGATGTTTGTAAGTTTGGATGTTTGGAGCTCAATCACGCTCGTTAGAGGCTGGAAGGCTGAGCGAATCTGACTGTAATTCGGTACAGGGATAGATTATAGTCTGGAATAGCACATAAGCTCAGGGGAAGCGGAAACGGGAACAGATTTTCACGCAGGCGAAGCCGCAGGCAAAAAGCTAGTTATTCATATTTCTGGGACCTCACGACAAAAAAACTGTCATGGAGGAAAAGGAGGGAAAGCACCACGGCAGCATGTATTTACCAAAAAGTAATGTATCTGAGTATATTTATCCACATTAAAAACCTATTACAAGCTCTATTTAGCTTTGGTCTAGATATCGCTGTGTAATATGTTCTAAAGTATTTATTTTTATTCGATTCAATTATTATAATTGCTTATCAGAATTTGTTCACATATCATAATCCTCAGGACGGCGTCGGTGGTGTAGCGGTAGTGCATTCGACTGCTACGACAGGGGGCGCGGGCTCGATTCCCGCTCAGTGCAAAAATTTGTGTGAATGAATACGTCTATTTGCATTAGTCTGGGTGTTTCTATCTATAATATGTATGTATTAAAAAAAAGTATATAAGTATGTTTATCCGCATTGTGGAATCCATAACACAAGCTAGTTTAACTATGCTTACTTTAGGTCTAGAAAGCGCTGTTTAGAATGTCGTAGAATATTTTTTTTTTTATAATCCACAATTTTCAACAGTAGTAAGAATATATTCAACTGAATGCATTACCTATATTTGAGATCATCTTGGTGCTTCTCAGCTAATATGCACTTCTCTTTGAGAACTGTGGTTTGAAGCTGCACGTCGTCTATTTCTTTCTGCAATTATAAAATTAGATTTAAGATTAATCTGACATTATAAAAACGTGAAAAGAAAACAGGTGTTCTGAATTTCTAATATATTATTATGGATGACAGGGCTCTCCTTCTAATTACACAAGTTAATTACAGGCTCACACATGTTAGTGTTGATATTTTTGGATAATAAAGAAAGAATATAGGTTAGTATTACAAAATTTTTAGATTAATAAAATATAAAGTGCAGCAGTTGTTGCCTGTCTCAGAAATACTTATTAAGGATGTGTATGAGAGTGTCTGTGTGGAAGTACGTTGTTGTGAGGGTGTGTGTGTGTGTGAGGGTGTGTGTGTGTGTGAGGGTGTATGTGTGTGTGTGTGTGAGGGTGAGGGTGTGTTTGCGGTATGAGTAATTGATATAGATGAGTTTAAGAGAAGATATTACCAGCAAGATTAGAGCATTGGTTGAAGTAATCCTTCAACCTGCTTGTAATTTAGTGTCATAAGATATTCAGTAACCACCTTTTTGCACCTAAATTTATTGAGACTATAAATATTACAATATTTATTGATGGCACTGTATTACGGTTTCCCATGATTTTGAAGTGTCTCCCTGCCAGGCTGGTGCGATGGATCTCCACAGGACAGACATTTGTTGGCCTGCGTTTGGCCAGATGTCCTTTGTTGTACTTTAAACAGTCATGTTTGCGTAAAACAGTTTGGAGCACAAAAAGCTGTCTGACAGTCAAGACCTTACAGTCGTTATATAATTGTGCAGTGCAAGAGCGAAAGTGTTTGAAAGTCATGACCTTAAGGACAGCTCGTTGCGCTCTCTCCAATTGCAGGATGTTAGTTTTTGGAGCGCCTCCCCAAATTGTGATACCAAAAGACACTATAGACTGACACCCAACAAAACTTCCCTATTAGCACTATATCGCAGGTTTTTAAAGACGTAGATGAGTTTTCTGACTCTAGCAGACAATGCTCTAATGTGTTGTTGCCATGATATGTGATTGTCTATTACAATGCCGAGGTATCTGACCGTGGTGGCTCTTGTCAGGGCTAGACAAGTGCATTGGTCTGTTAGTTTATTGCAGATATGTGCTTTGATGGCAAACAAGGAGTCTGGTTGTGAAGCGGATGTTATAGAAAAAGGAATATAACTAGTCTTTTCCACATTTAGTGTTAAGATATTTGCAGATAGCCAGGTCATAATAATTTCTAGAGCAGACTCCGCTCTCTCGCGCACCTCTTTCCAGTCCCGACCATGCAGGAGCAAGGCTGTATCGTCTGCATATGTGAATATACTGCAGTTTGGGATGGAAAGATCACACATACTGTTGACATAAATTAAAAACAGCGAAGGACCCAATATTGACCCTTGGGGAACACCATATTCCACCCTGTATTCGTCGTTAACACTTGAGCCTATTTTAACACACTGGGTTCTATCTGAGAGATAGCTCTTAAAAATAAGCAATGAAGTACCTCTGATTGAAGAACCCCATATTGTAGTCGCTTGGGAAAACCACAGCAGGGAGCTCATTCCACAGCCTGAGATTGCGCGGAATAAAGTGCCTTTCATACCTAACTGCACGCACCGTTTCCGGTGGCAACGTGTGAGGATGAAATCCCTGTCTGTGGCAAGCGGTGCGATGATAGAATGTGGCCGTGGGCATCATACCATATAATTCCTCTGAACACACCCCATTATAAAGGCGGTAGAAAACGCACAGGGAGGCGAAGTCTCTCCTAAGGTTAAGAGGTTCTACACTGCCTGTAAGTATGGGATTGTCGACGATCGTCACGCCCGTCTTTGCAGCGAATCGAACGGGTCAAGTTGGTATCTAGGTGGTATATTAAAATTATATTCTTTTAAAATTTCAAGAGGAATCTACTTTCAGAATTCGGTGAAATTCAGTGCAAGCCATAAGTTCGCCAACTTATGGCTTACACATGCGCGAAGGTTATAGGCATGATAAAGTTACTTGACATAGGTGGCGCTGCTATCGGGTTATTTATTGTAGTGGAAACAAAAATCAAAGAACTCTATAACCACACCATCTTTGTTGTAGCTAATGAAGTGAACTCATTCATAATGAACAACATAGATGGCTCTGTAATTTTTTTTTTAAATATCACGTTTTCATTTGTTTTTTTTTACTTCAAAATTTTGGCGTGTGAAGCCTGGATGAATGGCCTTAGATTTAGATTGAGAATGGATTTAGAGAGCCAATTAGATGTAACATATACATCAAAAGGCGACCCATCGGGGTTTCGCATATGATAATATATAAATAATATATGTTATGATATATCTTTCATTCCTTTTCTTTATTCCCTTTCATTTCCTCCTTCCATAAATATGTGATGTATCTTTCCCATAGGGGTAGGCAGAGACAACATGATTCCACTTGCTACGATCCTAGCATACGTCTTACGCTTTTTCTACTTTCATAATTGTTTTCATCCATCTCCCATGTTGCAGATAAAATAAAAGCGGAAATAATTAACATCACATGGTAACAAACCTGTAGATCTTGCAACCACTCGCTATGCTGCGTGGACAGGGACCGCAACGCGTTGAGTTTCCGCCCGATCGCGTCGGTAGCACGTTGCTGACGCGACATGTATTCACCGCGGAGTTTTAAAGTCGCTTGAGTTAAAAACTGGAACAATTTTTTATATATTTTTTTTTTATATTTAGGACACAACAATTTGACTTTACCTCGACTGATGGTAAGCTGAAGGTAAAGTCTCTGGAAAGAGGGCCACCATTACATACACCATGTTAACAATGGTGGCACTCAGCTTGACGGCCTCATCAGAAGAGGATTGTCGTCGCAGCACCGCGTGACCCCCACCAGTCCCACTAGTGCTACCCACCCGGCCGAATTTTGTGACAAATTTGTGTCATCAAAACTCTACCACCATAATTAGAATCATAGTACAGCTACAGGAAATTTTAGGGCCACACTGATAACTTCGGAGCCCAAGTCAACCTCACCTGCAAACCCGTAGTCCTGCTGGTTGACGGGCGAGGCTCTGGCGCAATTGTCTGGCTGGGGTGTCAGACGACAGCCGCTCCCAGAAAAGCCGTATAAGCCAAACTATAAGTAGGCGTAGGAGTAAGCGGACCCTGGGCTCCGAATTAAAGCTTAAATGCAACCGGGAACAACGCTAATGATGATGATATCACTAGCTGTACCCCATGGTTCACCCGCCGTATTCGGTTTTATTACACCATGTTGTATAGCCCACCCGCGTCGTTTTTTCTTACTGCTCGATTTCTAAGAGTAAGAACTGGACTATTAATTTTTTTTTTTTTTATATAAAAAGAATATTAGCAACCGAAATTACTAATATTCCCCCTAACCCCTCCAGCTAAGCTAAATTGCTTGTGTTAGGAGTGGGTTCACGTCGGTAGTGTAATGGCCAGGATTCGAACCGGGGACCTCTCGATCGTAAGGTCGACTCCTTAACCACTAAGCTACCGACGCTTTTTCAAATAGCATAATGTCGTTACAAAGATTAGCGCGGTCAAATTGACAAATTCATTCTTTAGCTTTATTATTAACTATTAACTCGTCCTCGCTTCGCTTCTGTTATTTTACCTGAAGCCATCTTAATTTAATGTACCTCTAAAATGTTTTTATTTTTTCCAATAGATAAGTGCAGTGGTTCCGCATATTAGCCTCAACATATAAACAAACTCACAAAATTCAACCTCTCTCTTTATAATATTACAGTTGAAATAATCTAAGAAGTACTTTTCGTGCCGTTTAGTGTTGGGTGTCTACAAATCGATTGTGAGAATTTATGATCGATCGATTTATGATCTCTGGTTTAGCAACTCCCTTGCAAACTTACGATTTGTATTGTCATATGAACCGATTAATCTTTAGGTTGTAAAGAAACCGCGGTAGCCTAGTGGTATGGGTAAAGGACTGCTGAGACGAGGTCTCGGGTTCGATCCCAGGTATTACCATGGCACACACCAATGACTTTTCGATGCTTTTCGAACTTATGTGTGTATTTATCGCAGGTTTATAAGTGTCCGGTTAATGGCAATAGGCTCGCCACCTATTTACATTGCGACCTAAAACATAAACTGGCGAAACGTGGGTGCTAGCACCTCTGCCTACCCCTTCGGGGATATAGGCGTGAGTTTATGTTATGTTATGTAAAGATTAATCGGTTCATATGGTGTGTGTAACGATTAAAATGTAACACTTAAATTCCATTCTGAAAATAGTAGAACGTAACCTTTTTAGGTCGTCTCGCAGAAAAAAATAATCCCACCATATTTTAAATTATTTGAAGAAATAACTGAAATATGTCGCATTACATTCCTAGAACTCAATATTATACATTTATTACTCATCTAAACATTGTTGAACTTCTTACTTTAGAATTGTTTTATTTTCGTTCAACTCTTGCAAGACTTATGTTCTGGTTCTGGTGTCTTGTAGCCCAGTGGCCCCTGGGGTTATCCTTTCGAGGGCTTACCCGGGGTGCCGTTAAAAAAAAAAAAAAAAACCCCAGTGGCGTAACGTAACGGACTGCTGTCACGAGGTCTCGAGTTCGATCCGCAGTCGCCCCGGACACCCACCTCTGACTTTTCGTAGTTATGTGCGCATTAATAAATGATAATTATCGCTAGCTTAATAATGTACCCGGTAAATGGTAATAGGCTCGCCCCGTATTACATAGGGACCTTAACATAACTGGCGAACCGTGGGTGTGTAATACACCTCTGCCTACCCCTTCGGGGATACAGGCGTGAAGTTATGTTATGTCTAGTTTCTGTTAATCCTGTGTATCATAACGTACTTCTTAGATAATTTCGACTTTAGTATAGATATGAATATTTACGAACTTCTAAGCATTCCTTGGGACTGGGTTCTTCCTTCTTGCAAATATTGAGTATTGGTTGCGACACATCCCGAGTTAAAATCTCTTGTATGATAGACGTGAATGACAGTTTTTGTCTCTGTGAATAAAAATAAGGCAACATTAGATGTGATGTTAGGCTTTTAAAAGAAAAATCAAGATAAGTTTGAAGAAGTACTAGTATTTGTACTGTAGCTAGGCAAATTTATGCGTAACACTCCCAAACGTTCGCGCGGGACGTCAACTCCCCCCCCCCCCTTTTTTTTACGTGCGGAAATCCCTTCGGATACCCCCCCGCCGGCCAGCGGGGGTGGTTATGTCGTGAATCAACTAAAACCGCACGGTGTCCTCCCCAAGTGTCCGTTGCCGGGCACCCCGGGTCAGCCCTCGAAAGGATAACCCCAGGGTTACCGGCGGACTTCGGCCCCCTGCCTTACGGGCGTATCTTGCGCGAATCATAGGAATGTCACGCATGAACTCGCCAAGCTGTAGTTATTCTTCAAACTGATTACTAGTTCAAACCATCATTAAATGGTTTCCGTAGTTCGCAAGAATTGCGGTAGATGGCTCCAGCGTCGACCCGAGACGCATAATATATCAGAAAATTTCGTATATCTAATCATATCCAGGTAGCTCTATTGGTCAGAATATTCCCCCTGTAAAAGGAGTGGTCGCGGGTTCAAGTCCCGTCTTGAATGTTCACACTTTCCTAACTAAATCTATTGGAAAAGTTTGCATACTAATTGCTTCAACATGTCATTGAATTAATAACTAGTGGTTGTGTATTTGACGACATCTGTGGCGTAGCGGGAGAGCGTTAGACAGCTAACGGCGGTTTCAATAATCCATCTATCCTTTACCATCGGTTAAAATAGCTTCCATTAGTATCTATCGGGGATTTTTTCTGTTTCAATATACAAAGATAAGCAGAAAATGACTTTGATAATATTGAAACCGCAGTTACAGATAAATTAATGTTGACATGTTTATCTGGGATAGCTTCTACCTTTAACTGTAGGTAGATTATTGAGACTGGCCGTAAGTCAAGAGGTCGCGAGCTCGATTCTCATTCAAATATTTGTAGGCACGAATGTATATTTATTTATTTATATTAATGAACATAGGATATACAAAAATTTTAAAATTGAAAAATATAACTATATCTTTCTGTTTTTTTTCATTTGCATTAGTCTGAGTGTTTCTATATATATATAATTTACGTATAGATATGTATTTCCAAAAAATGTGTCTAAGTATGTTTATTCACACACTAGAACCCATAATACAAGCTAGTTTTGTTATGCCTACTTTGGGTCTAGATAGCGCTACGTAGAATGTGGTGGAATATTGATTAAGTACTAGCTTATGCCCACGGCTCCACTCGCGTGGAATTCTCCTCCCGTTCCTGTTACCCATGGGAACCTATTCTCTATGTGTTATGACTATCATCTATCCGTGTACCAAATTTCTGCCAGATCAATCGATAGAGCATGATTGAGTTACAAACATGCAAACATCTTCACAAACTTTTACATTTATAACTAGGGGCGCAATGCATTCTGCTGTTGCAATGTTGAGCTGAGAGTGCACTACATGATTACCTACAATAGGTTATTTGACTACTGTCAAAAATAGTTCTGTATTATGTATTACAACATAAAATGCAGATTACATAAATATTTTTTGAGAACTGTTTTATTTACGATAAAAATCGACATTAAAGTTTGATTTAAAAAAAGTGCGCACCATAACGCAATTTTTAAATATGGCGCAGGATCCCGTGACAAGTGACGTCACACCAAAGTAAACAGTAAGCGACTTAATGCAGACAGCCTGTATTAAAAAACTCTGTTTACTTATGTGTGTCGTCATCAGAGTTGCAACCAACCACAGAGCGTTTATAAGCACGTGATCAAATCTCAAAAAAAGTGAAATTTTATTCATGATTTTTTAACAAAAAAGAAACTTATTTTATATTGAAAATTAATAAAATATGTTTTTTACGGTACATTTTATTAGGATGACAACAATGCGTACAATATTTTGAATATAGTCAAAATGCCTATTCACGCGCAATTTTTTTTCAATTGAATACCATTAAATTGTTTTTTCGGTGATTATTCCTCCTCGGTCTAGCAACGACCCATTTTCAATTTTCTGTTTTCTGTTTTAAGCCAATATTTAAGTTGCACATTTTGGTTCCAAAATCGTAGTCTCAACATTGATTTTGGAGAAATCAGATTTTGAAATTTTTGAAGGTTGATTATTCCTCCATGGTATGTTCGATTTTCAATTTCATTTTTTCTAAATATTCCGGGTATCAAGTTGTACTTACATGCCAAGTTTGGTCAAAATTGGTCGATTAGTTTAGGAGGAGTAGCGTCACAACCGAAATACACCGAGTGGAGTATACTCAATAATAGTAGGATACTAAAAAAGTTATGTGTTGCCACTTCACAGTATAGTCAACGCCAAAAATCTTAACCATTTGACTTTGATGCCAAACCACGTGATTAGTTGCGCATCAAGGTCAAATTGTCGAGTTGTTTGGCGAGCATCAGAATAGCCATAGAATATAAATCACGAATCAGTTACAATAACATAGATAAAATAGTATTGACAAACCTCTTTAATAATACTTGTGATGTCGTCCTGTTCCAACGCTGGGTTCTTCAATTGTAGCTCTTTGTATAACTGTTCTTCTAAACCGAAGGGCTCCAATGTCCTGTCAATTGATGAACCACATGTTAACTAGACCTTTTCAAAGTGTAAAATATTAGACACTTGAGGTAATGATGTTATCAAAGATATTAAATGATTATAGCTTTAGACCGGAAAAAGATAATTAGATATTATTTTACCAACTGAGCCACCTAGACACGTCCCAGATGGTGGCTCAGTTGGTCAGAGCATTCCCCCTGTAAGGGACTGGTCGCGGGTTCAAGTCCCGTCCTAGATGTTCTCTTTTTCCGATCTAAATCTATAGGGAAAGTAAGCACACTAATTGCTTAAAAAATTAATTGAATTATTAAATGATTAATTGCAAGTATATTTGGTATAAAGTCTAACAAATTTACAAACAATTTTACAATGCTATAATCTTAAATAATTTGTTGTGTAATTTTTGTAATCTTCACAGGAAAAAATTGAACATTAAAAAAAAATTTTTTTTGTAAAGTTTTAGATTTAAGGTGGTCGGTAACTTGGAATGTGTTAAGCTAATACTGATGGCGACTGTACTACTGTTATCACCTATCACAGAACTGGTATACCGGGTGTTAGGGAAACGCTCCCGAAAACGAAGACAGGTGATAATACTGAAGAAAAAAAGTTGTAATTTATTTATTTTCTTACTTCTTACTTTATTTTTTTTCAATAATTTTTCACGTTACATTTTGTTACTACAGTTGATTGAAACAGTTCATTGACCCCGATGTTGTACCGATATTCATTGTGGCATTCCTATTTTTGAGGTGAAGTAATACATTTTTTTTGAAATTATCATTTCAGTTAGCTGTACTAACACGTGAAAAACTCTGATATATGATAAAAAAAAAACGAAAAAAAAATCGCTTAAATTTTTTTTTTACCTCCAGTACTATTGCCTGTCTTTGTTTTCGGAAGCGTTTCCCTAACATCCGGCGTAGTTCATTCTATCACCAAAACATCTTCATGAACTATCACATCCTACTAATATTATAAACGCGAGAGTTTGTAAGTATGGATGTATGTATTGTATGTATGGATTTTGGTTACTCTTTCCGGGGTGCAAGCAGTTCGGTGCCGCAGCGGCACCGCTCCGTTGTTTGTGCGGATAGGGAAGAGTGCGCTCGTTGATTATATATGGCATTGCGACGCCGCGCTGCTCGTGTGGCCGCCAGTGCGTGGTGCCAAGCGCTCGGCGCTTACCGGGGCAGCAAAGTGGCGCCATGCACACCAGGTGGCGCGGGGCGCGGCGGGGCGGGGCCGCGCGTGTGGCTGGGCTCTTACCGGGGCAGCAGCGTGGCGTCGGCGCACAGCACCAGCAGGCGCGGCAGCGGCGCCGGCGACAGCGCCACGCCGCGCGGCGGCCGCAGCGCGCCGCGCGGCTGCGCCGGCGCCGTGCACACCAGGTGGCGCGGGGAGGGGCGGGGCCGCGCGTGTGGCTGGGCTCTTGCCGGGGCAGCAGCGTGGCGTCGGCGCACAGCACCAGCAGGCGCGGCAGCGGCGCCGGCGACAGCGCCACGCCGCGCGGCGGCCGCAGCGCGCCGCGCGGCTGCGCCGGCGCCGTGCACACCAGGTGGCGCGGGGAGGGGCGGGGCCGCGCGTGTGGCTGGGCTCTTACCGGGGCAGCAGCGTGGCGTCGGCGCACAGCACCAGCAGGCGCGGCAGCGGCGCCGGCGACAGCGCCACGCCGCGCGGCGGCCGCAGCGCGCCGCGCGGCTGCGCCGGCGCCGTGCACACCAGGTGGCGCGGGGAGGGGCGGGGCCGCGCGTGTGGCTGGGCTCTTACCGGGGCAGCAGCGTGGCGTCGGCGCACAGCACCAGCAGGCGCGGCAGCGGCGCCGGCGACAGCGCCACGCCGCGCGGCGGCCGCAGCGCGCCGCGCGGCTGCGCCGGCGCCGTGCACACCAGGTGGCGCGGGGAGGGGCGGGGCCGCGCGTGTGGCTGGGCTCTTACCGGGGCAGCAGCGTGGCGTCGGCGCACAGCACCAGCAGGCGCGGCAGCGGCGCCGGCGACAGCGCCACGCCGCGCGGCGGCCGCAGCGCGCCGCGCGGCTGCGCCGGCGCCGTGCACACCAGGTGGCGCGCCGCGCTGCGCGCGCCGCACATCGCCGACAGCACCGTCTCGGTGTCCGCTGCGGAACACACGGAGCATTCACACATTCTGTATGATCATACAGAATGTGTGTTACTTATGTGGTACTAAACACACACGATCCACCTGATTAAATCGGATCACCTGATTAAAATTAAACGGCCCATCGAAAAATTAATAAAGAGTAGACTCGTAATACACTTGAACTGATACAAAGTCTTAAATCATAGACAGTTTGGGTTTCAAACTAGCGTAGGTACTGTGGTGTGCGACCTCGTTCGACACACCACGGTTCGTTTACCTGGCCATCATGTGTCAGAGTTTAAAAATAAATACATAATTGATTTGAATAGCTTAGGGAAGAAAAAACAATTGCTTGGAGCTGCATTCGGCTGTGCGGCTGACAGCGGGCGACTTGACGCGCCGCCCGGGTCCGCCGGCCGAAGAGAAGAAATAAGTGTATTAAATTTAGGCTCAGTCCTTGAGCGGAGTTCGCGATTCCCTAGTTCGTTTAAATATAAATATATACGCGTAAAAACCCCCCTAAACCCGATATAGGAAGCTTTGTTGAATTAATAAATAAATGAGATATATCTATCTTTTCTTGTGTTTGTCTTTTATCAACACGAGATATTGTGGCGTCCAACCCCCGGATGCTACAGTACCCAAGATGCGGTTGATACTCTGCTGAGGGAAGTTAGAAGCGGACTGAATTCTAGGAAAAGAGTAGCCGACCTCTTCCTAGACTTAGGCTGTGCTTTTGATACGGTTAACAACTTACTATTATGTAAGCTAGAACTTTATGGTGTGAGAGGCAAAGCCTTGCAACTTTCACATCATATTTTACGAATAGAGAAATGTTCGTCGAAATAAAACAAGTAATGCATGGACGAAATGACAGCGAACAAAATATGACTGATTATAAATCTTGTGAAAAGGTATTTAGATCTAAATTTGAGAGTTATAGCATAGGAGTTCCTCAGGGAACAATACTTGGTACAATATTTTTTAAAGTATTTATGAACGATCTAATAAAACATTTAGAAAAAACCTTAGAAGGATACACAAAGCTAGTGGTTTTTGCAGATGACACGAACGCCGTAATATCGGCTGATACTATTGACTCGCTTAACATACGCGTAAATGAAGCTCTAGAAGCATTTCACAATTGGTTTACTATTAATGGACTCAGGGTGAATGCAACTAAAACCAATTTAATATTGTTTCGTATAACTTCTAACAATAAGAACCGACTAAATTGTGACTTAGACGGCGTGCATGTTGACATGATGGAGGTGGTAAAGTTCTTGGGCGTACGTGTTGATTGTGACCTTAACTGGAAACCCGAACTTGTTTTAAGAAGCCTAATAAATGTTATAGAGTCCCCGTAAATAATACCAAAACCACCATATTAACACCGATTTGTTTTTTTTTACCAGAGTGTATGGGGCTCCACTGAAATTAACGATACTCTCGCACAGACTATCGGTACTCTCGGGATTGGTAACCAGACAACAGTCGCTCCTGCAGAAACCTATATAAGTCAGATCGAAAACAAGAGTAAGCAAGCGATCTCCCGTGTCCGAACTCTGGATTCAACCGGACTTAAGTGTAGGGTTCAAAAAAAAGCAGCGATAGCCCAGTGGTGTACGTAACGGACTGCCGAGACGAGGTCTCGAATTCGATCCTCACTCGTCCCGGGCACACACATCTGACTTTTCGTACGTATGTATGTATTAAAAATGTTGAAAGTTTACCCCTAGTTTAGTAATGTGCAAGGTAGATGGCAATAGGCTCACCCCCTATTACATTGGGACCTAAACATAACTGGCGAATCGTGGGTGTGTAATACACCTCTGCCTACCCCTTCGGGGATACAGTCGTGAATTTATGTAATGTTCAGCTACCTTCATCCGCCATAACGAAGTCCATGAGATGTCCCAGCATGGGCAGCGTGATGGAGTGCACGCCGCCCGCGTGCATGCAGGCGTACGAGTTGCGCGTGCAAGGGAACAGCAGCACCGGGTACGAGAACTGCAGCTCGCTGTCCGGGTTCAGCGCGATGTTCAGCTCTACTGCTTCTATCACGTACAAGGCGTGGCTTTCTCCGTCTTCTTTATCCGTGGGCTACAGACAGATATTATTTACAGATGTACACGTGTATGACCAAAAAAATTGAAAGACTAGCAGAATTTGGCCAGGGCAAATAGCTTTAAGGACTACAAAAAAGGGAAAAATTAATAACAGCATGAGATTTTATGAAATTTTTACGAAAAAGAGTTTAGTTGAACATTAAAGTTCAACTAAACTCTTTTTCGGTTTCGATATTCACCATTGAAGGACGAAAAAACTCCAAAGGACCCAACGGGATTTCAGTAGCATCCCCCACTGGAGGATATCACAGGGTTTTTTCCAGATGTTAGCCAGAAGGGAACAAATGGTGGGTGGGACAGTGAAAATGGACAGTCCGGGTCAAAACGCATCGCATCAAATGAAACTCGATAACCTTAATCGTTAGATTACAGAGTTACCATAGCCACCTTTCAGTTCAGTCATCAGGACTTGGCTATCATATAGGATCTGAGTCCTTGTCAAGACGAATCAAACGAGTCCAAACTTAATAGGGTTGGGTCGTTTAATTCAAGAGTTTCCATGGCTAACTCACGGCTCTTGTCATATAACAGAAGAATATGTTTATAGAATATTGGCTTGTAGAATATACTGCTTCCGGGCTGTTGGGCCGTGGTCCAGATGAAACTTGTGTTTCAAACGTACCGTTGACATTGACTTCACCGGCGGTGGTACAGGTTCATGTTCTTCAGTGGTACAGGTCCGGGTGGCGACCACCCGGACCTGTACCACTGAAGATGTCAACCGCAGTGATCGACGAAACGTTTGGAACACAAGTTTGATCTGGACCACGGCCAAACAGCCCGGAAGTAGTATATTCTACATGCAACGCCAGCCGTGAAAGCCTAAAGAATTATAGAATACTGGCTGTTACTCGCGACCCCGCCCGCGTGGAATACTGATCCCGTTCCATATTAACGAAAGTTAAGGATTCTTAATTTTATCTTCCTAAGTGAAAGAAAGAATATTTTATGTGCAGTAAATACTAACTTATTACCTAATACTTTTATTCTAATCTTATGATTACTGTGCGTGCGTGCTTAGCACGAAAATGCCCATAATTTATGCAGCACTGGTTTTCAGATGACACCATGATTAACCAAAGCAATTTTTGACAGAATAATAGAAAATAAAACAAACACAAAAAACAACAAAGACCGAATAATTATATACGAAGCACAACCACTTAGTATTTAAGACAATTAACATTATATTATAATCTTTGATTAATATTTCTTTTTAGAAAGCAATACACGACGATACTTACATTAGGCAGTAACATACAATGGTAGAGTTGAGCGGAGCAAGTAGCAACGACCACCAGAGGCGGGGTGTCTCCGCCTCCAAGGGCCGTGATGGAGCAAGACTCAGACCCATAGTTGTCATCGGCTGGAGGATACATCGCCAGGGGACCGGTCAGCTTGGCTTGGATTGGGCTGAAAATTACAAGTATTGGAACAGTCTTTGCGACTTCTTCGCACCTTTTTGTTTTCGTGCGGAAATCCTCTCGGATACCTACCCCCCCGCCGGCCATCTCCAGTTTCGAGATGGCTCCCTCGAGTTTGAGAACCACGGTGTTCCGGAAAGGGGGGGGGGAGGCGCTAGTCACCCCGGCCTACTTCTGCTGGGAAGACAGGCGGCCTCACCTGCTACCCCCAGGCCTCATGGTCCTCATGGAGGACGGAGGTCGTTAAGCGACCTCCGGCGCCTGAGTCGCCTGCGACGCGCGGCGAGCATGTTGCGGGCTCGGCGGGCCGGGCGAGTTCTAGATCTCTCCCGGGCGCGCTCCGCCATCTCCTTCTCTGGCATGACATGCTCGCAGAAGGACGTGGCGGCGGCCCACGCGCTCGTGAGCCATTCTTCGTACCTTATGGTTAATTAGACACAATGCCATCCATACCTACTTCTGTACTAATATTATAAAGAGGTAAGATTTGATTGTTTGTTTGTTTGTAGGTATTGAATAGGCTACGAAAGTACTGGACCGATTTCAAAAGTTCATTCACCAATAGGATGCTACATTATCCCTGAGTAACACAGGCTACTTTATCCCGATATTCGCACGTGATCAGGACTTACACGGATGAAACCTCGCGGCGATGCTAGTAATATTATAAAGACAAAATGTTTGTTTGTAATCGTTAAACTCTGAAACTACTAAACCAATTTCAAAAATTCTTTCACCATTAGAAAGCGACAGTTTCCTTGAGTACCATAGGCTTCTCTTTATTCCGATATTCCCACGGCATCAGAACTTAAACGGGTTTTACCGCGTGGCGATCATAGCAGTATTATAATAAGTATGATGTGTATTATCTGTTATACAAAATGACTCAGAATAAGAATGACCAGAATCTATGCATCCAATTTAGCAATAAACATAAACTCACGCCTATATCCCCGAAGGGGTAGGCAGAGGTGCTAGCACCCACATTTCGCCAGTTTATGTTTAGGTCCCAATGTAATAGGTGGCGAGCCTATTGCCATTAACCGGGCACTTATAAACCTGCGATAAATACACACATAACTTCGAAAAGCATCGAAAAGTCATTGGTGTGTGCCATGGTAAAACCTGGGATCGAACCCGAGACCTCGTCTCAGCAGTCCTTTACCCATACCACTAGGCTACCGCGGCAATTTAGCAATACTTCCACTGTTTCCGAAATTGGTTGTATGGAGCAAAATAGTTCTGAAGAGTTGATCTAAGGCTTTTCTCTCTAGGTCGGATGGTCAGTCGCTTTGCTCACGTAAAAGTACACACCGACTAATGAAGGTGCAGGAGATCGCACCCTTTTTAGGGTTCCGTAGTCAAATGGCAAAATTACAGCCTTGGTTTATAGATTCGTCATGTCTGTCTGTCTGTCCGTCCGTATGTCACTGCCACCCGAAACTATAAGTACTATGCTGTTGAAACTCGGTAAGTAGATGTATTATGTGAATCGCATTAAGATTTTCACACAAAAATAAAAAAAAACAAAAAAAATTGGGGTTTCCCATACTTAGAACTGAAACTCAAAAAATATTTTTCATCAAACCCATACGTGTGTACATCTATGGATAGGTCTTCAAAAATGATATTGAGGTTTCTAATATATTTTTTTTCTAAACTGAATAGTTTGCGCGAGAGACACTTCCAAATTGGTAAAATGTGTCCCCCCCCCTGTAAATTCTAAAATAAGAGAATGATAAAACTAAAAAAAATATATGATGTACCTACATTACCATGTAAACTTCCACCGAAAATTGGTTTGAACGAGATCTAGTAAGTAGTTTTTTTCATCATCATCATCATCATCAACCTATTCTAGTCCACTGCTGGACATAGATCTCCCCTAATGTAGTTTTTTTAATACGTCATAAATCGTAAATCGCAATTTACCTTTCATTCAATTAACTCAAATATAAAAATTAAAATAACAAACATTATTATGTAACTTGCTGCTACGGAACCGTTCATGGGCGAGTCCGACTCGCACTTGGCCGGTTTTTTTTCCGAGCGGAAATCGTTTGGATACCCCGCCCTGCCGGCCAGCGGGGGAGGTTATATCGGACTTGAACCGACTAAAACCGCAAGCCGTCTCGGGTCTTCAGACGCCGGGGTGTAAGGTGGGCCCATAAGGCATTTCACTCGCACCGCGGCTGACCCAGGAAAGCGTACCCGAGCTTCAAAGTGTAAGTTTAGTATAATAATAATAATAAATAATAAATATTCTACGACATTCTACACAGCGCTTTCTAGACCCAAAGTAAGCATAGTGTTACAACGATCGTCGATATCTCGGAAACTACTGATCGAATCTTCTAGAAATTAAAACGCATTATTAATGTCGAAGTACTCTATCGATCCGTTTAGAAAAATCCAGAAAAGTCAATACAAAATCACACGCCCTTTTGTCTACCTATACCAACTTTACCTACAAATCGCGATAAAAAGGGCATTCACCTCTATCGTCGGCACGACTGTGTAGGTACTTATTTTCTCGAACGCCCCAGTAAATACCTACTATTCTCGAACGCCCTAGTACCTTCCGGAATATTCTACCCCGCTTATTAAGAGCTATAAAAGGACGCCCGGCTATCGACACGAGGCAGTTAATTTTCGAAAGTGAAAGCGAACACATCTTACCGAAGTGAATCAAGAGAGTTATACCTGCGACTTAAGGAACTACTGTGGACTACTGTGAACTGCTGAGCGACTGGAACTGTTGAAGAGTACTGTGTGTGCTAGTTATTTAGTTGTCTAGTTTGTGGTGAGCGAATAAACCTCTTTGTTGTGTAAACGGCATTTAATTTGTACCCCGCGCACGTAACAATAGTTTAACTAGCTTGTGTTATGGGTTCCAGATTGCGGATAAACATACTTATATACATTTTTTTTGTAAATACATACATATAATACATAGAAACACCCAGACCAATGCAAATAGACATATTCATGCATACAAATATTTGCACTGAGCGGGAATCGAACCCGCGCCCCCTGACGAAGCAGTCGAATGCACTACCGCTACGCCACAGAGGCCGTCAGGATGCAATCAGGATTGGAGATTGGCTTAGAAGAACTTCAACTGTAAGCAATGAGTTCTATGTATACTAGACAAGCAGTTCACAACAAAAAGTGTGTCACACTTCGGGGGTGGGGAGTGAACGGGGGTGGGGCACGGGACGCCTCACTATAGATTCATAATTATTTACTTTACAGATGTCAGGTGATGACCTCATACAAAATCGTATGAAATATGACGACTAATAATGACGACCTCTGTGGCGTAGCGGTAGTGCGTTCGACTGCTAAGCCAGAGGTCGCGGGTTCGATTCCCGCTCAGTGCAAATATGTATGTTTGCATTGGTCTGGGTGTTTCTATGTATAATATGTATTTATTTACAAAAAAAAAGTATTTAAGTACGTTTATCCGCATTCTAGAACCCATATGACAAGCTCTGCTTAGTTTGGGTCTAGATGGCGTTGTGTACTTTGTCCTACAATATTTATTTATTATTTATTTATTAATAAAATTAATGTACTCTGTGGTTATGACAGCAACGAGAAGTGGCGCAATGTTGTGGGTCAAGTGGTGGTCAGGAATCTACAATTTTTTTTTGTTCTGAACAGCCATAGAAGTCATTGACTGTTAGTGATGCTTACCTCTTGCTGTCCAAATCGCATAACATCATATACACATCGCCATTGCCCCTTAATATAAGCAAGGTTTCAGAGTCAGGAGTCGGTGTGAAGTCCACAGCAGTGTCCCCAAGGCTGTCGAGGATTGTCTTGCCTGCGAGTAGACCAGATGGTTTTGGACCTATGGTTAAAATCTTCACGAGTTTTGGACCTTTTTTGAGAGCTATGTTGTAGAGTCTGAAAAGGAAGTTTTGATGTAGTATTTTTATGTACAAGTAATAAATAAGTGGTCACAGGTCGCGGGTTCGATTCCCGCTCTGTGCAAATATGTCTATTTGAATTGGTTTGGGTGTTCCTATGTATAATATGTATTTATTTACAAAAAAAAAGTTTTTTAAGTATGTTTATCCGCATTCTAGAACAGATATGACAAGCTCTGCTTAGTTTGAGTCTGAATGGCGTTGTGTAAATTGTCTTAGAATATTTATTTTCTTCGAATTGAATCATCTCACTCGATTGTAATTACGTGCGTTGGGAGGGCTAAATGGCTTTGGTTCTTTCATGATCAACCTTTTTTTTTTTTCGTGCGGAAATCCCTTCGGATACCCCCCGCCGGCCAGCGGGGGCGGTTATGTCGGGCTTGAACCGACTAAAACCGCACGCCGTCTCGGGTCTACAGACGCCGGGGTGTAAGGTTGCCCATAGAGCATACCTATCCCTCGCACCCCGACTGACCCTGGGCCATCTCCGGTTTCGAGATGACCCCCTCGGTTTTGGGAACCACAGTGTCCCCGTCTTGTCCCGGTTTGGGGGACGGGCGCTAGTCGCCCCACCGTCCCGGCCTGCTTCTGCTGGGGTGACAGGTGGCCTCACCCACCACCCCCAGGCCTGCGCTCATGGAGGACGGAGGTCGTTAAGCGACCTCCGGCGCCTGAGTCGCCAGCGACGCGCGGCGAGCAAGTTACGGGCTCGGCGGTCCGGGAGAGTTCTAAATCTCTCCCGGCCGCGCTCCGCCATCTCCTTCGCGAGCATTACATGCTCGCTGAAGGAGGTGGCGGCGGCCCACGCGCTCGCGCTCCGCACCGTTGCCGCAATCATGCTGCCGAGCGAGAGGACTCCCAGCCCGATGGCTCCAACGAGGTCACGCCTCGGCGCCTCCCACGCCGGGCAGTCCGCCAGCGTGTGCAGCCCTGAGTCCTCGCTCGCGTCGCAGTGATGACACTCAGGCGTTGGCTCCTTCCTGATCCGATGCAGGTGGTCCCCGAAGCACCCCTTCCCGGAGATCACCTGCGTCAGTCGGTACGAGAGGCTTCCGTGTCGCCTCTCCAGCCAATCCTCCATGATGGGCCTTACCGCCGCTATTGCGGCGTGCCCTAACCTACCGAATACCTGGGCAAAAATCTGCCTAGGCGATGTCGAAAGGATTTTTTAGTTGCTTGATATTGATTGTAGTATTACAATTGAGCACTATCACAATTGATTGATTGATTTTGTGCTTTTCCCTAAAGACGAGCGGCAGGCCGAGCACAACGTCTTTCGTAATTGGGGAAAGCATATTGATAAGCGCTAAAAGCGTGATCCCAATAAATCCAAATGAACTCAGTTTATTTTTTCATTGTGGTCAATATGACTTTACCTAGCCTGATGGTAAGCATAAGGAAGTTTCAGGAATGGAGGGTCACCATTACAGACACCGATAATGTTACAATGGTGGCCCTCAGCTTAACGGCCTCATCAGATATATAGTGCCAGTAGCTGGAGGGGTTAAGGGGAATATTAGTAATTTCGGTTACTAATATTCTTTCAATTAAATTTTTAAGCATTTTGTATGCTTACTTTTTTAGATTTAGATCGGAAAAAGAGAACATCTAGGACGGGACTTGAACCCGCGACCAGTTCCTTACAGGGGTCGCCTTAAGACGTATGAATGTATCGGAGAATTTCGAATATCTGGGACGTGTCTAGGTGGCTCAGTTGGTCAGAGCATTCCCCCTGTAAGGGACTGGTCGCGGGTTCAAGTCCCGTCCTAGATGTTCTCTTTTTCCGATCTAAATCTTTACTAATATTCTTTAAAAAAAAAAGAAAAAGATGCTTTGTCAAGCTCCGCTTAAAGGACCCGGGACTGTAGGAAGAAGGAAACACGTGTGCTGGTGAAGAATTTCAAATATTGATGGTGGTAGGTAATACTTATTAATTTGCGACTTTAGCACACCCGGATTGTAGTTTTTAGGAAGCATGGACACCGAAATTTTACTTCTATCTTCTATCTAATATATAAAATTATCGTGTCGCGGTGTTTGTAGTTAAACTCCCCCGAAACGGCTTGACCGATTCTCATGAAATTTTGTGTGCATATTGGGTAGGTCTGAGAATCGGACAAAATCTATTTTTCATCCCCCTAAATGTTAAGGGTAGTCCACCTCAATTTTTTTTTTTAATTTTTAGTTTTTTTTTTTTATGATAGGTATACAGCATTAGAAAATACATACAAACCTGAATTTTCAACCCTCTACGATCAACCCCTATTTTTCCATCGCGTTTTTTTTTATAATTTCCTTCAATTATGATTTTTTTCTCAATTCAATTTGATCTTCCGCCTTCGCCGGTCGATAATCGATCAACTATCAATCGATCAGTTATCCCCGCTAGATGTCTACCGTGGTCACCTCTCATCCAGCAAACATCACGGAGTAGGGATGAGAACGAAGCCGGTCTTCTGTCTTACTCACTATATATCACTATATTTCGGCATACTTTCATTGTCTACAACGCTTTCGATTATAAGTAAATCCCCGCACACTTATAGTAAATAGTTATTTTTATTGAACTAAAAAAATGTTTCCTAGAAATACATGGCAAAACAACGTTTGCCGGGTCAGCTAGTACTATTATGAAATTGTAAATTAGTTGTGTCTGTACATTGGGATTCCGGACACAAAAATATATCTTTTATAGAATTCTTGTCTGTTTATCTGTTTCTTCGCGATGGATGCAAAAACTACTGAACGGATTTTACAGCGGTTTTTTTTTATTAGAAAGCTCTTGGTCAGTCCTAAAATCTACCGTATGTTTGGTTGCAATTGGTTAACAAGAACCGAAGATATAAACAAAAAACGATTACCCACCTGCGCGGGCGAAGCCGCGGTATCAGCTAGTTTGTAATATCCTCTTACCTGATAGTATTGTCAGAGCCGAGCACTAGAAGATGTGACAGAGAAGTGGGGTGCCAGTGAACGCGTCGTACCTCTCCTGGGGAGTAGAGGAATCTCTCATCAACGGAGTAACTCCTGGAAAGGGAGAAATATGTCTTTATTACAGCGTATATCAGGAAAATCATAGTTACTTTTAAATCAATATATATTTATGTCATTCATACCATTTAACTTTTCAGTAAGTGGAATTTGTGGAGACTCATGAGGGAGTCATTATAGCTCATGAATATCTATGAATGTGTTTCTCCAAAATTAGATTTTTTGCTTATAACTCCAAAAAAGCATGTGTTACAATGGGACAATCACGCTTTTGTATATATGATAACGAATTGGCCGCTCTTAAGAGATGACCTACTTATTATAAAATTGTACTGACTGACTGTTTAGCACTATGCAAACCTTAGTGGTTTTTATGTGCTTTGTTTTTAAGGGATAATAATAATGAAAAGAAAAAAAAACAGAAATGTTCACCTTCTGGAGCTAATTAAATAAATCAATTGTCCTACTGATCATAAAAAAATATCACTAAATTTACATACACACCCTTGTCCCCCAAGACCACATCCCACCCTTTGCTTTCGTCCAAGCAATGATAGTGGGCTTATCCTTTATATTGTGAGATCAAAAATATATTTAGCTGGTAAACTGTGTAACCTTTGGGGATGTACTGACTTACGCTTATTATGTCTATGATAATGAATATGTTTACGACTAACAGTACTAAATCAGACTTTCATACACCAATAATAAAAAAAATTAAAACCGCATCTACCCTCATGCGGCCATCCTAATAATTTGATTATTTGAAGCGCCATTTTGTTTTTTCCTCTGTTTGCGCGGGAAAAACGTGCGGTCTGGCTTAATCGTGCGTTAGAAAGCTTTCTTGTCGGGCTTCAGTTGTTAATATTAAAATGGACGCCTGTGATTTCAAACCGAAGGTAGGTACGCAAAAATGAGGCACATTTTGCGGTGGACTGATTTATGGGAGACATTTTTGAGGTTACTCGGACTTTATTGGGGGTCGTTTATTTAATGACTCGTTTTTTTTTCGGTAAGATGTACGACTAAGGTGAATATAAGATTATAAAACTGTAACAAATAAGCGAATTAAAACCGAGTAACGTTACGTATCTTGACTTAATTACACGAGTGTTCAGGTGGTAGGGCCTTCTTTTTTCTTTTTTTTGGTCGTGCGGTAATCCCCTCGGATACCCCCCGCTGGCCAGCGGGGGCTGTTAAGTCGGGCTTGAACCGACGAAAACCGCACACCGTCTCGGGTCTACAGACGCCCGGGTGTAAGGTTGCCCATAGAACATATCCCTCGCACCCCGACCAGGTGGTAGGGCTTAAATAATATCAGTACGAATGGGCCGGCTCCACGAGGGAAGTATGAGGTTTTCACTTAATATTGACATTAAGTAGCAATATGCTGTACTTATTGTCATCAAGTAGCAATATGCTGTACTTCGTACCTTTAACGGGAAAGTCGGAAATCTCAACCCTATTTTCGTTGACAACTGTAAGTACGAGTGACGCCTGAAGTGTTCAGGCGATGGCGAATCGTTTAGAGCAAACCAGATACTACAAGCCGTCCGTCCCAGCGTTTCCTCAAACTGATGAAGTGTACAAGTTATCTGCGCTTCTATTTCAGTCTAAATTCAAACAAGGCCAAAAAAAGCCTGCTAAGTTTCTTGCCGGAGGACGGAACCGCATTGTGAACCGGTTTTGCTAAATGTTAGTTTTTTTTTTTGAGGTTTTGTAAGTACTGTTTTAATGGTCTATAGAGAATTATGACTTTGACCTTGCCTAGTCCTCTGAGTAGAAATATACAAATGCCAAATTGTGGCGATTGACGCGTTGCAACGGAACGATACTGTTTACCGAGAGCATATCACTAAATGGACCATTCGCGTGACGTCATGCTTGGTTTTCATATTAATGAACTTCAAATAACGCGAAGCTATTATTCGGTTATCATTTGAACAGGTTATTTCGACTGAATTTCAGCATTCACTGCAACATTTAGCTTTATATAATAGCGGCCATCAATAGATTCTGCAGTCCAGTGCATGCTACACGTCCAATTTTAGCAGTTAATCCCATTTCGGTTTCGTCCGGATTGAGTTTACATCGAGTTAATTTGTGAACAACTTTGCATTCATTGTTGGTTACCATGAATTTTGAACGTTCCATTTTTGATGTTGTCGGAAACGTATATTTTGCTCAAGCAATAATCACTTTACATGCTATTTACACACTATACAAGGCGTACCCTGTGGCGTAGCATTCGACTGCTACGACAGGGGGCGCGGGTTTGCTTCCCGCTCAGTGTAAATACTTGTATGCATGAATATGGCTATTTGCATTGGCCTGGGTGTTTCTATGTATAATTGGTTATAGGTTATATTAATTGTTCCATAGTTTCAAAAGGCATAGTTATTCCGGAGCATTACATTTTCATTTCAAGAGTTGATGATTTTCCTTAGCTTTACTTTCGTTACTAAATGTCTTAACTTTTTCTCTCTCGACACATACCTATCAACAAGTACGAAAGAGTTAGCGAGGATGCCTAGTGATAACGATGTTAGATTTGCATTCCAGAGATCGTAGGCTCGAAGCTCGGCCGTTACCGTCTTAAAGTAGGTAACTTAAACCAAAACCTACTCCTAATACAAGCAATTGACTGGCAACAGAAATACTAGTAGGTAATTCCTGCTACTAGTATTCCCTAAAAACAAAAATAGTACCTAATCAGTTAAGCTGTGCAAAGGAGGACTTCAATTTTCAGGTCGGGTAAAAAGTGCTATTGGATAGAAATTTCTCTGTCATTAAACAGCTGGCAGAAGTCAAAAGAAAATTGATGTGTGATGGCAATAGACGTGGGAACCGAAGACTACTAGCGAAATGTAGGTGTTTAATACACTTCTGCCTGCCCCTTCGAAGATATACAGACATAAATAGGTATGTATATAATTAAAAGAATGAAAAGCGTCATTAAAGAACTGCCAAGATTATAAATCACACAATGTTTACATTATATCAAAGAAAGGGGCCGACATTAGGTGTGCAACTAAAAAATACACATATACAGTGAAATGTAAAAATTACAAATGGGACGACATTAGAGCAAACGGGGGTTCCGACCCGGTCCGGAGTGTCTCCGGAACAAAAACCGATAAAAAACGGCGAAAAGGATCCGATCCGGTAAAAAATAAGAATCAGACAAAGCGGCCGGACGGCCGGTAACCTCTATACGTGTCCAGTTTTTTTTACGAGCACCCCGCAGCCCTTTTGTCCTTCCGGCAGGCCTTTTTTTAAATAGATCAGGGGCTGGCAAGTAAAGACCGCGGCCGACGTCCACCCTGAAATATTATTGTGGATTTTTCTGCTTGGCATTCATAAATATTTCCCAGGGAGTGTACCCCCCGCCTCACTGCTCCTACATCTCCCCACTGTAGGGGATTTACTCGAATCGGCGTAGAATTATAAATTCGGTTAATAAAATATGATACGATAAAGCCGCTTTTTTCTCTGGCGGACCTCTATTATATTTTGTTTAATTTAAATATGAATAATTAAATTTAAAAAGGAAATCTCGGGGCTAATGAAATTTTTGTTTTCGAGATAATGAATTGAAAACACGCCGTGTCGCCCGCTCACTTCTGTGTTATTCTTTTCTCGCTCATTCGGATTCATCCTTCGTCGTCTGAAAATGCCCAGGAAAATATTATATTTTTTAAATGTATTAATTATGAATACGAATTATATTTTTTTCCATGTTTATTTGACCCTTTATACTATCTGAGGTCCTACACGCGAATTGTGTTTATAAAAACGCACAGGGTTAATTAGGATTCATTAATTTTTTAATAGCCCACCGTTAAGTAATGTCGTATTCTTTTTTCTAACCTCGTTGGAGTTGAATTCGTAATTACAATTTGAATTTAACTCACTCATAACAGAGTCGGAAAGAGAATACGTATGAGAACAGAGCATGCAATAATTATACCCTTTCATTATTTTTATCCATATTATCGGGTACAAGTGAAAAAGAATAAAAAGAGTGTGCGGTCGAGACATGGGTTCGCAAAACCTCGAACAACGCCTTTAATCAACACAAACGCACCCGGCGATCAAACGGCCGAGAATTGAAAAAAAAGCATCGATCCAGTCTGCCACAAACACAAGGGATTAAAATCGTAACAAACGTATAAAAATATTCAAATACAATACTAACAAATTGATACAAACACTCATTAGGTGCGGATCGCGGAAGGATCCCCGGCGGGTGGGGGGAGCGCTGCGCTGGCCGATCTACCGACATTACAATCCACATCCAACGTACAAATATTATCTAAAATTCCTTCTCATTTATAATCCTTTTGTGTCCTCAGCGCGATGTCCTCCGTCAAATCCCCCCACTCCCCACAGGGGTCGGGTGGGGGTATTTTTATATTTTTAATCGCGTTGGGCATTATCCAAATGGACATTGGCGGGCGCGCCGACTGCCGGTGCCGTCTAGATGATAAATTCTCCTTTCGTTCGACACCGGGCGCTATGTTTTGTTTTGTCCCTTCAGTAATGTCTCCTTTATTGGTATCGGAGCGAAAAAAAAGTACCCTCATAGTCATTAATTACAGTAGATTCGTCTGTTCGTGACTGTTCGTTCTTGGCGACTATTAAAAATGGTTCGCCATCTGTGGCTTCTCCTCGGCTGATTTTTTCGCTGTCTGCAAATGAGAATTGATTGTGGCTATCGTTTGATGCAGATTCTTATTGAATACCACGACATTTTAGCTGTGATCGATGGTGTGCCTTTGTAACTATGATTAAGTTAAGATTCTTATAAAAGATATTTTTTCTTGTCATTTTCTTGTGAAGAAATTGCGAGTTATCTGGTTTTTGTCATATAATAATAAATTCGTCATGAACAATTTAGGTATTCGTGCAACGTTTTAGTTCATACGCACAAACGGTTTTGGCAACACCATCATTGTGTGTAAGCTAAGGAGTGAAACTCCCTGTTTGAGTCTGTGGTTCTGACTAACCTACTAGACCTAGGAATCTTTAAGTCTCGAGTGAATAGGTGACCTAATTCTGGGCAAGCGTGTTCGTCGATTATATCGTTACCTTACTAGTGACCTAGTTGTCAAACATGGTTCTATTAATAATGGTTTAACCAAAAATACTTGAAGAATAACAAGCTGAGTGACAAAAGGAGCTTAACATATTCCAAGTTACAAATTATCTTACTACTTTAAATAAACAAAATATGAACTTGTCCTTTGAGGAATTCAGAAGAGGAACATGTATTGATGTATTTCAAAGTCAGTGTTCAGTAAATTTGTTCGCAAGCTTACAAATTCATGACCTAACAAAAAGTTTAATCAATGACCACCAAACGTTTCCATCAGCGACAAAAAAACAAAAAGCCGCAGCTAGAATTCGTGAATGTACATAAATTTCGGGAGCGTATAACACAGTCCCACGACGGCCAGCCCGAAGTTTCACACCATTAAATCTTGCTATGAGTCCACTGTAGTCCATTGCATTTTTTCTATAAAAAATCTCTTTTCTATATGCAAAACAGGGAACCCTTGCTTACACCACCGCATATAATAGGATCATCTATAGGATATCAATTTTGCAGAATATATTGGGGTTTTTTATGTTTTATTGGACGCCAGGATTTCGGTTCCATTAAACTTTTTTTCGAATTTTATTGTACGGAAGATATTGTTCTTCTTGTTCGTAGCTTTTAAAATTGGGGGTTTTGTTAAATGTATTGTTTTCTGAGTTATGGCTCGGCCTGGATAGGAATGTAATCCAAGTCGTTATTGGAAGTGGTTTTGTACAATTTGTTTCATGCTACAAAGGTTTTAAACAAGCACGCGACCTACCTAGTGGTAAATGGTTACTGTAGTGTATAAACCTTTAGAGAGGTGAGGCCGCGGATAGACGAGAATAAGAGATAATATCAAGTGAGAGTCCAGTATTTTACGGTCTATAGTGTCCATTCGTGCGGGGAAAAGCATTACTTTTAAACGTTATAAAGTTATTAATAATAAATTTTATTTTATTTATTTATTTATTTTACCAGAATACATAGTTGCAATTAAAGCTTAGCTTAAAGTATCACTAAGGCTACCGGAGCCCGATACACGTGATTCCCGCTTCAGTACACAGACATTACAATTTTATAAATACATAGATAGAAGGATGAATTAAATATACCATCATCGTAAAAAAAATACCTACACAGTACATACAATCAAGTAGGCAAAAGTCGTACCCTCCAACAGAACTGCAGGCATTCTTACCTTCAATTCTGTTAAAAAATAGGATTTGAGTTTATATTTGAAGTCTTGGTTGGCCCTTTAACTTTTATATAATAATCTAGTAATGATTTGATTCGTCGCGTTTAGATCTTCCTAAATAATAGCTAAGAATCATCTCAGCGTCAGCTTTAAAGAAAAACAACTTATCAAATTGATCTTTCCGTTTGGAAGCTACGATGCCACAGACAGATAGAACCATAGAAAAGGTAAACTTATAATATCTCTCTTTTCACGTAGGGTTTAAAAGTCCTGTAAACTACGGTACATGTCGCTTACGGCACAGTTTAATGGCAAGCTATAATAATGCATAATTCAATAGCGAGCAGTGAAAACCTTGCATGTGTGCTGAACCAAAATTTACGGGAGCAGGCGAAAACGTGTGACGTGCTGAGGTGAAATATCCTCCACTTTTAGTCATTTACATTAAAATTAGAATTATAAACGGGATATTTACCATGTTTAGTATCTTTTTCGAGAATCCGATATTTCATCCGATAGATCACGGATGTACATCCGTGATCATGGTACTTGTAACAGTGCCGAAATATCGGATTCTCGAAAAATAAATATAAATAAATAATAAATAAATATTCTACGACATTCTACACAGCGCTTTCTAGACCCAAAGTAAGCATAGTTTAACTAGCTTGTGTTATGGGTTCCAGAATGCGGATAAACATACTTATATACATTTTTTTTGTAAATACATACATATTATACATAGAAACACCCAGACCAATGCAAATAGACATATTCATGCATACAAATATTTGCACTGAGCGGGAATCGAACCCGCGCCCCCTGACGTAGCAGTCGAATGCACTACCGCTACGCCACAGAGGCCGTCAAAGATACTAAACATGGTAAATATCCCGTTTATAATTCTAATTTTAATATATAATAGCTGTTGCTCGCGGTTCTGCCCGCGTGGAATTCTGATCTCATTCCCGCTTCCCATGGGAACCTATTCCAGGGATAAAAAGTAGCTTATGTGTTATTCCAGATTATAATATTTCCAAATTTCAGCCAGATCCGTTCACCCGTTATTGCGTGAAAGAGTAACAAACATCCATCCATCCATACTTACAACTTTCGCGTTTACAATATTAGTAGGATTAATATGTCACTTATGTTTTAGACGAGCAAACGCTGATTAAATGAATGTTTAAGCACTTGAAACTTGATTTGCATGAAAAGTTTAACGACAGTAGAGGTAGCTCGTGACCCATCCCGGTCTTGCCCAGGACAATTTCGTAAAAAAAAATCTTATGACTCGTTCAATATGCCTATAAATTTCACGAAAATGCAAACAATTGACGAAGTTTAATCGTAATTGGATGAACGGTACAGCAGCGCATAAAATACGAACATTTGGCATTTTTTATTGGATTTTCACAAATAATATCCGTTTCCATGAACATTTTGGGTCTATTCCACTAGTCCCAGTCCCATGATTATGTCCTACTAGTCCCATGGGACAAATGATACTGATATATTTTATTAAAAAGCGGCGATAGCCCAGTGGCGTACGTAACGGACTGCTGAGACGAGGTCTCGAGTTCGATCCCCAGTCGCCCCAGGCACACACATCTGACTTTTCCGTAGTTATGTGTGCATTAATAAATGTTAATTATCGCTCGCTTAATAATGTGCCCGGTAGATGGCAATAGGCTCGCCCCCTATTACATTGGGACCTTGACATAACTGGCGAATCGTGGGTGTATAATACACCTCTGCCTACCCCTTCGGGGATACAGGCGTGAAGTTATGTTATATTATTAAACATAATGTTATATTATTAAAATGATGTCCCAGTAGTCCCATGGGACAATTGATACGGATTTATCCCACCTGTCCCATCATGGGACTGGGTCAATGGGACTAGTGGGATAGAGCCGAAACTGTGGTATACAAAGTATGTATAAACAATCTAGGGTAAATATCGAATGACCTGTCAAAATTTCAAGTCAATTCATCCACTAGGCATTGAAAACATCTCGGGGTGCGAGGGATATGCTCTATGGGCAACCTTACACCCTGTAGACCTGTAGACCCGAGACGGCGTGCGGTTTTAGTCGGTTCAAGCCCGACATAACCGCCCCCGCTGGCCGGCGGGGGGGGGGGTATCCGAAGGGATTTCCGCACGAAAAAAAAAGGCATTGAAAACATCTACACATTGAGAAAAGCGTTCTCAAAACCTTGGAATTATTTACAAACACACGGGGTTTTTTAATTTTTACGATCCCGGGTCCTTTAAGCAACTGTGACGAAGTATCTGACGAGGCTTTCAAGCCGCCACCATTGTCCCATCATTAGTATCTGCAATGGTCACGCTAATTACTGAGACTTCCCCTTTAGCTTACCAACAGGCAAGGTAAAGTAATAATGACGCGTCCTATACGAAAACATTGCTCTTTTTTTTTTTTTTTTTTGACAAGTACACGGCCCACCTGATGGGAAGCGGTTACCGCGGCCTATGGACGTCTGCAACACCAGTGGCGTCACACTCGCGCTGCCGACCCTAAAAAGGAAAGGGGATGGGAAAGGAGTTTGGGAGGGGATGATAATGGATTTTGGGAGGGGATGGGAAAGGAGTTTGGGCTCCGGCACTCTCACTCACCAAACGGAACGCAACAGTTCAAATACTGTTACTTGGCGTCGATATTCTGTGAGAGGGTGGTGCTTCCCCGGTCGAGTCGGCCCATTCATGCAACGGCCAAAATGACTGTTGCTTGACTCTACAAAGGATTTGCTAAAGGATTTACTAACATCTAACATCGATTCTTGAACAAACAAAAGACAAAACTTCCCAAACAATTATTTTCAACAGGTCAATAGCTTCTCAATTACAAGATAAACTATACATACTTCGATGTTTAGCAAAGTGTATGTGTTTCTGAATAATATGTGTGTCGAAGTCAGTTGGTGTGGTGCGGAGTTAGCACGTGCTTAGCAGGAAAACATGGGAACAGTCGAGTGTCGAATGTGACGTAAAAGTATTGGTTGTGAAAATATTGGATATACTAGTTTTGATACTTTATTATTATTATTATTTACGACATTTACTTTGCGACGGTTGAGACGAAGTGAAAGAACCACTCTTTCACTTAATAAGAATAGCAATTTGCTGCAATTTGTAGGCTTGTAAGAAAGTCAGGGGCTTTTCTTTTCTATCTCTCTTTTTTCGAATGTGCTCTTTTTCCACACCGTTTCCATAATATGTGTACAGGTGGATACGCGAGTGAAATTCTGGATTTGCAAGCGTTCTTAGGCCACGGTAACACTTACCAATATATGGGCTGTCTGCTACCTTAGTAGTATTCATAAAGGGCAGTCGCTAAGCCCAGTAGATTTACCAGCAAGAAAACCGTAGGTGTAGCAAGCGCTACGCGTCTACGTTTCGGCGAGATATTACATAGCATTTCTGACACAAACACAAAATACGGTAACCTGTCAGAGATTTCAGATTTGTATTAATAATGTCGTATTGCTGAAGTTGTTGAAAATAGGTATAAAATTAAGTAATTTTAATTTATTTTAATTTTTAATTTTATTTTAATAAAGAATTTGCTTGA
Organism: Cybosia mesomella; assembly: GCA_946251805.1. NCBI lineage: Eukaryota > Metazoa > Arthropoda > Insecta > Lepidoptera > Erebidae > Cybosia > Cybosia mesomella. The sequence goes on from OX276407.1 coordinate 23,108,098, forward strand.
TACTGTCGACCAAGCGTTTCTGTTTAGCAACCATCAACACATCCCAATCGCGGTATACTATTATCGTGGCGAACAACGATCACTTCGTCGTGCGGGCCAACGCTTCGCAATTTTTATTCCTATTCCTTTTTTTGGGCACAAACCTCCTTTTTCCCCCGCAACCGCGGCCGCGGCCACACTGTTTAATGATTTGAAAAACGTGTTCTATCAGCCTTTACTCGGAAACAACCGAAAAAAGCCGACAACAAAGGGTTCAGAGTGCAAATATAGACTCATCGGTGATCACTTTGCAGGTTTTAAAAGATTTTAGCGTGGAATATTAAGCTTTATTAGCTTAGAAATAAAGTCTCCGTTAGATTTTTCGAAGTGTATATTGGTTTTTTGTTGAAGTGTACGCACAGATCTCATCGGCAATTTATTATATTTTGTCCGTTGTAGAATTTACGATTAGTTGAACACTGTGTGCGCACGATTGGTCGAATTCTAATGCCGATAAATTAATGCGTCGGCGATACTATGGACTCTCAATGGACAAAAGAATCGAGTGTTTGATATGGAAATGAAGGTACACTCATAATGGTATTGAAAATATTTTTGTTTTCAGTTAGTCGATTGTTTTCGGTTTTAAACTATTGAAAGAAAGAAAGAAAGAAAGAAAAATATTTATTAACACTCTAACATTGGCGATACACTTAAGTTATAATAATATAAGTTATAGAGAGTGTCAATGGGAAAACAACTCAGCATAATGTTGGGTTGTATCCAACGCTGATTTTCAGTTGCAACCCACGAGTGTCATACGCTCAAAATGGCAAACAAATCACTGGTTGACCAGACCAACGTTATACTAATCAGTAATAAAAATAGCAACAATAAATTGAATAATCATAAAAGTATTTTAAATATGAAATTGAACACATAATAAATAAATAAATCAATTTATGAAAATTAACAATTGAATTAAATAATGAAATTAACAATTGAATTAAATTTAAAATAAAAATAATACTAATAATTGAAATCAACAATAACATTGAGTCAAAAAATACAAGAAAACAAAATCGAACATAAGTATTAATTCGAACATACCTAATTCCAAGCAGCGTTCAAGCTCTAACTTGTACCAAACCATTACTGACAACTAAATTAGCGATACATTTGCTCGAACACGCTCAAATTGTTTTTGATGTTCGAGCAAAAATATCCGCAGTTTCTTTTTAAAATTGACGCTTATTTTGCAGTCTTTCACTGGCGGAGGAATGTTGTTCCAACATTTAGTCGCTGCATACCTAAAACTACCCCTGAAAGCAGCAGACCTATGGCTCGGTATAGACAGCTGTGGTACACATCGTCTTCTCTCCCGGCCAGCGCGCCCACATGTCCACTCCAGCCTTCCAAACAAATACGGGGGCAAACGACGCCTTATCACCCCAAACATCAGACTGGCCAAATGAAGCTTCCGCCGCGCTTTCATTTTTAACAGATTGTGATCATTTAGAAATGGTGTGACATGTACTCTCCGAGGAATATTAACACAAAAGCGCGCACAAGCATTCTGGAGCCTCTGCACCACGCGTTCCGTCCTGGACAGCAACCGAGGACCATAGACCGCATCCACATAATTCAGCCTAGACAGTACCAATGACTCCACCAGCAAAATACGCAATTCCTCGCTAAGATACGGGCGCGCTCTATATAAGACTTTCAGTCTATAAAAACCATTTCGGACACATTCTGCAACGTGCTTTTCAAAACGAAGCTCTGCGTCCATAATGAGACCCAAATTACGCGTCTCATATTCACGCTGAATTTGCTCTCCCATAACAATTACAGGCCTGATTCGCGTTTCAATTGCACTCAACCCAGCACGTGAACCAAAAAGCATGTATTTAGTTTTAACTGGGTTAAGAACCAAAGAGTGAGTCTTGGACCATTGCACTATCCTCTCTAGATCTTCGTTCAAAGCTTCCAAAGCTTCCTCATATTCGTCTGGTTTAAACGAAATGTAAATTTGTGTGTCGTCTGCATAAATGTGGTATTTGCATTTTTTTATTCGATGTACTATATCTGCGCAATACATGATAAACAGAATCGGCCCCAAAATAGAGCCCTGTGGCACACCCCTGTTAACTCTGTAATGGCTAGAAGTTTTAAACGAGCCGTCCTGCTGCTGGATTTCTACGTATTGGGTTCTTCCACTAAGATAACTATTGAACCAGTTTACTGTGTCTATGTCAAATCCGTAAAAAGACATCTTAGAGAGGAGCAATGGTACATTAATGCAATCAAAGGCGCGCGAAAAATCGAGCAGTACGAGAAGAGTACACATGCCAGCGTCCTGTGCAGAAAGAATATCATCAGTAACATCCAAAAGAGCCGTGGTAGTGCTACGGGTCTTCCTAAAACCTGACTGCCTATCAGGTAAGATGTTATTAGATTCCAAATAATCCACAAGTTGAGTACACACCACTCTCTCCAAAACCTTTGACAGCATTGGCAGGATACTAATAGGTCTAAGGTCTCTAAGATCCGTTGCGTTGATTTTCTTTGGCAGTGGCCGAACCTTTGCAACCTTCCACGACTCCGGAAATGTTGATGAGTGAATAGAGGTGTTTACTATGGATGTTATAGACCGTAAAGTCAATGGTAGTGTCAATAGTACCATATCAAGATTAACACCATCGAAACCCTCGGCATGAGTTTTTATTTCGGTCAAAAATTTCGTAATACGTTCTAGAGAGGCCGGTTTAAGAGAAAATATTGCGCCACTATACCGCCCAAATTCATAATAGCTCAAAGAAGAAATATCAACACTATCACCTCCAGGCACACTTAAAAAGTGAATACACAGTTTGTCCGAATTACTAAAGCAAGCAGGTAAATCTTTATTAAAAGGTGGTTCTAAAGCTGATTTTAAGTTTTTCCACAGTACTTTACTATCTTTTATTTCATTATTTATCTTATATTCATAATATGCTGACTTTTCATAATACAAGGACCTATTTACTAATGATTTTAATTCCTTATAATACTGTTTCTTACTTTCATTCCTAAATTTCAGGTACTCAGAGTGAGCTTTATTTCTTAAACGCATCATTAACTTAATGTTATCAGTTATCCAGGGATACGGACGTTCCTTAATAGTCAATGTTTTTTTAGCTGCGTGTTGGTCGATGAGGCCCAAAACTTTTTGATTAAATTGGAGTACCATCTCGTTTACATCAGCTTGTTCTATTACCTCGTTCCAATTTACAAGCTTGAGATCGTGCTCGAAAGAATCGAGTGATATCTGCTTATAAGGACGAAAACAAATAGATTTAGGCCTCATTTCATCTCGTTTAAAACCAAATTCACATGTCACGAATGCGTGAGCGCTCAAATCTGGTATTCGGTCCACTATGATGGAACGGACCTTAGAGTTCGAACAGACAACATCTATCAAAGTTTCACCGTGCATTGTAGAATGGGTGGGAGATTGTACTAATTGGGTTAACCGCATACATTTAAGAAATGTTTGGAACTTTTTTGTTTTCGGGTCTGAGTCCTTTAACAAATCAATATTAAAATCACCAATGAGTATCGTAAAGTCACAGTGAGACAATGTGCTTAATGTGCAGGTGATTGCATCCAAAAAGAGGTCCACATTTTGCCAGGGGGGCTTATAAGCTGTACCGATTGCTAACTTGAACCCAGAAACGGTACTGGTTAACCACATTTGGTCCACCGTGGCGTGCGATGGGTCAACGGGATGCGCATACGTGCGAACATTCATACCACGTTTCACATAAAAGCCCACTCCTCCTCCTCTCTTTTTATTCACAGATGAAGAACGCGGAATGTGCCGCAAACGATATTCGTGCACAAACGGTGCACGCCTCTCCTCATTAGTTCTTAACCAAGTTTCATTGACCGCCAAGACGTCAATATCCCTGTCATGCAGAGCCACACAAAACTCAACATGTTTAGTCCCTAAGGAGCCCTTATTTAGTAGACCAACCTTTAAATATTTAGTTGTCATTTAAGAGTTGGAATTACGTTTGATATTATATAGAAAAAAATAAAATTACAATACAATTCCGTAAACAAAGCCAGGCTAACACAAACAGTACTTTGTTGTAAATTAGGAAAGAATGAAGTTATCAAATTTATTAAAAATACATGCTCAAAAAGCGTAACACTGTTATAGTTAGACATATAAAATAGTATGTACACTTTTGCAGAGTTATACAGTAAAATATGAACCAGTAAAGTTATGTTACACAAAGTTGCAACAGGTAATACTAAGACACTGTGGGTTCCATGGCTATTATTTAATGTCATACAAGATAAATGCACTCTCAAACTCACAAGCATAACAATGACCACTGAACAATACGAACAATACACAAATTTCTGAAAAATATATAAAAAATTATAGAAATGTACTCTGCAAGCAAGTAACAGAAGCCAATGCAGCAATTTAAACTCTAACGTTGACATATACAAATTTAAGCAATCAAACACAGTACTAATATTAAACAATTGAAACCATTTTACATTACACATCTTATGAACTAATACAATCAAACCAATTACTTTCCAAAAATCTGCGTCAAATCAGATTCTGTTCTAATATGTTGAGTAGGGTGGCCCTCCCCCTTACGGGTGAGTATGCGTCCCTCCCTAGTCCAGGTATACTTCCATCCTGCCTGATTAGCAATTTGACGCGCCTTGAAAAACAATTGCCTACCATACTTTGTCAGGCGCTCATTCACATAGATGCCACTTGCTGGTCCCTGAATTTGTATGTCTGCAGTGGTAAGACCGCGGCGAACACGCGCAGCACTGATTATACTATCTCTAGTAGCACGCCTTGCCAGACGAACGACGATGGGGCGGGTACGGGGAGCGTCTTCATCTTCATTGCGATTTCGTAGCACATTGCCGACGCGTTTAGCGTAAACTATGTCCCGTTCATCAAGCTGCACGCCAAGTTTCACTGCGATAGTGTTAAATAACTGGGTCGCATTTTCCCCCTTCGTCTCCGTTACACCTGATAATTGTATATCGTTGAGCAAGGATTCCTGTTCCCGTTCAAGCAGTTGTTGTTTCAATACATCGACCGTCAGTTCCAGACTAGCCAAGCGCGGCGACTCCCCCTGAGACAGCCTGTCTTCGAAAGAATCTACACGACATTCGAGCGTCTCCACGCGCGCGCTGTACTCTTTGAAGGCCTCCTTCAGCCCCGACATCTCTTCCCGAAATTCCCGAAATTCGGATCTCAAAGCACTCAATTCCTTGCGAAGATTTCTTATTTCTGAGACTAGATTAGCCACCTGGTTGCCTTTCTGAGAGGTATCAGCCTTCTCAACTGACCGTGGCTCATGTTGGGCAGTCGCTGATCCGCAAGTGTTGGAGACATCCTCTCTAGGTTGTTTGTTTTTACAACCTGAGCACGACCAGGACGGGGTAATTAGTTCGGAGTTTGAAATGTTAGCGCAGCCGCGGTGAAATGCATTAGAGCACTTCGAACACTTCGCGTAATCGTTGGCGGGCAGGTATTTACCACATCCGACACATTTAGGCATCTTAAAAACTAAAATGAGCTATAATTATATCTAAATGTCTGCTCAAGAAATTAAAAACTGTATAATCTAGCGCTGGTCGGAGAATCAACAAAAAGAACTTTCCGATAATGTTGGGTTCGAACCGACCACACTTCACCTCTTCAACGCTAAGGACGGACTTTAACCACTGGGCCACGGGCGCTCAACGAGATTTGTGCGAACAAGGTGTGCAGATTCTCAATGTGCTAATGATAATAAAGAGTAGTATGTGGTAAGTGGGCAATTCAAAATAAAGTTTATAACACAAAACCGGTGCACTATAAAGTACCGTCACTTTAGACAAAGTTTAGCAAAATGTTTCGATGATTTTCACTTATATTGTGTCAGTTTAAAAGGTAACATCGTGTAAGATTTATCACTTGTGACTCTTATGTGTCTATGTTTACGTCGGTGCAATTGTATTTTCAATAACTTCACTTTTTTATCACTTTTGAATTATAGTTTGCCGGAGCTAAGATAAACACGTCCTTCCTCTATTAGACAGTTGACAACTCCCTTGGCGGAATAATTTTCGCGGAGGCGACTCAGACGTCGGAGCTCGCTCTACGACCTCCGTCCTCCATGAGCGCAGGCCTGGGGTTGACAGGTGGAGCCTCCTGTAACTTTAGCAGAAGCAGGCCAGGGCGGCGGCGCGTTGCGCGCCTCCCCTGTTTCGGGGGAAAGAAGGGGACACTGCGGTTCCCAAACCCGAGGGGGTCATCTCGAAACCGGGGTCAGTCGAGATGCTAGGGAAATGCTTTATGGGCCACCTTACATCTGAAGACCCGAGACGGCGTACTTTTTAGTCGGTTCGAGCCCCACATATGGTAACGCACATTAGTTCGCCTTAATCTGTTCCTATTATATGTGGAATCTATTCTAATTTGTAAAGTATTCAAGCTGTATCCGATACCGGCTTAGTGAACTGTTTACAAATTGTTTCGGCAAGTGAGATGCTACCATAGAGTAATTAAAATATACTAGATGCTACAAATAGATAATAAGGGAACTAATAGTTGCCGTTATATGATACGATAGCCCAGTGGCGTACGTAACGGACTGCCGAGACGAGGCCTCGAGTTCGATCCCCAGTTGCCCCGGGCATACACTTCTGACTTATCGTAGTGTGCATTAATAAATATTAATTATCGATCGCTTAATAATGTGCCCGATAGTGTGCTCGCCCCCTAATACATTGGGACCTTAACATAACTGGCGAATCGTGGGTGTGTAATACACCTCTGCCTACCGCTTCGGGGATACAGGCGTGATGTTATGTTATGTTATATGATACCTAGATATAAATAACTAGTCTAATATAACTAACTAGTCTAATATAACTAACTAGTCTACTCTGACTTGAAACCAAAGAAAAACAAGAAGAAATTAGCCTAAGAGGTGCCATGACTCTTTCAAAGAATTTGCACACCTCGTCGAGCAACACTATGGGCCGTAGGCGGACGGCAAGTCTGCTGGGCACCCCACCTTTCGGATGGACCAGATCCCCGTCTTCCACAATTTCGGAAACTGGCCCCTCAACTATCGAAAGGAATTCAACAAGAAAATTCTTATTCAATTTGCTTTTTAATACTAGGTAAGTACTCATCAGAGCATATGTTGGCTTGCACGGGCGCGACTGCCACCTGATCATCCAAACCCTTTTGAAGTTATCTTGGGTCCTGAAGATCCAGCGGGCCGATCGCCGTAATTTTATGACGCATTAGTCGAGTGTACGTGCAGTTCACGCATAAGCGACGTTTACCCTAAACGCAAACAACCATTGGTATTGCCGTAAAATAGAACTTCGCGTCAACGTCAAGTACACTGCACGTCTACTTCACCTACGCGTGATACCAGTGTGTGTTGCCGTACGCAGGATTTGACATTCTTCTATTTATTTACTCGATATGTAATCGATTATGTCCACGAATAACGTTGTTATTACAAGGCTACATCACGCTTAATAACCTTGGATCTAAGTTTATACACAAACAAAACACTTGGTTTTGTTTTAAGCATGGTAAAAATGGTATTAAAACGAAGATATTGAACACAAAATATGGATGTATGGTAGTATCCCTTTGCATACCATTCTATTTAGAAAAAAGCCGTAGACTAAAAAAGCACTATAGGTGGTTGTTATGGGTTACATGACATAACATGTTTATGGTATGTTTACGTTAACAACAAACAATTATATAAATAATTTAAGGTTTCAATAGAATGAGTAAATTGAAATATTATCAAACATTTAAATATATTTAAGACCAAGACGAAGAGGTTGAGGGAGCCTCAAACTGAAAATAGTGCACTAGAGGAGTCAAGAAGAATGCTAATAAGAATGGAGACCCTTTGATGCGAAAGCACATAGCTTTTAGCTGAGAGAAGCAATTGGCAGCTTCCAAACTGCAGAGGCCACTAGGGAGCTTGCACAATCCATGTGGTTAGAAAAGGTGAGTTATCATTATTTGAAGTCAGGGATGCGAAAAGAAAAAGAGCTTTTGTCATGTGAAGATAGTAGACCACTGTTAAAAATGTATATTTTGCTTACAGAGTAAACGTTGCTGCTGTCGCTGTCGTCGTTCTGACGATGAGCCAACCAAGTCAACAATATAAGTGTAGAATTAAGATGATTTCAGATGTAAAAATAATAAACAATTTTCAATCAAACGTTATATATTTTTTTAATTATATGAGGTTCCTCTCGTTCCAAAGCCTCTGAATAAGACCCTATTGAACTGTTCTCCCCTGCATTAACTCAACATTTACACGTCTATCGAGCATTTGTGGTGCTTGAGTCAGTCTCAACACTGCCTTAGCAGCCACCCTGCGGACTTGATTTAAAGCCTCACGCCTGCGTTCTTGTAAAGTAAGTTGAGGTTCAGGAATTTGTGTACGTAGAGCCATGTTGTGCAGTACAGCACATGCATTCACGATCTGCCCAGCAAATACTGGATCGTAGTGAAGCATCCTCGCAGACAACAAACATTTAAAAAATAACATTTACATTCACAGCTGAACAGATTTGGATAAAGCATAGTATGTGTAAGCAAGCATAGGATGTGAGCATTGTCACAAGCCTTCGGACTGCAATTTTGTTAAGCCCAAATGTTTTTATAAATTGGGTCTCTGTCATATCACGGAAGTGAGCATCCCTTGCCTGAAGTCGGGCACGCCTTGCCTCAATACGATGGCGACGCCGGCGATCTTCCTGATCCGCCAAATCTAAAATTTGCCAACGCAAATCGTTCATGTTCAAATTTTATGCCCTAAAAGTAGAAAGGTATGGTATTATAATGCTCACGAAGGAGATGGCGGAGTGCGCCCGGGAGAGATTTAGAACTCTCCCGGCCCGCCAAGCCCGCAACTTGCTCGCCGCGCGTCGCAGGCGACTCAGGCGCCGGAGGTCACTTAACGACCTCCGTCCTCCATGAGCGCAGGCCTGGGGGTGGCGGGTGAGGCCGCCTGTCAACCCAGCAGAAGCAGGCCGGGACGGTGGGGCGATTAGCGCCCCTCCCCCAAACCGGGGCAAGACGGGGACACCGTGGTTCCCAAACCCGAGGGGGTCATCTCGAAACCGGAGATGGCCCAGGGTCAATCGGGGTGCGAGGGATATGCTCTATGGGCAACCTTACACCCCGGCGTCTGAAGACCCGAGATGGCGTGCGGTTTTAGTCGGTTCAAGCCCGACATAACCGCCCCCGCTGGCCAGCGGGGGGGTATCCGAAGGGATTTCCGCACGAAAAAAAAAAAAGGAATGGTATTATAAGATAGGTAAGTAAATTACTCGGTAATTGTGTATGATTTTACTAGATATCTGTAGGAAAACTAGGAAATGACATAAAAGTTACTTACAAGCTATGCAAAGTTAACAATCCGTACACTTCTGCAATGCGTGACCAACACTTGATCAAGAAGTAATAAACACTGCAAAGTGACATTTCGTTTGACATTTATGAAATGTCAAAATTTAGCGCGATACCGTTTTTGTTCGATACAAAATACGCGCAACTCACGTTCTATTATGACAATACGGCGGTGCACTGCGTTTAGGTGAGCGTGACGTGTGCGTGACGTGTGCGCCATTACTTAATTACGGCAATACGAAATCAAGCGTTAAGACGCAAACGCAGTCAACACGCGCTGCATAAAATTACGGCGATCGGCCCGCAGGTGAGGCCCCAAACACCTCTTATACTCTCCTGCTCCGTTTTTTAATGTTACTAAAAAGCGTGGTTTACCAGTATTACATCCCGTTATAGCCAACCTCCTTAGTAAAGTGTTGGTCGGTTGGTCTATTAGATCAGCGGGCCGATCGCCGTAATTTTATGACGCATTAGTCGAGTGTACGTGCAGTTCACGCATAAGCGACGTTTACCCTAAACGCAAACAACCGTTGGTATTGCCGTAAAATAGAACTACGCGTCAACGTCAAGTACACTGCACGTCTACTTCACCTACGCGTGATACCAGTGTGTGTTGCCGTACGCAAGATTTGACAATCTTCTAGTTAATTACTCGATATGTAATCGATTATGTCCACGAATAACGTTGTTATTACAAGGCTACATCACGTTTAATAACCTTGGATCTAAGTTTATACACAAACAAAACACTTTGTTTTGTTTTAAGCATTGTAAAAATGGTATTAAAACGAAGATATTGAACACAAAATGTGGATGTATGGTAGTATCCCTTTGCATACCATCCTATTTAGAAAAAAGCCGTAGACTAAAAAGCCCTATAGGTGGTTGTTATGGGTTACATGACATAACATGTTTATGGTATGTTTACGTTAACAACAAACAATTCTATAAATAATTTAAGGTTTCAATAGAATGAGTAAATTTAAATATTATCAAACATTTAAATATATTTAAGACCAAGACGAAGAGGTTGCGGGAGCCTCAAACTGAAAATAGTGCACTAGAGGAGTCAAGAAGAATGCTAATAAGAATGGAGACCCTTTGATGCAAAAGCACATAGCTTTTAGCTGAGAGAAGCAATTGGCAGCTTCCAAACTGCAGAGGCCACTAGGGAGCTTGCACAATCCATGTGGTTAGAAAAGGTGAGTTATCATTATTTGAAGTCAGGGATGCGAAAAGAAAAAGAGCTTTTGTCATGTGAAGATAGTAGACCACTGTTAAAAATGTATATTTTGCTTACAGAGTAAACGTTGCTGCTGTCGCTGTCGTCGTTCTGACGATGAGCCAACCAAAGACCTAATATAAGTGTAGAATTAAGATGATTTCAGATGTAAAAATAATAAACAATTTTCAATCAAACGTTATATATTTTTTTAATTATATGAGGTTCCTCTCGTTCCAAAGCCTCTGAATAAGACCCTGTTGAACTGTTCTCCCCTGCATTAACTCAACATTTACACGTCTATCGAGCATTTGTGGTGCTTGAGTCAGTCTCAACACTGCCTTAGCAGCCACCCTGCGGACTTGATTTAAAGCCTCACGCCTGCGTTCTTGTAAAGTAAGTTGAGGTTCAGGAATTTGTGTACGTAGAGCCATGTTGTGCAGTACAGCACATGCATTCACGATCTGCCCAGCACATGCATTCACGATCTGCCCAGCAAATACTGAATCGTAGTGAAGCATCCTCGCAGACAACAAACATTTAAAAAATAACATTTACATTCACAGCTGAACAGATTCGGATAAAGCATAGTATGTGTAAGCAAGCATAGGATGTGAGCATTGTCACAAGCCTTCGGACTGCAATTTTGTTAAGCCCAAATGTTTTTATAAATTGGGTCTCTGTCATATCACGGAAGTGAGCATCCCTTGCCTGAAGTCGGGCACGCCTTGCCTCAATACGATGGCGACGCCGGCGATCTTCCTGATCCGCCAAATCTAAAATTTGCCAACGCAAATCGTTCATGTTCAAATTTTATGCCCTAAAAGTAGAAAGGTATGGTATTATAATGCTCGCGAAGGAGATGGCGGAGCGCGCCCGGGAGAGATTTAGAACTCTCCCGGCCCGCCGCGCCGAGCCCGCAACTTGCTCGTCGCGCGTCGCAGGCGACTCAGGCGCCGGAGGTCACTTAACGACCTCCGTCCTCCATGAGCGCAGGCCTGGGGGTGGCGGGTGAGGCCGCCTGTCACCCCAGCAGAAGCGGCCGGGACGGTGTGGCGATTAGCGCCCCTCCCCCAAACCGGGGCAAGACGGGGACACCGTGGTTCCCAAACCCTAGGGGGTCACCTCGAAACCGGAGATGGCCCAGGGTTAATCGGGGTGCGAGGGATATTCTCTATGGGCAACCTTACACCCCGGCGTCTGAAAACCCGAGACGGCGTGCGGTTTTAGTCGGTTCAAGCCCGACATAACCACCCCCGCTGGCCAGCGGGGGGGTATCCGAAGGGATTTCCGCACGTAAAAAAAAAAAAAGGTATGGTATTATAAGATAGGTAAGTACATTACTCGGTAATTGTGTATGATTTTACTAGATATCTGTAGGAAAACTAGGAAATGACATAAAAGTTACTTACAAGCTTTGCAAAGTTAACAATCCGTACACTTCTGCAATGCGTGACCAACACTTGATCAAGACGTAATAAACACTGCAAAGTGACATTTCGTTTGACATTTATGAAATGTCAAAATTTAGCGCGATACCGTTTTTGTTCGATACAAAATACGCGCAACTCACGTTCTATTATGACAATACGGCGGTGCACTGCGTTTAGGTGAGCGTGACGTGTGCGTGACGTGTGCGCCATTACTTAATTACGGCAATACGAAATCAAGCGTTAAGACGCAAACGCAGTCAACACGCGCTGCATAAAATTACGGCGATCGGCCCGCAGATCATTTTAGATAGACAGAGATGTCCTCCACATTTCATTAACTATATACATTGAATAGTGGGATAAGCTCATTACCATCTTTGCTTTCTAAGACTCAGTGCTGATAGCGAGAGATATCACAACATTAAAAGTATAAAATACTTTGTGCGACTCAGAAAAATAATCTAAGACCTCACGCATACCAGCACCAACATAAACCACGAAACCAAAGAGACTTACCTCTTGAAGGAAACCATTAAAATGTTCCCCATGCGTAAAAAATGTTAATAAAAATAATGCGATATTTTATTTCGAATCCAATAAGGCACAGGTCAATAAAACTCGTACAATTTATGATATATTTACATATATGATAAAAAATCGTGTCGCACACCGGGGTCGTCGGTTCAATTCCTGTGCTCGGTTTAATTAAACAAACCGAATATAATATACGGTGGCAATTTTATACGTGTGCGGCCGGCCTAACGACACTTTATAGATGAGTTGTGGACACCTACCATTTGTCGCGACATATTAATTTATTATTGTTCAAATTTATATATGACGTGCGCCATATTTATGGTTTAAAATAAATTGAAGGTATTTTTGGTACAGGATTAAAAGGGTTACTGCGTGTAAGAGTAAATTGGAGTGTATGACTTAGTTTACTTGTATTTTGGCCTTGTAGGTCAAATACAGTAAGATTTAATAACAGACATAAGTGTCTTTTAGTATTTTTTGGGACTTGGCGCATAGACTCGATGTTATATTTACTGTATATGCCTTCAAAGTACCCATGAAATTAATTTAAGTAGGTAGATATATGATTAATGGTGTGTCAAGTGTTTTTAAGATTGGTCAACGGCACTTGAGATTATGATATGACATTTATTTCATAGTAAACATACTCTATCTTAGAATAGAGACAATACTCATTTATAACAGCAGTCTTCAGTATTCGAGAATCTATTATTTAATAACGATTAACAGCCTCTGTGGCATAGCGGTAGTGCATTCGACTGCTACGACAGGGGGCGCGGGTTCGATTCCCGCTCAGTGCAAATATTTGTATGCATGAATATGTCTATTTGCATTGGTCTGGGTGTTTCTATGTATAACATGTACGTATTTACAAAAAAAAGTATACAAGTATTTTTATCCGCATTCTAGAACCCATAACACAAGTTAGTTAAACTATGCTTACTTTGGGTCTAGAAAGCACTGTGTAGAATGTCGTAACAATTTATTTGTTTATTATTTACTCAAAACTATTCTCAATTCAAAACGATCATCTATCGAGTTCCAGTAGTACACGCCAACTAATAAATAGGGGAGTTGAATAGAAAAATAGGATTATTAATTTATTCTATTTTTGTTCGTGACGTTTAATATGCATGCGCCGTTCGAGTCCCGGTTGGTAACATGCTATCTATTATTTATACATATCTAATGTTGCGGATTAATAGCTTGCAAGTTGTATCTATAAATTATGGATGGGTTGTTCCAGTGTGTTATCTGATACATTTCATTATAAAATCTCTTTCATTATTTTTGAATATTTCACTATGCGAATATACATTTTTGCTTTTCTACTACTAAGATAACAAATACAGACATAGTCCTATTGATGGCAAGTTGTTACCGTGGCGTCCCCTATAGAGGAGAGGAAGTGCATAGGAGGAGAATGGGAAAAAGGATAGGAGGGTAGAGTTTACAGCACTTTCACAAAGAATCGTGCAAAATGTATTATTCTGCTACTTAAAGTCGAACTGCCCAGTTACTGCTGGGAAAAGTATTATTTCTGTGAGGGTATATAAACGATAAAATATTTAATAACTGTTCAAAATATTTAAAAACTCTTTCTTACACTGGAATACATGAACCATAATTAATATAAAACTACTAATTTCATATTTTGTTTATTGTTTTATGACAGTTTTAAGAGCTAAGGTGATTATAAAATTAGAATTTGTTAAGCTACTTTTGTCGTTGACTGTACAAAATAAGTAGGGTAACAGGGCATATAAAATGAAGAGGAAGTGCGACGACTGATGACTGCTGGGTAGGTACCTCGCAGTCCCGAGGGGGTCATCTAAAAGCCGTAGATGGCCCAGGGTCAGCTGGGGTGCGAGAGCGCTTGGGCCACCTTACATCCTGGCGTGAGACCTAAGAAAGCGTGCGATTTTAGTAGTTTCGAGTCTGACATAACCATAGAGGGGGTAAAAGATACCTTGAAGTTAAAGTATGTACAGAACAATTTTTAACATTATGTTATTCGCAACTCGATTGGTAATTAACAGACATTGACTTTCAGGCTTGTACTCTGTTGAAAATTATAGCCAGTTAAGTCACTGCTAAGAGCGCAGGGAATCGGTGGATGCAGGCCGCTACAGACCGGTCGAAATGGGAAGTCGATGGGGAGGCCTATGTTCAGCAGTGGACTTCCTACGGCTGATATGATGATGTTGATGATGAAGTCACTGCTTTGTTACGTGATTGGTCAAGATATAATTAATGAAAGAGTCGACATACCCACCTCATCGCTGGCACCGATGACGTGAAGCCCGTGGGGGTTTCCACACGTAAGAAAAAGTAAGTTTTCAATATCAAGGTGAGTACTTCCACTTAATTTTTTATTCCGTGGACGAATTGGACGTATTTACAAAAAAATCTCCCTGTTATACACTTATTGATGTACAAAATAAGTAGGTAAACACATTCACAGTGAGTATTCCACGTTTAAATAATAAACGTACCGAAAGGAATGATCACAATAAAATATTTGGGGCGAAAATGGCTTTCGCCATTCGCCAAACCCTGACTTTTCACCTTCGGACGGAAACAACAACATTTTTCGCGAGGTGAACAACGTAGATGTAGGGAGAATTGAATTGTCAACGATTTTTTTGATACTACATTACTTTTATTTCAAATCACTTTTAGGAGGAAATTAGGATAAGACTGAAAATTAAATGGACATGGGTGTACAATAATGTTAACGGAAATAAACGCGATCATGTTTACATATGTATATATAGTATATACATAGGTATATACGTAGTCACAGGCTGACAGTCAGCCTTTGACCACGGCCAGTGTAGTCTGGTCGAAACGTCAGGCAATCCAAAGGTATATTTATATATGATCGCGTTAGTTCCCGTTAAAATTATTGTATATCATGGAACGCGAAAGTTTAAAAATTGGTGGACATGGGTGTTTTTGGTGCCCCACTTGGGGGATCTTGGAGGCCCAATCTTTGGAGTCCAAGCCCACCTCACCTGCAAGCCGGTACACCTGCTGATTGACGGACGAGGGTCTAGGGCAGGCTCTCAACTCGGGGTTGGTAGGTCAGACGGCAGTCTCTCCCATAAAAGCCCAATAAATCAAGGAAGAGATGGTGTAACCGGACCCCGGGCTACGAGGTGAAGGCCTCGGACGCAATCGGGAACAATGCTAAGATGATGATGATGACGACTGAAAATTCAATGCACGGTAGCCTAATCCTACTCACGGAATATGTAATCAAAAGGAAGTGTCTCGTAGCAATCGCTTGTGTGCGAGAATGCTGTGAAGTAATATGTTATCAAAAGAAAGTGCTTCGTAGCAATTGCTTGTGTACTACAATGCTGTGAAGTAATATGTTATTAAAAGGAAGTGACTCGTAGCAATCGCTTGTTTGGCACAATGCTGTGAAGTAATATGTCATCAAAAGGAAGTGCCTCGTAGCAATTGCTTGTGTGCTACAATGCTGTGGAGTAATGTAAATAAAAGAAAATGCCTTGTAGAAATAGCTTGTGTGCTGCAATGTTGTGAAGTAATTTGTAATCAAAAGGATGTGCCTCGTAGCAATCGCTTGTGTGCCACAATGCTGTGAAGTATTATGTAATGAAAAAAGAAAGTACCTCGTAGCAATCGCTTGTGTGCCAAAATGCTGTGAAGTAATATGTTATCAAAAGGAAGTACCTAGGAACAATCGCTCGTGTGCCACAATGCTGTGAAGTATTATGTTATCAAAAGAAAGTACTTTGTAGCAATCGCTCGTGTGCCACAATGCTGTGAAGTAATATGTTATCAAAAGAAAGTGCTTCGTAGCAATCGCTTGTGTGCCACAATGCTGTGAAGTAATATGCAATCAAAAGGAAGGGCCTCGTAGCAACCGCTTGTGTGCTACAATGCTGTGAAGTAATATGTAATCAAAAGGAAGTGCCTTGTAGCAACCGCTTGTTTGCTACAATGCTGTGAAGTAATATGTAATCAAAAGGAAGTGCTTCGTAGCAATCGCTTTTGTGCCACAATGCTTTGAAATCGTTCACTATGATAAGCAACGCGATTGGCTAAAGAAGTTAAGGCACTAAAAACAGTGATATGAAAGAGATATGGGGTTATTCAAGAAGAGCATTAGAAGGTTTTTACAGGGTTGGCAGCGCGAGTGTGACCCCTGGTGTTGTGTCCCTTGTTACAATGCACATATAGTTCTATTAAGTGATATTGGTGGAATATGTAGTTGATTCTTTAGTTTGATATCGATTCGTAGTTTACTAATATTATCTGTATTCTGTCATCGACTCTGTCTATGGTTAACTGTGGTCAACCCTAATGGCAGTGTGCGATATTCTCTATGAAAGGTATTTTGTTGATACATTTTGATCCTTGATAACAGTCACAAAGTGTTGGCTCAGGATTGAAAGGGCTTGTGATCCCCACTACATTACTAGTCAGCAAAGGTTATAAATGTGTGTGTAAACAGATGTACCGGCTTGCAGGTGAGATTGCCCTGGGTACCGAAAATCTTTGTGGAACGCATACATAGCAGAAGTCCATGTTATTCTAGGTGAAAACTCTTCGGAGGTTTTTGCGTATTGAACCCATGTCTGTTTGAAGATCCGAGGGCCAATTCTTAATATTTTTACAAAATATTGTTACGCGAACACTTTTTTTGACATTTGGGAGATGGACATGAGATCGAGACTAGATTAAGACTGAATTTTGAACATCTCTTTATTACGTGAATTGGCCCACTGATAGAGACACATTATCCTAATAATTATAACTGTTTTTTTATTCAGGTCGCTTCCAGTAGCGGTATATCCATGTCGACCTTTTAATAATTAAATGTATAGCGATGTGGGACTACCGTGTTTCACGTAAATCGTCGATCCGGGATAATACTGATCAATATTAACGATCGGCGAATACTTCGCGCGTTTCCGCCGCGCATCGGCCACGTTCGCAAATTGAATTAGTTATACCCTCTGATTGGCTCTGTGTTTTATTACTTGCTGATTGCGTGTACGCTTGATGACGTAATAAGTTGTTTGGTTTTGAATTTGGAAGCGATTGGTAATGTTTTAATTGAGTAGGTGTAGGCCAAAACGACATTTCTCATTCGAAATAGGAGTCACTTAGCTAGAGAAGATCTTGCACTATTTTAATTCTGCTAGCAGTTAGAGTTGCCAGACCTCTTTAAGGATGGCAATAGAATCATCAGAGACTAGAACGAAAACCTCTCTTGTTGTGAGTGTTTATAGGCACCAATAACCACTTACAATCAGAATTCTAATGGACGTTACCTCATTAGAATATAAAATAACATCAAAATGAAGTGATTAACAATATTACTTGACAGTGGTAGACGCGGTAAAATATCACCGAAGAGGCAATATCTCTATGTAACTGCAAAGGATCGAGGTTGTTGATGACCTCAGGATTCCCAATAATGCAGACTGTGTGGCGCTGCAACCTACTCACAGTTACAACCATCGCACATTCACAGTTTAAAGTACATGTTTTGGAGGAAATGTATTCTTCCGCGGTATTAAATAGTGGAAGGGGGAGTCCCTTCCACTATTTAATACCGCATAATGGCAGGGTTTTCGCAAGTAACAACAGCAGGTGATTCTTTTAAAAGTTCATAAAAAGGTTGTAACAGGGTCGGCAACGCATATGGGGTTTCAGTGCACCCCTAGATCTGCAAACTTACCATAAGGTACTTTTTTTTTTTCGTGCGAAAATCCCTTCGGGTACCCCCGCCAGACAGCGGGGCGGTTATGTCGGGATTGAACCGACTAAAACCGCACGCCGTCTCGGGTCTTAAGACGCCGGGGGTTCAAGGTTGTCCATAGAGCATATCCCTCGCACCCCGACTGACCCCAGGGCCTGGCCCAGACCATACCATAAGGTACCTACAAAATACAAGATTTTGAATTTTCATTATTAGGCTTTTAAATATCAAAAAGGATTATCAAAATCGTTTCAAATATCAAAAGAACCTAGCCTTGATAACTAATATGTTAATTACTTTTGTCAATTATAGGAACGAACAAAAAACAAATTAATAATTATCTGAGATGCAGCATTATTTAAACAAAAAACACAGTTAATGATCCGCAAAACAGTAAAGATCACAATCGCTTACACACACCCCCACATCATAAGAACTCTTGCGAGTATAGGGGTGGAAATGTCCAAGCGATTTTAATACCAAAAGGGGTCAACTATCTGCCTTTTTGAATTCACCCTAAATCGTATTCATACGAACCGAGAGCTTAAAACTAATACATCTGGGTGGCGTGTGACTGTACGGTGGGAGGGGGTGATAGAAGGGCGGAATGGAGGATAAATGGGGAGGGGGGTAGGTCGGTGTTAATTATTCACATTTTAATTTACGAAGCCCGACACCACTGGCCAGTACGGAGGAAAAATGTCTTGCGATCATTCGACAGTTCTATAGAATATGTTAGTCAGTGTTCAAGGATTTTTGTATGTAATTAAGTTCGGAATTAGTAGAAAAAAATAATTTGACACATATTTTAGGTTTGGCGTTTGAAATGTCAAACCTTTTTAATGTGTGCGTTTTTTTACGCCTGGAGTGTCATATCGCTTGAAGAATATCATATGTGATTAAGTTGCCACAACCGATTTGACAACGTATCAGTAGCGAAGGGTGAAAATATTCAAAAGGAAAGCGACGATCAATGTTTCGACTTTCACCACGTTCACTATACCTTTTTTTTTTCGTGCGGAAATCCCTATACCTACACGTAAATTAAGCTTTGATGTGGACAATGTCTTTCATTGTATGATAATGGTGGGTTTTAAAAAAGCCTGTTGATGAAGCTCATGCTTTGGGCTTTGCATCTCTGCAAAGGGAAGACCCCTCGCCACTACAGCGTACTAAACTTACTGTGACTCATAGAATTAGTAAATTGAAGTAGGAACACATCTGCCAAAAGACTAAGTCCAAGAGTGGAGACGTTAAACGAAATGTGGGACGTCCTCTAGCCAGGTGGCATTATCATCATGATCTTAGCGTTCTTTCCGGTCGAATCTGATGCCATCGCCTCGGTGTCCAAGGACCGCTTACTCCTTCGTCTCCGTGGTTTGACTTAAGGGGTTTTCTTTTGGCTTAGAGATTGTGGTGGGCCCCAAAAACACTCCTAGGTAGCATACTAATGCTTAAAGTCGATATTGAGTCATACCTCTATGGTTGTGTAAAAAGCGAACAAGTCGGTCAAATCAGACAATGTCTTTAAACTAGTAAGGATCGAATTTACACTAAAAATGTTACAAAATATTTATTTGAAAAAAATATACGTGACCACACTGACCACTATAAAAAAAACATATAGTACATGGAATATTATAAAATAAAACATATCCACTATATAATGTCTGTCGTACAATTGGTCTCGAAATAGTTTTATTTGTTGTCTTCAATTTGTTTACTAACATAGTCGTAAGTATATTGTTACTAACAAAATATGAATCATTGTGTTCGAAATAAAATATATTTTATTTTTATTTTTATTGTCAATTGCCAACCAATTAGCTTGAAGAAGATTTTTTGTAATGTATTGTACCCATTGGTAAAAATAAAATTGATCCAAATTATCTTAAAAATAAATAGTCATTAAAATATTCTGCCAATATTTGAGAAAGACGTCACAACAAAAACAAATTAAGGATTCCCTCCCTGTTATACAAATCTTTTGCAACCCCCACAATTAAACCAAACTACATGTACGGTCATTTACCAAAATATTTCGCGAAGGCGGGTTCCCCCTCCGAGGTCCTCAGCCTCAGGTACATTATTCAAACCAGCGTTCAAACGCCAGCTCAACCCCAAACGTATTAGACATCACTTTCATGACACATGCTATGAATAAACGAAACAAAAACCAGCCCTACCTTTGATATATCCATTCCTGTCTAACTCTATTTCAGAGACAGAGATGCAAATTGTGTTCCTATTCGATACCGATGAGAAAAACGATCAGAATACGGACCCACGATTGCTATCTAAATAATTCAAGCGTGTATTCAGTCTCTATGGTACTTTGCAAACATGAATATGCTGTTACTCAAAAGACAGTCCATCTGTAACTGTTATGAAATAAGATCCAGTTTTGTATAGCTATTGGGAAGGAGATGTTTCGGAAAAATTGGCGAAAATGTATGGAGTTTTTACAGGCTCTTATACGAGAATGTCGAACCGAATCGGTGTTCTCATAATCAAAATGTATAGGACAGAAATTTAAATTTTGTTCCTTCGAAATTAAATTCGAAAATATATTGTTTTGTTAGAATTGGATATTGGCAAGGAGTTGGGAGAACTGACGTGAATAAATTGTTTATTTTTGGTGTAACCAGTTTATAGCCTTACAAAATTATTTTAAGGACGTATATCCCTAAACCAAAAGCAGCTTTTCGAAAATAAATAACTTAACCGATCGTAATAGTTCTTAAACTATGTTTTTTTATTTTGCAATTACTATTAGTATTCACAATACAAGATGCCCATTTCATTCGAGGCTTTCACTTTAGTGCCTAGGACCTGGTTACTCTTTCACCTTCTATTGATTTGGCTTATACGACTTTTACGGGAGCGAGTGCCGTCTGAACTCCCAAACCCGAGAGGAATGCCTGCGAAAAAGCCTCGGCCGTCAATCATCAGATGGACTGGCTTGTTGGTAATGTTAGATTCGCCCATAGATCTTGGTGCGGCCTCATACACCCTCTATTGCAATTGAATAGTATTTTACACATTTGACCAAACCATAGCGACCTCAGACTACCTCCGTGGCGTGGCGGTAGTAAACGCGACTGCTACGCAAGAGGCGCGGGTTCGATCCCCGCACAGTGCAAATATTTGTGTGCATGAATATGAATATTTGCATTGGTCTGGGAGTTTCTATGTATAATATGTATGTATTTACAAAAAAAAAAAAAGTATCTAAGTATGTTTATCCGCATTCTAGAAACCATAACACAAGCTAGTTAAGCTATGCTTACCATGGGTCTAGTTGGCGTTGTGTAGATTGTCCTAGAATATTTATTTATTTATTTATTTATTCATAGCAACAATTGTTAAAGTTTGTGTCTGTCTTGCGAAATATGCCACTCCAGGGTGACATATTTCGGTGCGAAGGCATATTTGCACTTGCGGCCAGGACCGGAACCCATTCCCAGGATAAAAGTAGCTCATGTTCTATTCCCGACCGCACACTACCTTTTTTTTTCGTGCGTAAATTCCCTCGGATACCCCCCCGCCGGCCAGAGGGGCGGTTATGTCGGGCTTGAACCGACTAAAACCGGACGCCGTCTCGGTTCTACAGACGCCGGGGTGACCGCACTCTACCTATGTGAAGGTTTCGCCAAATTGCTCCAGTTGAAAGAGTTATTAACAAACTCACTTTTGCATGTATAATATATCTAAGAACCAAACAGGATTATCGTATTTTACAGATATTACAAAAAAATCAATATAAAAAAAATATAAAAAATACTCATATGCATTTTAATAAAATATTCCGACGCATAGCCATCTTTGTTAAAAGCATTTCCGTCCTAAACTACTGTTCCCTTTCTGCCGAACGAGAATATACACTCCGCTCTCAAAAACAATGACGGAATCGTAAAAACGGTATGACAAGATGCGGCACGATTATAGGGTCTAATAACCCGTCAAAATAGCATACGTCATTTCAGTGATACTCGTCATTCCAGTCACTGCCGATCATTGTAGCACCACGATTTGTAATGTAAATGCGTTTCGTTCCACCTACTTTATGACTCCTTTCGTTTATGACACGCCAGTGGAGGTGGGTTATGAATATGGAATTTTGTTTGGTTTTCGTGGATTGGATTCTTCTGGCTTCGAGTGCGAAGATATTAATAGATAAAGGTAATGCTTTTTTTTTAAGAATACTAGTGACCGAAATTACTTGTATTCCCCCTAACCCCTCCAGTTTAATTACTTGTGTGAGGAGTGAGTTCACGTCAGTAGTGTAATGGCCAGGATTCGAACCTGGGACCTCGAAATCGTAAGGCCGACTCCTTCACCATTAAGCTTCCGACACTTAAAATAATTTTGTATTTTTTAGAGCAGTTTGATAGAAATATACTTGAAGTGCTGGGTGCGATGCCGTTATGGGGTTTTTCTGTTAGGAAATCTAGTGGGGCGGAAATCACACAGTGATTATTAAACTTCGGGCCAAACTTAGATATTTTTAGGGACAATTTGTATGGTAGGTACCCGAAACCTTGAACGTACAAACCCCAAAATCTAATCAGTTCTTCCCATTAACCAAACAAGATGATTGGCGAAAGAATTTTTTAAATCGGATAAGTGGTTCTTGAGTTATTGCGTAAACAGACATCCAGACCAACAGACAGACCGACACGAAAATTTTTTTTGCTTAATTAGACTTAGAATCATGTGAAACGTCGAGAAAAGTGATAAAAAGTGGGTGTAAGATTTTGATTAATTTTAAGACTTCGGTGTCCACCTGGTTGGTGGCCCGAAGTAACTCTCAATAACCCGCTTCACAAAGCCTAGAAATGTGTCTAGGAAATGGCAATGGACCAAGAAATTGCTGAGGAATGTAGGTGTAATGTCATTCTATCCCTTAGGAGTGAGAATTTTTTCAAAAACTCGTATTCGCTCTTCGAACAGAACAATGATGCAATTACATATTTTACATTTTTCAGGGGAAGCGTTTCGAAGTTTCGTAAAGTCCTTAATTTTTGTTCTTTGAATTCATGAACACGATTTTTGGGATTGATAATTTAAAACTTTTCGTTGCGATGTAGAAGTTAGATGCATTTTTGTAATTGAAATAAAGATGCTGTTTTTTTTAAATTATAATATAATGTGGGGACTACCATAACATCCAGAATATCTGATAATAAGAAACCAAATGTACCAGCTCTGAAGTGCGACGGAGGTCGCAAGTACCAGCTAGTTACAAACATCCGACTCATCTTTAAAGACCACATCAGCACTGAATATATTAATATCATATGCATCACATCCAAGCAATCCTTATACCCAAAAATACTTTAGTTACTTAGAAAGACTTAATCAATTTTGCTCGCATAGCCGCCTCGGAGCTGGCATTAACATATTTTTGCGATGCCCCGTGTTGTTCAAAGGGTGTGAATTTCAAAAATACGACTCCGGCACACACTCTCATTAACTTTGGAACACGTAAGGAGTGAGGCTGAATACTAATTGAGAGCTAAGAGTGATGAGAGCAGATCCGACAGATAGATAATTGGCAAATAATTTGCACACGCGCGAAGGTGGAGTGTGATTGTGAACTTGATTGGTTAGGGAATGGGTTTCCAAGTTAATTTGAAAGATCTTTGTTTTTGAGAACGGACGAAATATTATTGACCACAGATCTAAAAAAATGTAGGTTTTTACCGAATATTTTTTTATCTATGTTCACGGATGATGGCTTGCAACGTTGTTTGCGTTTAATATCTGATCAAATATGAGGTATCTTAGAGATGGTCTTAAATAAATTGTGTCAGATGAAAACCACAACAGGCTAGCGGTAGAGCGTTTGACTGCTAAGTCAGAGGTCACGGGTTCGATTTCCGCTCAGAGGAAATATTTGTATATTAAGATTGGTTTCGAGACCTTTTTCATTGGCGCGCCATAAAACTTGGAATTCTTTACTAGCACACATGTATCCTTCCTACCATCCCGGGTCCGTTAAGCAGGACGTGAAAAAGCATCTGATAAGGCTGTCAAAGTGAGGGCCACCATTACGACGTTACTTGTTTGTCTAATGGTGAACCTTATCCCTGAGATATCCTCAGGAATGAGGGTGGAAGCTAAAGGAGCCTACCATCACATTCACGAGCCCTACATACTAAAATCTTACGAATGTTGGTTGGTCTTGAATTTCATCATACACACACTTTTGCACAGTCAACAATCCATTGCTAGGGCTTACTGCAGTATAATTTAATAAACCAGCAATGTTAAATGATTTCTTCAGTTGATGAAGTCTTGTCGGAAGTTTACGCGAATGTCACACATTGAAATAAAACTATTTTTCGTTATTCATAATTATTCTATCGCGATTTATTTGATGTTAATTTATTATTTACATTGAACCCGACGTTTCGGTTGCTTTTCTGCAGAAAAGTATTTTTCTTCAATTCAGTTTAAACTTGCAGCTTTTGAGGCTTAGAAACAAAGAAGCAAGTTACGTGACCATGAGAAGAGTATGCCGTGCCCAAATGTACCCAAATACCCAACATACGGGCTACATACAATAGTAAATTTCATCACAGATTTAAGGCCCTGTCTGGACGTAAGCTACCATAATTATGCGTGTTTTTTGTTTCTAAGATTATTTCTCTCTCTCTCTAAGATTACTGATGCTAGACAGTTGATTTTTTTTATATATACAGCTAATTATCTACTGTTCACGCACATTCAAAAACATTTTGGACAAATAGAGCAGTTTCTCGTTAAAAAAAATGCAAAGAAACACTCTTTGAAGTGAATTTTTCGTTTCAATTATCTCAATATTTTTAGTGATGACATATATATTTTTTGTCACAAATATAAAGAAAATTTAATCAGCTAGTGGAATATCTACAAATTAACATCCTCAAATCCGTCATATTTTTTAAATGATTTACTTATCTGTTTGATTTGTTTGGCGGCAAATGTGCGTGAACAGTAGATAATTAGCTGTATATATAAAAAAAATCAACTGTCTAGCATCAGTAATCTTAGAGAGAGAGAGAAATAATCTTAGAAACAAAAAATAAGCATAATTATGGTAGCTTACGTCCAGACAGGGCCTTAAGCTTTAACTTAAAATAATACGCACAAGTAACAGGTACAAACCATACACACCTGTTCTACAGGTAGAAAGAAACATCGCATCTGTTCACTACTCTATAGGTATCTCTCACGAAGGCTCTCGTGGGGTGAACACCGGGGGTGAAGCCATGGTGTTAATTATACGATTTTCTTTGAAATAAGTTAATAAATATTGGATAAGGCGCACCCTCACTGGCCTTTTAATGAACCGTCTAGATGTAGTGCACCGATGATGTTTGAGGATTAGTCATGAATTATGTATTGAATGGATAGAGGTGTGAATGTGTTGGACCGGAGTATTGTTGGCGTTATAAAGTAAATAGAGATAGGTGACGGCTTCTAGTGTTTTCTCTCTAATCTTGTACATCATTGACGGCCTCTGTGGCGTAGCGGTAGTGCATTCGACTGCTACCACAGGGGGCGCGGGTTCGATTCCCACTCAGTGCAAATATTTGTATGCATGAATATGTCGATTTGCATTGGTCTGGGTGTTTCTATGTATAATACGTATGTATTTACAAAAAAAAAGGATATAAGTATGTTTATCCGCATTCTGGAACCCATAACACAAGCTAGTTAAACTATGCTTACCTTGGGTCTACAAAGCACTGTGTAGAATATCGTAGAATATTTATTTATTAATATTATTATCTATACTAATATTATACAGAGAAGCCGAATTTTGTTCGGAAACACTGCACTTATTGAAAAACATCTTTCATCATTTGAAAGGTACATTATCCCCGATGGGCATAGGCATATATTATATGTAAATTACGATGGCTTGAGTTAAAAAAAACTCATAAACTGAAGCGAAGCGAGGGCGTTTTGCTAGTAACTCATATTCATAGTTCCTACTGTTGAGGTTTAAAAAGGTTTAAAAGCGGCCAAGTGCGGGTCGGACTCGCCCATGAAGGGTTCCGTAGCAGTAAGTAACATAATAATGTTCTTTTTTTAAATTTTACATTTGTGTTGATAAAGGTAAATTGCGTTTTACGATTTATGACGTATTAAAAAAAAACTACTTACTAGATCTTGTTCAAACCAATTTGCGGTGGACGTTTACATGGTAATGAACATCATATATTTTTTTTAGGTTTATCATCCTCTTATTTGAGAAGTTACGGGGGGGGGGGGACACACATTTTACCACTTTGGAAGTATCTCTCGCGCAACCTATTCAGTTTAGAGCAAAATTATATTAGAACCTCAATATCATTTTTGAAGACCTATCCATAGATACCTTGTTTTTTTTTCGTGCGGAAATCCCTTCGGATACCCCCCGCCCACACGTATGGGTTAGATGAAGTAAATATATTTGAGTTTTAGTTCTAAGTATGGGGAGCCCCCAAAATTTATTGTTTTTTCTATTTTTGAGTGAAAGTCTTAATGCAGTTCACAGAATACGTCTACTGACCAAGTTTCAACAGCATAGTTCTTATAGTTTCGGAAAAAGTGGCTGTGACATACGGACGGACAGACAGACAGACATGACGAATCTATAAGGGTTCCGTTTTTTGCCATTTGGCAACGGATAAAAAGGATTAGGTAAGGAAATATTGGGGTGTGTGTTGGGTAACCTCCTCGAGTGTCGCTCCGATTCCGATCCCGCTGCAGTCCGGGGGGAACGGAATCGGAGCGGCCGGTACACCCTGGGCGGCGGTCAATGGCTTCCCCTTCACCCCTTCATAGGGTTGGCATTGATCGTCGGCCAATACCCAACGTGGCGGGAACACATCGCTCTCCGTACTCCTCTGCTTTCAGAGCAGACAGGATGAGCGATGCTGTTAGTGGTGAGATGGCCCAGGGTCAGCCGGGGTGCGAGGGATATGCTCTATGGGTAACCTTACACCCCGGCGTCTGAAGACCCGAGACGGCGTGCGGTTTTAGTTGGTGCAAGCCCGACATAACCGCCCCCGCTGGCCGGCGGGGGGGTATCCGAAGGGATTTCCGCACGATAAAAAAAAAAAAAAAAAGGTAAGTAAATATTATCTCCTTTTTGTTTCATAAGTTTGTACTTTTATTTATGTACGATCGTGAGGTTTGATTCCTGGGTTAAATAGTTTACCTATTGGGTACTTCTGTCGGGACTTTTTTATGAGAAGAACGAAATCCAATAGCGTGCACGCTTGACAGCAATAGGATTATTACAGCCTCTATTACGGGGGTCCCAAAAATATTGAGTGCGAAATAAGGATTTATAAATACTTCTAAAATTCATGCTTTTCAACTTTCAATCATTGGTAGCTTTACAATGCTAACACAGAAATACAATCATTCCTGTTTACGGGTATACGGGGCCCCACAAGGGTCTTGGCGACTCAAAGCAACCTCTCCTGCAAGCCGGTACACCTGCTCATTGACTTACGAGGCTCTAGCACAGGCTTTTCTCTGGGGATCAGATGGCAATCGCTCCCGTAAAAGCTAAAACAAACTAAATTCTGGAAGGGAGAAGCAGGAGAGCGAATCCCAGGTTCCAATATGCAAGCTGTGGATGCAACTGTGATTGGCACTCGAATCAAGAAGTAAACTCATACCTGTAATTTCTGAGAGGGGAAGGCAGAGGTTTATTAAAATAAGTATAGTTTTGCAACCATTTATCAACAACTGTAACCGTTGAGCATCAGATAGTCCATGTTTGTTTGTTACCTTAGCAGTATAAATAAAATCAAGAATGAAGACGGCATCGGGCAAGAAAGACTTATCCAAAAAAGCCTGTATTTATTGATACACTGTATCACACATCTGCAATTAATAATTCGGACCAAGGGGTGCAAGAACGAGCCCGTGCCCCCCTTTAATGAACGGGCATCGGTGCACCCCCGTGGCCCCACTTCAATGTAGCCGCCGCCGATAGCTAACTGGATTATTCAACGAGTTCTCACCCAATTCCGTTAATTGGTACGTAATCCGGTGGCTAAATGACAGGTACAGACTACCAGTGTACTGCAGCTCGTCTGATTACAGGTGTGGTTGAACTTTCGGTAAAACAACTCGACATAAAAAAATTGTCTTTGTCATGATTCTTTATTCAAAATGCTTTAAAATAACGAATAAATGCTCATATTTTTTAAAAAGTTTGCTAAGTTAAATTTCATGGATTTCGAACAGTTATCGGGCCCATACAACAAAACATGATGGGTATCGGTTTCCTAGATACAAATGCAAACTTTTCAGGTCATATATTCTTTTTTGTCTAATTTATTGATAGGACTATCAAAATTTCGTATTCTCTTATCAATGACGAAATTCGTGTTAACCTATGTAACGAGTTCTAGTATATTGAGATAGGTTTTATAATATAAACACTGTGTATTTGGACATACATGAAACCTCTGATTTGTAGATAATAAAACAATACTTTTACAATATTTGTTGCAGAGCAGAAAACTCTATTTAGAGAGATATAAATGTTAGTAATAAGTGGGTGTACACAAAAAATTTCAGGATGCCTTTGGCAATTAGTAAATTATAGTCGTTCATATATTGCTGCTGTAAACTAAGTTATAGGCGCCAACACACTGCATATCGGTACTAAGATATTTTTGAAAAAATATTCATATCTTTATATATATATAGGTATATATATTTTTTATACCACTAAGGTGGCAGACAAGCACACGGCCCACCTGATGGGAAGCGGTTACCGCGGCCTATGGACGTGTGCAACACTAGTGGGGTCACACTCGCGCTGCTGACCCTTTAAAGGAAAGGGGATGGGAAAGGAGTTTGGGAGGGGATGGAAAAGGATTTTAGGAGGGGGTGGGAAAGGAGTTTGGCAGGGGATGGAAAAGGATTTTGGGAGGGGATGGGAGAGGAGTTTGGGCTCCGGCACTCTCACTCACCAAACGGAACGCAACAGTTCAAATACTGTTACTTGGCGTCGATATTCTGTGAGAGGGTGGTGCTTCCCCGGTCGAGTCGGCCCATTCATGCAACGGCCAAAATGACTGTTACTTGACTCTACCACTCTTAAATGGTCTGGAAAAATTACAGTTTCCCTCTAAAGATTACAAAAATAATTTTATATCAAATGATTTATTGATTATTTCAATGTAAAGATCGTTGTTAAATTCCTTAGTTCACCAACTAGATTTTAACTAAAATAGTTGTAAGGCCTACGCTGTTACTATCCGTTTGTAGTTTTAGTCACTTTTTTGCAAATAAAGCATTATATTCATAACTAGGAATTCAGTGCAGGGTGCGACTGAAATGAATTGAGCTGAGCGTGTATGACTCTTACTTGAAAATAAGATATATATTTATTTATATATATAGGAATTCAGTGCAGGGTGCGACTGAAATGAATTGAGCTGAGCGTGTATGACTCTTACTTGAAAATAAGATATATATAAATATATATATATATATATATATATATATATAGGAATTCAGTGCAGGGTGCGACTGAAATGAATTGAGCTGAGCGTGTATGACTCTTACTTGAAAATAAGATATATATATATATATATAGGAATTCAGTGCAGGGTGCGACTGAAATGAATTGAGCTGAGCGTGTATGACTCTTACTTGAAAATAAGATATATATATATATATATATATATATATATATAGGAATTCAGTGCAGGGTACGACTGAAATGAATTGAGCTGAGCGTGTATGACTCTTACTTGAAAATAAGATATATATAGGAATTCAGTGCAGGGTGCGACTGAAATGAATTGAGCTGAGCGTGTATGACTCTTACTTGAAAATAAGATATATATTTATTTATATATATACGAATTCAGTGCAGGGTGCGACTGAAATGAATTGAGCTGAGCGTGTATGACTCTTACTTGAAAATAAGATATATATTTATATATATATAGGAATTCAGTGCAGGGTGCGACTGAAATGAATTGAGCTGAGCGTGTATGACTCTTACTTGAAAATAAGATATATATATATATAGGAATTCAGTGCAGGGTCCGACTGAAATGAATTGAGCTGAGCGTGTATGACTCTTACTTGAAAATAAGATATATATATAGGAATTCAGTGCAGGGTGCGACTGAAATGAATTGAGCTGAGTGTGTATGACTCTTACTTGAAAATAAGACAGAACTAAGGCCTCGCGCATGTGAAACTGTTTTTCGGTGATTATTCCTCTTAATGATACATCGGACATGAACCATCTCGCTTCAAAACACTCCTCAGTGTCCACACTATCACCGTGGTAACTTTGGTCAAGATCGCACGAGTGGTTACGGAGGAGTTCAGCGACCAACAAACGGCTGGTATAAGACTAATACACACTTCTAACACAACAATGAAACTCAGGCTGAAACAGACGTAGGCTTGGGAAAAAGTTCTCTATGACATCTATAGTTTTACTTAGGAATTAATACAACGTCACAGTAATCTTCACACTCAGAACGCAAATGTAGGCATAAATTGCGCAAGAAACATGCAGGTAACAAGCCGCAGTGTCACTTCTGTCGCGCCAGGGGAACCCACAAACCCGCAACGGCTTGCAGACACAACCTTTAGCGACAATCGTACGTCGCTTGAGACCCAGACAAGTACGGTAACCTATTGTAGCTAACGACTGTAGGCCTACGGCTATTTATGGTATTGTGTTAGAACCTGCAAGAAATGTTACATATTGTGTGTTTAGCGTTTGACCTGGAGTTAGTTAAGAATGGTTTTTCTTAGGTTTTTATTTAACTGTGTTGTCAGGTAGTAGTTAGTTATTGTAGTTACTTTAGTTAGTTGCAGATGTAATTATTCTACGACATTCTACACAGCACTTTCTAGACCCAAAGTAAGCATAGGTTAACTAGCTTGTGTTATGGGTTCCAGAATGCGGATAACCATACTTATATACTCTTTTTTTTGTAAATACCTACATATTATACATAGAAACACCCAGACCAATGCAAATAAACATATTGATGCATACAAATATTTGCACTGAGCGGGAATCGAACCCGCGCCCCCTGTCGTAGCCCTCGAATGCACTACCGCTACGCCACAGAGGCCATTGTTATCAAACTATATATTTTAGTGAAATAAAATATATTTTAAATTATATATATCACACAGTTTCATCTTCATAATAATTTATTTATGGGTGAGTATATAAGTGCCCTATCAAGATCTTTAGGGCCCAAACTAACCTGGCCTGCAAGCCGGTTAGATCGCTGATTGATAGATGAGACTCTGGTGTAGGGGCTCCCATAAAAGCCAAAATAAAAAATTAATAGGACGAGTAAGAGAGCGAGCCTCGGACTCCAAAGTGCTAGTTATGAAGAAGAAAAATCATTATAATAATTACAAAATCAACATCTTTTTCTTCTCTATTTATTCTAACTGTAAACTAGTTTTAGTTTATTAGTTTAGGTCAAATCTTGGCAGTCATTTATGGAAATTAAAAAGCCTTTATGCTATTCTTGACTATAACCTATCTCGGTGCAAAATTTCATCCTCATCTGTTCAGCCGTTTATGCGTGAAAGAGTACAAACATCCATTTCCATCAATCACTTCAGCATTTATAATAGTGTTAAGATTAGTATCCAAATCTACTCCATACCGAACACATCCTATTTCAAACAATATAACATTTTCGGATGACCAAACCCTACTCCATTTCAACATCCGTAGAACTAAGAAGCGTACCGATATATTCTGAACGTAACTTAGAAGCTAGTCTAAAGCGAAATAACACTAAATCTAGCCCAACTTTCCGCATGCTGCTTGTATATTTCACAAGTTTCTTTGCTGAAACCGTGAGTATCAGTCGTTAGTAAGAGGTTCCGGATTTAGACTCAAGATGTATTGGATTATTCTATATAGAACTTGTATTTGTTTAATATATACTGTTTTATTCGTAAAACATATAAAGTGGCTTTTTAGCACGCCAACATAATCATCATCTGAGCGCCAATCCTGTCTGAATCCAAAGCTTATACTTTTAAGCCTTGAGTCCAGTCTCCCACTTCTTAATTACTGTCTACCGGGTTTGGGAGGTGAGAGCTTCTTCCGTTAATCAGCAGGTCTACCGCAGGTGAGGTTGGCTTGAGTCCGAAGAACTTTTTTTTTTTCGTGTGGAAATCCCTACGGATACCCACCCGCCGGCTAGCGGGGGCGGTTATGTCGGGCTTGAACCGACTAAAACCGCACGCCGTCTCGGGTCTTAAAATGCCGGGGTGTAAAGTTGCCCATAGAGCATATCCCTCGCACCCCGACTGGCCATCCCAGATCCAGAGGCCATCCCCGGTTTCTAGATGGCCCTCCCGGGTTGGGGAACCACGGTGTCCCCGTCTGACCCCTGAGAAAACGTGTTTGCTAGGTAGCAAACATGTTTCCTCAATAGACTAACGTTCGAAGTTCTTTAAAAAGGGTATTAAAAGCTTACTAAAGGTCGTCAATGCGTGAGATTTACACCTGACGCTGCCAATGTTTATTGGTTACAGTAACCAATGATCTTCTAGACTATATGCTTGGCATCAGTAGAATTGAAAGAAAACTCAACACAACAAAAATCCGTCCGTAAACCACCGACACTCGTAAAATCAAGCCCCAATCCTATCGGATTTCCTCCCTAAAACCGATCAAACATTGCAAAAAATACAAGAATACGCAAAGCTCTTTCTCACGTCTAAGTGTAAGTAGCTTAATCGCCCCCTATTGTGTACCGATTTGCGGGTAGATCGCAGAAAGAAATCCCTTTTTTATCCCTTCAGGGACCCCTTGGATCGCTGGACCGTGTTACCGGTATCGATAACAAATTGGGGGTGACTCTTAAAAGGGTTAAGTTCATGAACTTCCTTGCAAGAAGGGGTATTGAATCTCTTGTCATGTTTGTGGATTGCGGTTTGAGAAAAGGATGTGTGGACTTGTTGCTTTATTCTGTTCAGAGGGAATAACATAACATAACTTCACGCCTGTATCCCCGAAGGGGTAGGCAGAGCTGTATTATACACCCACGATTCGCCAGTTATGTTTAGGTCCCAATGTAATAGGGGGCGAGCCTATTGCCACCTACCGGGCACATTATTAAGCGAGCGATAATTAACATTTATTAATGCACACATAACTAAGAAAAGTCAGAGGTGTGTGCCCGGGGCGACTCGGGATCGAACTCGAGACGTTGTCTCAGCAGTCCGTTACGTACGCCACTGGGCTATCGTTGCTTCCATTGGTTCAGTGGGATGGTTTAATATGGTTTATAGTTATAGCATGCTTGCTTTGCACGTAAGTAAATATTAAAAATGTGGTTTTGGTTTTGCGTAAAATTGTGTCATTATCTTGCAGTTGATTAATTGTTAGAAATTAGTGTGGGGATGGCGAGGCGATATGGAGACTGAAAGTAAAGGCAATTAAAAACTTATCGACAACAAATCAGTAACACCACAAGTATTGAATACTACAAATATGATTATATCTATGCTCTGGGATGTATATATGTCTTCTTGTTTGTCACATTAGTTGAAATTTAAAGGAAAATGAGTAAGAAGAATCGCTACTACAGTCAACGACAAAAGTTGATATACACTAAAATATTTGCAAACTTTTTTTTGCATTGGAATTCATATACCAATAATTGACGTATAGTTAGTTTTATATAACCCCAGAAGACAAAGTTTTTATGAAAGGTTTAAGAGCTAAGGGGATCAATAAATTAGAATTTGTTAAGCTACTTTTGTCGTTGACTGTACAATTTATGATTTCACCTCAACTTTGTATGTAAATTTAAATTTGAGTACGATCGTGAGCTCCTGTGTTTAAAACTAGGCTTGGGCAAACTGTCTTTGGGTTATGCTGTGAGTGGTGGGTATACGGTTCATTCTCAATAGGAGTATGGAGTCTGCTCATGCCTTAAGTTGACGGCAATAAGTTTGCCCCAATTACGTGTTTTTAAATCCGGAATCTGAATTATATATGCGAGAATATACAAAATAACAGAATTATTAATAAACTTGCAATACAGTACCGGATAATTTATATCAAGATAGCGTCAGCATGAACTAGTTCGGTACGCTGAATAATCTCTAACATTTCCACCGCCGAATTCTGTAAAATATTACAAACGAACAAAAAGTCGGACTGTGGGAACGGCAGCGTTTGATTAACAAGCGAAATCATGCAAGCGGGCGGTCGAGCCTCGGGTCTAAAAGACCGGCCAATAAACCACCTGAGCGTAGTTCTGTATAGCAATTAACGGGTTGCAATCCGACTGTTTAATTCCGAACAGTGCGCCGCAATAAACGAAACGGCACCGGACCGGCCGAGCCGTGACCACCCACCGAAACGGAATGCGATGAAAAAGGCACGATGTCCACACACACTTGAGGA
This sequence comes from Cybosia mesomella, assembly GCA_946251805.1. Taxonomy (NCBI): domain Eukaryota; kingdom Metazoa; phylum Arthropoda; class Insecta; order Lepidoptera; family Erebidae; genus Cybosia; species Cybosia mesomella. The sequence goes on from OX276407.1 coordinate 23,142,910, forward strand.
GGGAAATTACAAACGGCTGTGGCGTCCGCTGCCCGTAATATCATTCCGCACGAGTCTTGAAAACGAAATTAAATTTTGCATGAAATGGTACAATATACAAAGAAAGTAGAGGGACAAAGGCCGAGTGGCCAGTTGCCGCTACTGCTGGGTAGTTACCCCACGAACAGGACTTATCGCGGTCACGTGTGTAATTTGTTCCTAATCATATTACATTTTTGTATTTCCCCGTCTCTGTGATGCGGTCTGCTAAGATTTAATTTTAATTTACCTTTTTTCACATTACCTTTAAATTGTTGGGGTTACATTGTTACGGAGCGTATGTGTCTGTAAGGAATATTTGCTTTGCAAAGAAATATTAAAAAATATTCTACGACATTCTACTCAGTGCTTTATAGACTCAAAGCAAGCACAGTTTAACTAGCTTGTGTTATGGGTTATGTTACTTACATGTTTTTTTTGTAAATACATACATATTATACAAAAAAAACACCCAGACCAATCCAAATAGACATATTTATGCATACAAATATTTGCACTGAGCAGGAATTGAACCCCTTCGTAATATCCATTTTTATATTTGGCTTGTATTAGCTTTTACTGAGAGCGACGGTCGTCTGACCCCCCCCCCCCCCCAATCCTGAGAGGAAAGCCTACGCTTAAGCCTCGTCCATTGATTGGCAGATGTACCAGCTAGCACGTGAGGTTGGGTTGGCCACGAAGATCTTACTAGGACCCCAAAAACACCCAGGCAATGGGAGATCTGCTAGTGAGAACTGCCAAGGATGTCGAAGACCAGACGAAGCGGATGAGGAAGATTCAGAAAGCATACCCCGGGTTCCGAGGTGAAAGCTTCGGATGCGAAAGAACAACGCCAAGATGATGTTATCTCTGCCTGATTTCATAAATACTTTTTTTTGACATGCCTTTTCGATTGTTGCGATATAGCTACTCCTTGGCGAATGGCCTACCATTGTTATGTTATTACACCTCTGCAGTTTTTTTTCGTGCTGAATTCTCCTCGGATACCCCCCCGCCGGTCAGCGGGGGGCTTGAACCGACTAAAACCGCACGCCGTCTCGGGTCTACAGACGCCGGGGTGCAAGGTGGCCCATAAGGCATTTCCCTCGCACCCCCACTGAATTACACCTCTGCCTACACCTTACCGTAAGCCGGCTTCAACCATAAGTAAACTAAATAGCGCAGAGAGGAAGAATACTTATGCTTTATTTATCACCTGTGGTAACACGCGAAGAACATCTCTAGTGTTACTATTTTTTATGCCCACAGCATATGCGGTTGCTTATCATCATGTGGTTCGAGTGCTTGTTTGCTAATTTAGTAGTAAGAAAAATGGTCCAAGCACTATCCAGGCGCTTGATAGTCCAGAGAGGATCTTGAGGACGGCAGAGGTCTTAATAGTACGCAACGCAAGATAGGACGAAAAAACAACTTTTACTTTAGACCGAAGTAATACACTGAAGTTTACAAATGTCAGTTATAGTATGTCACCTGTCAGTAATAATTATGGTACTAGCCCAGATATAACCGACACGTTTAAAAACTTCACTTGGAGTTAACAGTTACCTGTAACCTGATAAATGTTGCTAATACGCAGTGTTAGCAACATTTAACAAATAATCGACCAATTTTGACCAAACTTGTCATGTAAATACAACTTGATTACCGGAAGTTTTAGAAAAGATAAAATTGAAAATCGAACATACCATGGAGGAATAATCACCCGTCAAAAATTACAAAATTTAATTTCTCCAAAATGATCAATGTTGAGACCACGATTATGACGCCAAAATGTGCAACTTAACTGTTGGCTTAAGACAGAAAAAGAAAATTGAAAATCGTTCTAGCAACGAAGGAATAATCACCGAAAGAACAATTCAATGGTATTCAATTGAAAAAAAATTGCAGGCAGGTTTTGTAGGTAATCATCTAGTGCACTCTCAGCTCAACATTGCAACAGCAGAATGCATTGCGCCCCTAGTATATTATGGGTACAGAAAAGCTATCGCGTTTACACATATACTGTGTATTTTTTCACCAGATCAACGTATCCAAGTCAACATTAGATCTACGCACCATCGCCGGCGTTCATTATTAATGACACCCGAACTCGGTCGGTTAATTAGGGCTCTTCATAATGTACAAACGGTTACAGAATACCTCTAGAAAATTTACGCACTCATAAATACACGAGTCTGGCACCCAGTGATCTCAGCAATTTTCAGTTTTCGGCAAGCGCCTTAATAATTCAACGTGTAGGCGCAGCCGTAGCAAAAATGAATTCTCTAATGTGAATGGAACTTAGAGTGGCGGGCGGGCAACGGCAAAATAATTAAAGCATAACATTAAAAATTCTTCCAGTGAGTGTGTACCGCGGTCCGGTCCGGATATGTGATAATATTAATACGGCTACGGCCGAGCCCGGCTTTTTGGCCGTTCGGGCGGTCTTAGGTCATGTGATTATTACAATTATAATTGTGAATCATTTATCGCGCAGACATGTGTGAATTCATTTTAATTAACGCACGAGTGTTTTCTGATGAGAACTTTGGCTTTGTGAAGGGATGTGGAGAAATATTGGTTTACCAAGGAATCTGTTGTTTTATTTCGGAAATCTGATTTAAAAGGTGCGTAATAATGTATTTGAATGTAATTATTTCAATCTTTGAACAAAACAATGCTACAATGCTTATTCATTGCTCGAAGAGACTCGAGTGATTCGTGATTTCTCTGACACGTTAAATCCATAGTTCAATTATAAAATCTGAATTTAACCACAAACATAAAGAGTGGACATGGTCAGCCTGATCTAACAATGCGATATGGGGACCATGGCCAGCTACTAATGTCTCGATAGGATTACAGTAACCGTGGTCAACAGGTTCAAACAGACAGTCTACCGATTATTATCGGACTTTCGGGATCACGCACTTTGGAGGCTCGGAATCCGCTTATTGTTTTTGATTGATATTTCAGTTTTTCCTGGAGCGACTACCGTCTGACCTCCCAACACCGAAAGGAAAGTCTACGCCAGAGCCTCGTCCGTTGTATAGCAGGTACTACGTTTGTGGGGGTGGCAGGTGAGGCCGCCTGTCACCCCAGCAGAAGCAGGCCGGGACGGTGGGGTGACTAGCGCCCCTCCCCCAAACCAGGGCAAGACGGGGACACCGTGGTTCCCAAACCCGAGGGGGCCAATTCGAAACCGGAGATGGCCCAGAGTCAGTCGGGGTGCGAGAGATATGCTCTATGGGCAACCTTACACCCCGGCGTCTTAAGACCCGAAACGGCGTGCGGTTTTAGTCGGTTCAAGCCCGACATAACCGCCCCCGCTGGTCGGCGGGGGGGGGGGGTATATCCGAAGGAATTTCCGCACGAAAAAAAAGAAAAAAGTACTCCGATTAGTAGGAGAGGTCCAATACAACCCCACATACAGTCTACTGACGCCAAGTAGAAACACAAACTGACGTCTAAAATCACACGAGTTTTAAAACATGAAGCACATAACCTGTAGTGGACATAGACACCAATAGATAAACAGTAGAATCAGCCACAAACTGTACGCAAATCACGGCACCTATTGGACACACAGTGGCTGTCTTGTTCTAACTTTATTAACGACATAATCTCGTAGCCACCTCAATAAACATGTAAGAGGCCGATATGCAAATACGCCGGTAGTCCAGTTTGCTCAGGGCGTTTGTACATGGCGTGGACATAGCCTATGTAAATATTAGGAGCGGCTAGTTCTTGGAAGTGGGTATTCGAGTGTTGCTGAGACGGTGAGTCAATTGGGTACCTTCCTATCTGTATATGTAAAACCGATTGCCTGTTTCCCTTGGACACGTCATAACTTGAGAACGATTTAACCGATATCATTAAGTTTTATTTGTTTTTTAATACTTTGGAGACGGTTCTTACAGAAAGAAAAACATCTGAAAATTCCACGTATATTAATACTGAACGTCCGTGTTAAGAGAGAGAGGGTTAACATTTATAAAGATTTAAAAACTCCCTTTTTCCCATTTCATGTTGTTAATCGGAAGGCGTCTAAACATAACCAAATCGCATTTAAAGTTGCAATTAGAAACCAATTTTATTTCTTTTTTTTAGAGAATACTAATTGCCCGAAGTTACTAATATTTTAGTTAACCTCTCTAAAATAAGGTAAATCGGTTGTCTTATGAGTAAGCTCACGTCGGCAGTGTAATGTCGGAACCCGGGATCTCTTGATCAAAGGATTCGTTAACTACTAAGCCATCGATACATATGCTTACGCCAGTATTATAATAAAAGTCTAAGATCTATTTTCCAGCCACATTTTGTCAACTATTATGTTTGGTCAGGTAACAGAGAGCGAGCCTTTTGCTGTCCACCAGACATTGTTACCCGAATCCGTGCTGCTACCAAAAATTTCACGAAAGAAAAACATAGCCTGGTCAAGGAATCGCACCCACGTTTTCACACGTACCTAAGCATAACTACAAACCTCAAATCTCGGACTTACTGATGAACGATAAAACGTAACTAAAAGACAAAGAATGAGGAGGCTGAGGGATCGGAATCAGAGGCGTCCGTACGTGCGCCGTGTGGATTAAACGGTAAATTGGTATAAGCCAAAAGCCCGGATCACGCCGCGAGAGAATCAATCCCAATCGGTTAAGACGTGAGGCTATGTGGGATGGAATAGGTGTTTGGAAACGGAATTACTTTAGTGAAAGGTAACTGTAGTGGAAGAGCAGTCTATATGTGATAATTTTAGGTTAAAAAGAGCAACTCTTCATGAAAACTCTGTATGCTTTTTCTACACTTAGATAAATAATTTTAAATCATATATGTCAAAAGTTTGTGAAAATGTTTGGATGTTTGTTACTCAATAACGCTCAAACGGTAAAAAAGATCTGGCTGAAATTTGGTACAGGGATAGATAGATAGGCTACTTTTTATCCTTGAAATAGGTTCCTATGGGTTGCGGGGGCGGGAAGGTGGGCGCCATGGCCTTTTCCATTTTCTTTAGTCCACTTTTTATTACTTCGTGGATTGACACCTACTCCATACTTTTCTAGCACGATTCCGATTCCAATAGATTCTAATAAGATTAGTGTTGTCACACGGGTGTTAGATAAAATAGTTTGTGGCCTATAATTGGGGTTCAGGTTGGTCCGGCGGATGTCAAACATTCTTCAACCAAAAGCATTCCTTACTCCCTCCTTTTAGAGATTAATTTGCTGTAAATACATTATCCATGGTCATCACTCGCATGACTAGACAATATCGACTTGGAAGGTGATCTCTGAAACTTATATTGCCAATTTCAATCTTGTGCGAGTGTAATATTGAGTTGGTTTTTGCTTGTATGTTTGAAGGATAGTTTTCTCTGATCGGGTCCTGTTTACAAATTGGATCGGTCGTCGGGTAAATCAGGGTTACCCAGTAATTGAGACTTACAGGATCGTTCGGTTTGTGGGCAGGTCGACGCGGTTGAAGGATTACGTGCTTGCGTATCTCTCTATCGATCTTGGGCTACTTAATGTTTGGGATTTGTTGTTTGATGACGCCGATATCAGATCAAAGTGTGGATACGTGTGTGGTCGTTAAGCTGCCTTATTGTAGTATATCGTCCTCATACACATTGTCTTTATAACTGAAGCTTGGACATAACTTTTAACATAGCTCGACTAGAATGATGGAGTGTGTGGAGTTTTAATAATATCTTCGGGGCGCAAGTCCACCTCACCTGCCGATAAACGGACGAGGCTTTGGCGCAGGCCGTTCTCTCTGGGTTGGGAGATCAGATGCAGCACTGTCAGAAATTCTGGGATTATTTATAGTTACATCTGTTATCTCTGAATGGTCAGGTTGAGGTGAATAAACACCCAAATTTCACCAATCTTTGTATTCTATACCACGTTATAGGGAGTGAACCTATTGCCGCTCACCGGGCACTTTTCTTCACTCTGAGCAATATGCAAGCTATTTTGTTGTCGGTGAAAATTCAAGACTTCTATGATTTTCCAGCTGAATCCCTGTAAAAATCTTCAAGAACTAATCATCATTATCTTTAACCAAAGGAAAGTCAAGTCACTGAAAGTTAGACAATAATGTAATTAGAGCACTTAGAGAGGTTTCTAAAGATCCATTTTCAGAACTACCAGCAATGGTCGAATCAGTTAAAATTTTGCGTCATTTGTTGTAGGTGAAGTTAATATTTTACGCTATTTTTAAAGAAAATGAATTTTTTGAAGGACTATGAGGGCTATGAGCCCTGTGTGAACTTTCTGGACCTAATTGGTCCATTAAGTTTTAAAACCTGTTACGGGCCTAATAAACTGATTTATTAGGCCCGTAACAGGTTTTCTTCACCATCTTTCTTTGAACTCGGTTAAAAATCACTGGTAAACATATCAGTCTCGTACCGGCCGTTGTCACAAATGATCGGAGACGTTCCCTAACTCAGACACTAAACGTATTTACGCAGTCCCGAAACTCTTTCGTCACAACAGAATCAATCCTTTACTACGGAAGTAACAAACAAAGTTCACCGGTGGCGGGTTCTATTCCCGTGCGAGATCTACTTGTTCGTTTGTTTAAACAGGATCGAATGTTTGACATCTGTCTGTGCCAATAATGGACATCTTATGGTTTGTAGGGGATTAACTGTATAAAGTTTCTTTGTGATTGTGTGGCGTGGCGGTAGACTGCTAAATCGGAGGTCGTGGATTCGATTTCAACTTAGTGCAAATATTTGTATGTCTATTTGAATTAGTCTGTGTGTTTTCATGTATAATACGTATATAATGACAAACTAAAAAACAATTACATTTTTAAGCAATAAGTATGCTTATCTTTATATATATATTTCTTGTGTGCGTGTGTATATCACTGAACTCCTCCTAGATGGCTGGACCGATTTTGATGAAATGTTTTGTGTGAGTTCAAAGGGATTCGAGGATGGTTTAGATTCACAATTTGATCGCGGACGAAGTCGCGGGTAACAGCTAGTTTTCGTATAGATTTTGATCGGAAAAAGAGAACATCTAGGACGGGACTTGAACCCGCGACCAGTCCCTTACAGGGGGAATGCTCTGACCAACTGAGCCACCTAGACCGTCTCAAAGCGACGTTGGAGCCATCTACCATAATTCTTGCGAACTACGAAAACAATGAATGACTTTACAATAATTTTTAATTTTAATTTTCAATTTCGTATTCCCCCTGTAAGGGACTGGTCGCGGGTTCAAGTACCGTCCTAGATGTTTCCATTTTCCGATCAAAACCTATAAAAAACAATCAATTAACAATTTGTCCAACCCGGCATCTCGCTTCTCAGAATGAAACAATTTCTTACCAACACTATCACCCATGCACACTAAAGTATAAACAGTACGTAAAACTCAAATCCTGGCTGCAGACACGGCGGCAAGTCGGCAGAACATCTTAGCATAATTAGCTGAAGGGGCACGTTTATTGCTAATATTAGTTGTAAGGATTAATACTAACGACTGTGCAGTAAGCTGTTAACTGCGATTATCATAAGTCTTTAGAAGGGTTAGCGTCTGGATGTGTTTTTTTTTGTATAAGATGGCGTAGTGGCTGCGCTTTCTTGTAAGCTTTCCTGTGATAGTGGGGTTTAATGTAACCCCTTTATTATTGAGGTTATGTTATTACTGCTTTAGGAATTTGACAGATGAAAGTAATTGCGATCATTTATACTATTATTAAATTGTAAATTAGTTGTGTCTGTACATTGGAGATATTTTAAAATAGAAATTTGGGTAATTTTTTTGGAATTATTTTCTGTTTGTTCGCGATGGACGCAAAAACTACTGAATGGATTTTGATGCGGTTTCTTTCTATCACAAAAGTCTTGGTTAGACTTAAAATCTGTTGTATGTTTGTTTGCAATTGGTTAAGTTGAACCGAAGATATGACCAAAAATTATAACCGACCACCGCGCGGGCGAAGCCACGGGCATCAGCTAGTATCAAAATAAACTTGGTTATCACATGTAACTCAAGTTGTATAGGGGTCACCAAGCTCTTCGGAGCCCAAGCCAACCTCACATACAAGCTGGTACACCTGTAGATTAATGTACGAGGCTCTGGCGAAGGTTTTCCTCTCGAGGTTGAGGGTCGGATGTCAGTGGACGGAAAAGACGAAAAAAGGCAAATTATGAAAGGTGAAGTAGAAGGGGAAGCCCCAGGCTCCAATGTACAAGTTTTGGATGCAACTGGGATTGGCGTTCGGGCGGAGAGGACTTTCATTGGTGAAATCAGCAGTCAGATGTTTAACTGTTGCAGTATGACTTGCGGACTCAGTGCAAATATTTGTATGCAATTATATTAGGTCATTACATTTGAAATTGCCGTTTTTCTTGAAGAAATTGGAGGAAACACAATTTTCAGTAGGTACTAACATTTTTGCATTTTTTTTAGGAATGACAAATCCAAATTTTATGATTTTTTTTGTGTATGAATGAGACAACATTAAGCTAACAAACAGCAACTTTTATTACATTTTGAAAAGTGACAGCTGTTAAGTAATACGAAATTTATCATCAAAATGGATAGCAAGGAAGTACTGTTTTTGAAGATCGAATTAATTTATCAAGCGGCCAATAAAAACAGAGTTGTAAAATCTTGAAATCAACTTTCAAACAAATATAAGTAATGGAAATAGCTATTAAATTACAGGAATAACGACCTTATGAATTTGTAAGAAAATTTCGACAATTTCATAGGTAAAGACCTATTATGTCTACCAGCTGATGCCCGCGGCTCCGCCCACGTGGGTTTCTGTTCCAGTTTCCGTTAACCATGGAAACCTTATCCCGGAATAAAAACGTGTTATTGCAGACTATAATCGATTCCTGTACCACAATTAAGCCAGATCCGTTCAGCCGTTAGAGCGTGATTGAGTAACAAACATCTTCACAAATTTTCACTAGTAGGAGTAGGATTTGCGTTGTATGTCTATTTGCATTGGTCTGTATCTGCATATATAATAACTAGGTACGTAATTATGAATAAGAAGTATTGAAGTATGTGAGTCCGTGTTCTAGAATCCATAACACAATTTATGTTTACTTTGGATCTAGATAGCGCTGTGTTACAAGATCCAAATTTATGAACATTTGCCAACATTGTTTAGGATTATAAGTACGTCGTATCTTTTACAGCTTAAGAAAAGGACAATTCAGGCTTTGTCCCTTGTGAATAAAAATCAAGAGTTGCCTAAATCTACTTATCATAAACTTGGAAACTCAATCGGAACTTAATTGAAACTCATCGACTCGAATAATACTCTTCTACCCGTCTTCAACCACAATAAGTATCGGTACGTATAAATTGTAATGCAGAAATCCAAAAACATTACGAAAGCCACCCCTTGATACCCCAGTCTGGATGGTGGATGCGGGCAAATCTTCGAATTAATTTTACTGCCGAAATATGCAAATTTCGAGATATAGCCGCCTAATAACATGTACAAAAGAGTGGTGACTCGGGCGCGCGAAACACTTAGAGTAGAAAGTTGATGGAGATGCAATGGTTTTGTGCCTAAGAAGACTGGGATTCTTAGAAGAAAAGTAGAGAAGGTATATGCCCGTGCACATGCCTATTGTAGGAACAAGATATCACGTTAATTTTAGAATAACACCAAGACTAAAAACTCGATAAGATTATAATCTGTCAGTTTCTAATAAATAAAAATTCAGCCGAGACAGTTTTTTCAGTTTTTGTTAAGCCATGGAGGATGTTATCTTATGTATGACTGTAGAGACACACAGGTTTAACAATTTTATCGACTATAAGAAAACTTAAATTTGTACTACGTACATATTTTTTTTCGTGCGGAAATCCCTGGTTGTTTTAAAGATTTTGCTATTATATGCAATGTAAATTACTGATTAATCTGAATGTACAGATTAGTTTATAAATAAATTCGTTCAGCTGTCAAAAAACGTTTAAAGTTAAATTTATGAATACGTACACCGTATTATTTTAAAATATTTTCATTAAACAAAAACTACAGTTATACTTCTGAATTATATACAAAAGCTAATTAAGCAAAATAAAAATAAAAAAGGGGGTCAGAGTGGAGAGACTAAGCTTAGGCATCGAAAAATTAAAGTGCCTGGTAAAATGAGTAGTGAGTACATTAAAGTCTTGTACGGACTAAGCGTTCCAATGTACGCGTAATCTAGGTATTTTGATACGCGTACAGGCGGGAGTCGACGCTCATGCTCAAATGTATATGCGTACTGTAGGTACGGACTAGGTGTTCCTGTGTATACGTAACCGACTACGCGTACATTTTAACCCTCACTCCGTACAAGGCTTATGAATGCTTCCTCATTGTCATGAAATATAAAAAACCACAGAGAACAGACCCATCTTCATAAATTGTCATCTAAACAATAATCTATGACTTAATCGTTACCTCAGGCTAACATTATAGCCGCTTCGAGGAGCTTAATAGGTTACAAAATTTACCGTGATAGTAGAAAATACACGATGCTTACGTGCCAGCTTTCTCAGGAACTTATCAGGCTTTATTAGATTTCAGGTGTTTAGTTTCTTCACTAGACGAGGTTAAGCCTTAATTTTATAGTTGAAATTTGTTGCAATATATTGGCCTTTGTTTGCGAAGTAGCGCACATTGTCGGGTATTTGGAATTTATTACATAGTTTAATGGCAAGGTGAATCATGCCACGATTTTATATCATAGATTGTAATCTTGTCATGATAATATCGTAAACATTGAAATAAAACTATTTTTAACGGATTCTATCGCGATTTATTTGATGTTATTTTTATTATTTAAATTGAACCTTACGTTTCAGTTGCTTTTCAGCAGGCATGGTCACGGGGAGACTATACAATCGTAAGGGGAGACAATATCGTGTATGGACTCCTATCAAAATATTCGGGGACTATGTTAACCTCACCTGCTAGATGGTACACGTGCCGATCATCGGACGAGTCTCTGCGCAAGAATTCCTCTCAGCGTTGGGAGGCCAAACGACATAGCTTATGTAATAGCAAAATTAAGCCAATTAAGTCTGAAGTAAAGGCTTCAGATGCAGCCGAAATCATAGCTACGACTAATAACTGAAATTTACTTTTCTACTTCGAAAATTACGAACAATCACGTCAATATTTGGGATGACGTCATCATATGTGACATGTTTCTGTGTTGTGTTCCTCATTAGCGAGGTCTGAGAGCATTACCTCTTGATTTATATTTTGTGGGTATGTGCATACTTATACCAAGAGCACTAATGGATAGAAATTGTTATAATGACTACACTTTATACAAGGTACAGATACCATTCCCCCCCCCCCCTTTCCGGGGCAACACCGTGGTACCCAAACCCAAGGGGGCCATCTCGAAATATAGATGACCCAGGGTCAGTTGGGGTGCGAGAGAAATACCTTATGGGCCACCTTACACCCCGGCGTCGGTTCATCCCGACATAACTACCCTCGCTGGGCGGGGGGATGTCCGAGGGGATTGCCACACGAAAAAAAAGGTATATATACGAAGTAAGACTTACTTGCATAATACTGTTTGGTTGCCTGAATCAAAGAATCCCGCACGCCCCCATCGGGATGGAAGTTCCGCGATGGTGACACCTCTGGATCCCCACACGCAGATTCTGCTGCCGCAAGAGCTGCTCATGATGCGCTCCACATTGAATGATGGGGGACTTGTTAGCTGCAGTTTCTGAAAAAAAAAGGATGGATATTTTTTTCCTGGTCTTATTTCTATTGTGCCTTTCGAGATTGGGCAGACAAGATTGCATTTGCTTGCAATATATAAACGTGTTAATTCGATAAATCGTTGTATATCCGCCAAGTTCCTACATAACATTGCGTGAAATATTTTACTTAGTAATAAGCAAGTTTCTCCAAATCAGCCCATAAAAAAAAACTTGCAAAAATTAAATCAAACTTCTTTCACAAGTCGCCTATTAAACTCTCAAAGACCGATACGACGAAAACAAAAATATAATCAACAGAATCCGCGCACATCCGATAACCTAACTATCTCTCCCAAGGCGAAGGAGAAATATGATTAGGAAAGTTTTTTAATCAATAAAAGGAACAAAAAATAAAGTAGGAAGCTTTCTCGCTTCCTGGCTGGTGGATTTTTTCGCCTTATTTCTCATTACACCGGCGCCTCGCCTCGTTTCCCCGACGTCATAGTTATAATCATTTATCGTTTGACGGCCGCCCGCGGTCCGCTCCGCTCCTATTTCTAAAGGAAATTGAAAAAGTTGCCTGGATCGTAGAGTGTGAAATAGAATCGGGATCGCGTCTTACCACGATGCCTGTGTTAGCTTCTTGGTAGCTCGTTGTTAAACTTAACTTCCCGTAAAGAAGTATTTCAATTGAACACCACAATTCTTATTCATGCTTGAACTATTAAGTTTTTTGTTCCTAAAGGAGAAATTTTGTTGCGAGCCACTCAAATCTGACAGTATAGACCTAACCCTCATTGTAAGTATACTTAATACAAAAACTTTGTTTTACCTGCTACAGTCATCATCAGTGGCCAAGCTCTTCAATAAATTCATTTTGTCAAAAAATAACGTAAAACTTAATCTACATCGACCACAAATGATGTACAATTTAACTAACTTGGCCAATATTCTTATATTTTTTATATATTAGAAAATTTATAAATATAAGAAGGAGAGTGTAGAATGAAAAGAATTAAGGTTGAGAAGAATGTTCGCACAGTTTTAGTCAAATCCATTCGCACACTTTTTTTTTACGTGTTGAAACCCCTACGGGCTTAACCCCATGACAACGATGGGATAGGCGACAGTGTCCTCCTTAAGTGTCCTCTGCCAGGCACCCCGGGTAAGCCCTTGAAAGGATAACCTCAGGGTTACCGGCGGACTTTGCCGCCTATGGGCCTATAGGGTAACAATTTAACTAACTCGATCCACTTTCGCATTTACACACGCTCAACAACACAGTTCAAACAGCATTTAAGGTTAAATTCCTATTTCAACGTTTCTAAATCAATAGTCCCAACACAACGGTATTCATAGTCTAATCGCGATACTAACTATTGCTGCTGTTTCCACAACATTAACTGTCGTACGAAGTTGCCGGCCGGCTTGTTCAAAATGTTCAATGTACTATAATAGATCGTTTATTGCAATGGTCAAAGTACTACCATCGGTATTTAGTTTGCACAGTTTATGGTTATGGCATGGCATTCATCATACAACTATCAATTGTACTTCAAATTATGGAGGATGTGAATTACGTTTCGGTCGCATTACAATATCAATTATAAAGTCTAGAATAGAATCTAATTTAGAATTATAATACCAACTTACACTTTTATCACTTTCCTTCAACTTTCGGTCACAACTCGATATAATCACACTACAGACGAGTTGGATGTTGAAAACTTTGTTACGAGAATACTTTTTTTTTTTTCTTGCGGAAGTCCCTTCTTATACCCACCCGCCGGCCAGCGGGGGCGGTTATGTCGGGCTTTTATGACATTTGCGACACCTAGATATCACTGAAACTGAATTTCGACCATATTTTTATTACGAAAATTGGCATTCTGGTATCAGTATCACATCTAGGTACCCCAATGTACATTAGCTCAGTAAGAAAATACCTAGCGACATTCTAAACCCAAAAGTAAACACAACGCAAAGAAAAATTAAAATCCTAAACATATACAAAGCCTTATAAAGTATAGCAATCTTCATCTACCAAAACAAAATACAATAGAAGTTTACCCTCTTCGGCCATTATTTAAAACATTGAAAAACCCAAACGGCCACAGTGCATTAGCGGGTGATTATCGAAAAGAATCAAAGTGGGTTAACCCTACCGAACGGAACCCGGAACGCTTTGACCCACGCGGTAACGTTCGGCTGCGGTCACAGTAACAGTGGGTATTCTATATTTTGTTATTTGGATGTCAAAGGATACGATGAAAACTTATCCTAAATATAGTGTGATTCAAAGAGATTTATGGGAAGCATATATCTACACTAATATTATAAAGAGGTAAAGTTTATGAGTTTGTGAGGTATTTGCTGGTACTAATTAACCGTTTGTTAATTTTTTAAAGCCGTATTATTTGTGTCATAGGCTATATATCACGCTACTACCCAAGGGAGCGGAGCAGTAATAATAAATGTCAACAAATCCGGCAGATTCCCATAAATATTTTTTTAAATATAAGTATTTTACGACATTCTACACATCGATTTCTAGACCCAAAGTAAGCATAGTTTAACTAGCTTGTGTTATGGGTTCCAGAATGCGGATAAACATATTTATATACTTCTTTTTTGGAAGTTCATAAATATTATACATAGAAACACCCAGACCAATGCAAATAGACATATTTATGCATACAAATATTTGCACTGAGCGGGAATCGAACCCGCGCCTCCTGTCGTAGCAGTCGAATGCACTACCGCTGCGCCACACTATAAAAACTAATAAATTACGGGCATATATGGGTTAAAGGGGTGCAACGGGGGTTCAAAATTTGCAACGGGCGAAGTTGGTGAGGGTCAGGTAGTAGATAATAAACCTGTGGATCCTAGTGGAGGGAGGCGATAATAAATGGTCGAACTGTCAACTGCGACGAGCTAAACCAATTTTTATGAGCTGGTATAAGTAAAAACTTACTTATACTTTTTACAATTTGTCAACTAATCATAATCAGTATAGCAACTCAGTGAAGACGGAATCACTCATAAGCAATTTATATGAAGGATTTTTTTTTGTTAGGTATTATTAAAAAAAATGGATGACTCGCGAATACTAGCACCACACACTTATGTTCAACTCGCACGCTGCGGTCACAGCGGGGCGGGCATAAATTCAGACGACGAAAACCTCCGACAGTTCCGAACGGTGCCTACGCGACGCGATAATGGCTTCGAATTTCACGCCTAAAATATGGAAGGCTACTTTGAAAATAGAAAAAAAGGGTTTTATGCCTGTTAAAAAATGTTATAAAAGCTATTTTTTATTAATGGTATAATCAAATGATTGCAATTTTGGCATATCTGAAATTGAAATCGGTAATTAATCATCTTTTTTTTTATATACCTAGTCCAGCCATAAGTTTTGTTACAAATGAAAATGCAATATTTTAAAATGAATTATTAAAATTTATACCTACATATTTATTAAAGTCTTAGCAAAAAATAAAAATATATACGGTATATTTTTAAAACGGTAAAGAGGATATTTCTGTGCCTTTCACCTGCGTATCGCGACAGAAGGCGCTTTGATCGATCCACTCCCTTTAATCGTAAATATTGATTTAGCCCATGTCCTGTATATCGACGATAAGCACCGAGCTTCAGGTCTTGTTTTATAATACGTGACAGAGTCCTAGCGGGAATTTTCATTTCTCGCGATAAGATTTATTGCTTCCTTATGGGGTTTCGACGAGTTCTGTCTTTAACAGCATTAATAGCCTTTGTAGCTCTAACAGCACGCGGCCCGGCCGCCCCGATCTTTTCTGGTCTTCAACGGACTAAGTGTTGTTGTATCTATTGATATACGAACATACGGCTGATACCAAGTTTTTGAAGTGTCTGGAATGTGACCGACGGTTCCATACCCTGTTTATGCAAGGCGATCACTGCGATCCTATTTTCTTTAACACCCCATTCCATATTGTAATTCGATAATGAACACGAAAAAATATGTGAAACGGCGCGAAATCGCAAGAAGTTGTTAAAATAATATACGCGTTCCAAATTCAAAATAATTAAAAAGTTGAAAAAGAAAGAAAAGTTTTGATGTAACAGTATTTATGGCCAGACTAGTTATTTAGTTCGTCTAATTGACTGCACCCCGCCTGATGGTAAGCTAATCTTTGAGTAATTTATAAAAAAAATGATAGTTGACCGTATACTGGTATTTACCGTTCCCATCAGGATTCATCCGTCCGGGGACTTCTTCCCAAGCTCCACTATTACTGCTATTGTTTTAAAATCATAATATGTAAAAGAACAACAGCATTGTTTCGTACTGAAACAGTATTAACTTTGTAATTTTAATTTTCTTATTATTCTATAAAAATAAAATTGTGAATTTTGAATGTGACTGCGCCTAGAGTAATTAGATACATTTTTCGTGTGTTGGTAGCGAACTTAGGCTAGCGACTTTGGGTGTCCTCCAGTTATGTTGGCTACCAGTATTTTTCATATAATGTGCAATAAACGCATACTTCAGTGCACCTTTGATTGTCCTTGAGAGCGGTTCGTCCGTGCTTCCGCGTCCTCGAACACGCCGAACAAAAACTTTTGTGCCGTGTCCTAATTACGTGAAAATTCGTCTATCTTCAACAACCAGCACCCACTCCAGCGCTGACTGCACATACCCCCAGGCCGACGGATTTCCCAAGTAAGTTCGTAGACCTATTTCGCTTCAACATAAATTTTGATCCGTTCGAGTCGGATATCTTTTTTTCTTTGCTGTAGTCACGCTAGAAATTCACGTTGTTAGGACATTAAATTTCTTATTGTTATATTGTAATTCGGTGTATTTTGTTGTTTGTCGTAGCGACGTCACGCGTCCCGACAATATTTCGAGTTTTTCGTCTTGATTTTTGCCCATAATTGTATTGCGACGTAAAACGTCCTGCAAAATGGCGGAACAAGACATTTTCGAACGAGAAATTTTACTTGACGAAGTCAAACGTATCTTAGAATTTTGTGAAATCAATGAGCAACAATTCAAATCACGAGCTAAAGATATTCAATCGATTCAGAGAAAATTTCTTAAATTGCAAACTAAAATTGAAAGGTCGTTATTAAAATTAGAAACATTTGATCGAAATGAACAACTGCGCATTCGAAATCAGTTTAGTGATATTTATTACGCGATTTTGACTCGTTTCGATGAAATTAAGAAAAATGAGGATGAGTGCAGGCGCATAAGCCGAGCTTCTTTTAATAATTCATTGCAACCTGCTCACGGCAGTTGTATAAATAAGTTGCCAATTTTACCGTTGCCTTCCTTCGCTGGAGAATCAACCGATTGGCCGTCTTATTATGATTTGTATCGTTCTATTGTTCACAATAATGATGCCTACACGGAAGCGGAGAAATTTAGGTATCTTCTGCTAACATTAAAAAACGAGCCTTATAATTTAATTAAGTCGATACCTATCACGGACGAGAATTATGATGTCGCGTTGAACATTTTAATTGCGAGATATGAAAATAAACGAGCCATCGCTTCCAAACACCTGGACCGTATTTTAGATATTGAGTCTTGTTCTGAGAAATCAAACCACAGTTTACGTAATTTGTTGAACATTTACCACGAAAATATAAAGGCGTTAGAAGTGATGCGTTTGCCTACAGAACATTG